>JAPKLW010000627.1:205195-324312 GCA_026898455.1 Plectranthus barbatus | reverse complement strand
TGGATATTCTTGATTCCGAGTTACTGGTAAAGTACCTCTCTGCTGAACCTGATCAATTTCATCCGCATATGGTTTCTGAATTCTATGCTAGGGCTGTCATGAGTGATGATCAGAAGTCATTTAAAACATGTGTGTATGGGAACATTGTAGAAGTAAACGCTGAATTGTTGGCTAGAACTTTTGGACTTAGAAATTATGGAGCCAAGATTTCTCAATATAAGGTGAATGAGGTTGCTGCAATGGAAAAGTGTTGGAATCTTTGGAAAAAGTCAGGAGAGAAAGGGCAAGCAAGTACGTTTAAGGTTGCCACTCCAATCAACACTCTGTCAGAGGAGTACAAACTTCTTGCAGAGATAGTGATAAAGATGCTCCAGTGCGATGCCGGTTCTTACTCGGAGCTATCAATTAAGAAATATGCCGTGATGATGGCATTGACAGACAACATTAAGGGAAATTGGGCTGAATTCATATTCGAGCGGTGGGCAGAGCATGCCAAGAAGAATGTACATATGGAGATAGACGGAACATTCTCTTCGAATGTGAACTTTGGATTAAAGATTAGTAAATTCTTGGAGATGTTGTTCACTAACACAGGAGTAGATCGTGGTGTAGCACCTCTTTCCACGGACTACATTCCAGTAACCAGAAAAGAGCCTAAGCCGGTCAATGCTAGAAATCCTCGAAAGCTGAAAGGAAAATCCAATGTGGACACGGATAAACCAACCTCTCCTGAGGAACCTGATGAAGCAAGTCTAGCAGTTCAGATTCTCCAACCCTCCATTCCATTGACAGAAGACGAAATAGCAGTGTTAAGAACAAATGCTGAAACAGAACACTATTTTAAGAATCTTGAAGATATCGAGAAGTTAGGAAGTCTTCCTGTGGAGCAGCTTAATGAAATCATGACTGAAAAAGAGGCCGAACAACTTCCTTTAGTTCTTGGGGCAATAGCCTTAGCCATTCCGTCAAAGAAGAGATCAAATATCACTTCCCCTGAGAAGCAAGCTAGGAAGAAGATAAGAAGGAAATTGGTCCTAGCATCTGATAAGGAGGAATCCGAGGTTCCTGAGAAGGAAAAGAAGTCTGCTGAAGATAGGGAAGAAAAGGAACGTTTGAAAGAAATCAAAGCTACTAAGAGAAAGAGAAAAGCTCAGCGAAAGGAGCTTGAGAAGAAACAGTTCAAGAAGTTAAGACAACAAATGATATTTGATGCCCGTGATCAGGAATTTGAGAAAGTAAAACAAGCACATGAAGAACATGTGAGTAGAAAGAAATCTAGAAAATTGTCAGTAGATTCTGCTGAAGAAGTAAACGCTGCTGAAAAGCCAGCAGATGAGGCTAGCAGAGCAGAAGCGTCTAGCCGAGCAGAAGCGGCTAGCAGAGCAGAAGCGGCTAGCAGAGCAGATGAGGCTAGCAGAGCGGTAGAGAATAGCAGATCCGAAAAGGCTAGTCGAGTGGATGAAATGTTAGCAGCACAAGTGGAACAATCAAAGGCCGCAGAGGATTCTCCATATGGAGATATCATCACAGCAGAAGATGAGGAAACAACAGAACCATAAGCAGATTTAACGTTGACAGATGTAAATGAAAATCCTGCTGATGATCTTCATCGATTAGCAGAGGAGGCTGCGAAGAAAGGAAAGATGACAGCTCAATCAGACGAGGAACCCACTCTCAATACTTCATCCGATAAGATAAGGGTTGGAGGAGATCCTGAAAGTTTCATTCCATCATATAGCAAAACAGACGGAGCAGGATCAAGTGGAGCTCAAAGTGCTGACAAACAAGTGCAGGGCGCTCCAGCAGATCATCCGGGGGAAACACATTTGGATGATCCATTTGCTACAGCCCTCTCAAGTGATAATCCGTTAGAGGAGCAACCAAGTGCTGAGACACTCCAACAATCATCGCTCGTTGAAAAGAATGATTCTCTCCTCACTGAACCTGAATCATCCTGTATATCTGAATCTGATTCTGATGGAGAATCTGCGGAAATATACAATGCCAAATCCCTGAGGAAAGAATCTTCTGGATCAGATGCTCTTCTTCGAGTACCCCTCAATAGATTACCAGGCCTTCGCTATCGACTTAGACGAATTGGCCAATGGTGTGCAAAGGTCTATCCTGAAGAATTGCCCAATTCTGACCTAACACCTATGGCTGAGGAAATAGAATTGTTTGTACAATCCGAAACAGAAAGAGCCATTGCAGACTTATTCCACAGTGAGTTGGACGAATCAACTACAGAAGGACGCTTGTTAGCAGAAGAGTTTCGCCGATGGAAGAAGTGTGATTACATTATGCATCAACTCTGTTTTGAAGAAAAAGCATTGGTTTTTGCAGCCAAGATTTAAATTTCTGGAGGCGTGAGGAACGTTGGTACTTCGATTGGATTGATCAAGTTCCGGGGATGAAACAGTTCTCAGACAAGCAAGTGATGTGCAGACTTCAAGCCATCAGAGAACACCGTTCTCTCACAAAGACTGATGGTTTACCCAAATCCACCTTCGTACCCGATAGTTACTCTGATGCCAGAGTTGAATTGTCCAAGCGTCAGGCAAAAGCTGCTGTTGCTTATAGGAAACGACAGATGGAATATGAAATTCAACAAGCAGAGATACTCAAGGCTCGAATAGCGGCACAGGCCACTGAGCGTGCTGCTTTGGAATTTGATTACAAAGATACGCAGTTGGCCAAATTCCTGAACATTGATATTCAGGAAATAATTCAGGAAGCTCAGGAAGCCGAGGCCCGAATTGCCCAAGAGACCGCACAAATTTTGGAGGCCGCTCGTCGAATAGTACTTGAGGAAGCCTGTTATCAAGCACATGTTAATACGATTGCTATTCAAGTACAGCAATCAAATATTCCAACAAGTCGAGAACTCATCACGACTACTTCCTTCAATGCCACTCCAATAACCTCTCTGCAGATACCTTTTCCAATGAATGCTGATATGGCTGTCGCCTTTAACTCTTATTTGCAAGTAGCCATTGATGGAAGAGTAGCAGAAGCAACCACTCACTTGAGACGAGAAATTGATGAAGTACGGGGAGATGTATCTCATGTACGCTCAGAGGTCGCTGAAACCAAGTTGGCCATCTCCGAGAATAAGACATGTATGGAGGTTGTTCAAAAGGATTTAGCCGACACTAAGACGACCCTAACCGAAACTGTGGTGGCTTATGGTACCAACTTTTTTGGCTGCAATCAAAGAGGGGGAAGAAAGAAGAAAGGCTGACCAGGAGAGAAGAAGAAAAGATGATGAGGAGTTAGCCGCAAGAAAAGAGGAGTTAAGGAGGAAAGAAGAAGAAGCGAAGGAGGAGTCAAGAATGAAAGAGCAAGAAGCAAAATTAGAACTTCAAAGAAAGGAGCATGAACTTCAAATGCAGAAGATTACAATGGAGCAGGAGAAGTTGGCTAAACAACTGGAGCGTGAGGCTGCTGAAAGAGAAACAGGAGCCAATCTTCTTGAGAATTTCTTGAAGTTCACCATGGAGAGACTTGCTGATATCCAGAAGGGCAACTCATCCATTCCAGCGGACAAGCAAGCAGACAAGCCAGCACCCGACTCATAGACGATAAGGTCAAATTTTTTTTACTTTCTGAATCCAATTTGTACTTGAAACTGCTATATCATTTATAAAATTGGATCAGACTTAGACAAATTCTCTTTGTCCACCTCTGATTTTTATTGGTGTGCCCTAGTTGATTTACACTCCTGGTGTATTCAACAAATTTGCATGTGGATATGGAGATTATATTTGATTGATGAATGCTTGCTGATTTTATGGGTGCTAGAATTCCTAGCATATTACCTTTGTGCAACATTCACTAATATTTAATCGAGAAATATTCCCCAGCACCTGTTGAGGGGGAATTTGATTTCAATTATTTCTTTTGCTAGAACCTAGTTGAAAAACTCTGTGTTAGATTGATAGAATAGTATAACTTTGTAAAACACAGACATTCTTCCACTTATGGTCAGCAAATGAGAGTAGGCTTTGATCGCACCAAAAAGGG
The DNA here is from genome assembly GCA_026898455.1 of Plectranthus barbatus. Taxonomy (NCBI): domain Eukaryota; kingdom Viridiplantae; phylum Streptophyta; class Magnoliopsida; order Lamiales; family Lamiaceae; genus Plectranthus; species Plectranthus barbatus. The sequence continues at coordinate 320,289 of JAPKLW010000627.1, read as the reverse complement.
GGAAATTGTTGGGAAATTATTCCTAAAATCTCCTTTAGGATGTATTTGTAAAAGGTTTTGGTGAATCAAACCTTAGTAGTTGGTCGATCATTTGCTGAACTCTAATTAGTCTAGCAGACTCTGTAAAGTCCTGTATAGGTTCTATATTGAGTTGTAATAGACTAGTATGCTAGAAGAAATCCTAGTAGTCACGAAGAAGACGATGTTTGCTAAAAGACATCGAAAAACAGAATGCTAAGACATTAGCATTCATCATAACCAGCAAACTGCTAGAAAAATGAGCAATCAAAGGATAAAAGAGTCATGCATCGACAAGAGTCTTCAGCTGCTAAACAAAGGATCCTCGCAGAGCAATACACAGGATGCTGAAGTCTCACTGCCGTTCTGACAAAAAGCTCACACAAAGGACGAGACATTCCCGAAGTAGTTAGGAAAGTACAAGTCAAAGACAAAAGCGACTGTCACAAACCAAACACTCTCAGATCAAGGAGCCGTTGAGTCTAACGGATATGGAGATTCAAAGTTTGAATCTCCATCTATAAAAGACAGGTCTGAAAGTGGAGACAACTACTGCTTCTATCACTACCGACATTCGCAAACTACACAAGTGTGAGAATCCTTTGACAAAGCGAAAAAGTGAAAAGTAGTCCGTTGAGAGCTCGTGATAAAAAGCGCATTCAAAGCTTTCAACAACCTAGAGTGTCTTCTCATTGAATATCTGACACTCATCTTTGAAGATTCTTGAACTTCCATTAAGAATCTTCAATCATTGGGATAACTTCCTTACTAGGAGTATCCAACAGTCATTCTTGAAAAAGATTGACTCTGACGGGCGTTAGCCGCATATTTATTGAGTTCAGGGGCAAACTATAAAAGCCTCATTAGCGAAGGACAAGTTTTACGAAGGTGTGCCCTTGACTTGGCCAGAGCTGTGATAGGAAAAGTGCAAAGTATCGGAGGATAGCTGTGCTGTGGCCGGTTCGAAAGTTCGCCGCCTACTGCAAGTGTTGGCGAATCCTTGTACTGATTGTATACTTTTCTAGTGAAATACTTAGCATACTGGCTAAGGAGTGGACGTAGATCTATTTGAATCGAACCACTATAAAATCTTGTGTTCATTTACTGTTTTATTATTTACTGTTTAAAGCTGATTTGAAACCTAGCAACAGGGGTGCTAGTGTATATCTGAAAACTAACTTAAAACATAACTTGAGCTAAGAAACATTTTGTAAACAACGATAAGTGTAAGTGACGAACATATATTCCGCTGCATTTTGTGTTAAGTTGTATTCACGACGACTCTGATATTTGAGGACCAACAAACATGGTTCTTCGTTATGCACATCGCACTATTGTTGTCGCAGTAGATTGACACACATTCAGGAGGAATGTCATAATCTCGCAATTGCTGCCTAATCCACAACACTTGCGGCTGCTACATATTCTGCTTCGGTTGTAGACGTAGCCATAGAGCGCTGTTTCTTGCCAAACCAACTAATAAGCTTATGTCCAAGGAATTGGCTGGTGCCGCTCATGCTCTTCCGATCAATCTTGCACCCTCCAAAGTCTGAGTCTGAATACCCACTAAGTGCTAGCCCATCAGACCTTGCATACCAAATTCCTAGACCCTCGGTGCACTTGAGATATCGAATTATCCTCTTAGCAGTATCCAAATGCGACTTCTTAGGATTTGCTTGATATCTTGCGCAGACTCCTATGGCATAGGAAATATCTGGTCTGCTAGTTGTTAAGTAAAGTAGAGAACCGATAATACCTCGGTAAAGCGTAGGATTCACATCATCTCCTTCTTTCTCAAGAGCAGCTTGACAACTTGTACTCATTGGAATCCTTAAGCTTTTCGTCGTCTCTAGGTAGTACTTAGCAATCAGATCTCTTGTATACTTCCTCTGATGTATAAAGATCCCTTCACTCGATTGTTGTACTTGGAGTCCGAGAAAGTAGGACATCTTTCCCATACTCACTTGGAAATTACTCTGCATCAGCTCAGGAAATTTATCACACAAGACTGGATTCTTCGAGCCAAAAATGATATCATCAACATATATTTGAACAAGCAGAATGCTTCCTTCATCATTGATACAAAAGAGAGTCTGATCTATCTTCCCTTTCTTGAAACCATTGTCTAGCAAAAACTTAGACAACGTTCCATACCACGCCCTTGGTGCCTGCTTCAAACCATATAAGGCTTTCCTTAGCCTATAAACTTTGTTTCCTTGCACGAAGCCTGGTGGTTGCTCAATATAGACTTCCTCCTTGAGCTCACCATTCAAAAGGCACTTTTCACGTCCATCTGCAGGACTGAAAATTCATTGTGGGCACCATATGCGAGGAATAACCTGATTGCTTCCAATCGAGCGATCGGAGCAAACATATCATCATAATCTATTCCTTCGCATTGTCTATATCCTTTGGCTACTAGACACGCTTTGTTTCGTATGACCATTCCAGAATCATCCTTCTTGTTCTCGAAGACCCATTTCGTCCAAATGACGCTTTGGTGCTCGGGTCTGTCCACAAGAACCCAAACCTGATTGCGCGTGAACTCTGCTAGCTCCTCTTTCATAGCGTTCATCCAATCTGGAGATTGTAGAGCATCTTAACCTTCGTAGGCTCTTCATGCAAAATGTAGCACGCTAGCATCGCATTTCCTTGTCGCGTCCTTACTAGATCATTGATGTCATCAATGATAGCATCTAGAGGGTGATCACGTAGCCATCTCGGTCTTGGATTGCTGGTTTCTGGAGTTGCATTGCTAGCTTCGCCTGCTGAATTGTTCTCTACTGGAACATTCTCCTCAGCAATCACCTGGGGTTCAGCATTTGGTAACTCAGCAACTGGAACCTCAACATTCTGGACTTCAGCAGCTGGAATCTCAGCATTCCACATCTCAGCAGCTGGGGATCTCAGCATCGTCCTTTGCGATTTCCTCAGCAACACCCAATCTTCCTTCAGCAATACATCCTTGATCGGGAATTTCTTCATCTTCTTCTTCAAGCGATCCCAGAATATCCAAATTATCACTAAGATAAATTTGGTTGGTGGCCTCAGCATGATCATTAGCATCATCGGCCTGGTCAGCAGTTTGGTCACCTACTGAATGCGCCTGAATTGGATTGCAATCTTTCATTGGCTCAGTCGAATCAATCCTCATATTTTCAAAAGAATTCAAGATAGATTGATCATGGACATCATTAGCCTGGTGATTTGCATCTTTTTTCTCTCTTAAAAACCTACGCACTAGAGTATACTAATAAAAAATAACATTGCATGTTATTTCCACAACTCGAGTCGTCTTGTTTAACACTCTATATTCTTTGTGAGAAGGATGTCCATACCCAAGGAACACACCTTCATCAGGCTTTGGCAAAAAAGTGTTAAGCTTCGACTTCCCATTGTTATGAATATAACATGTCGAACCAAAAACACGAAGATTGGTCAGAGAAGGCTTACGACCGTTGTACACTTCATAAGGAGTCATATTGAATCTACCATTGATTGCACTCCTATTCTGAGTGTAGCACGCAGTCATGATTGCTTCGCCCCAATACTTTCCACTTAGACCAGAATCGACTAACATTGACCGCACGACTTCCTTCAAGGTCCTGTTCTTTCTCTCTGCTAGACCATTCTGCTGGGGGGTCATAGCAGTGGATTTCTCATGTTCGATTCCAGCTTCGACACAAAAATCCATTAGAATCCCATTGTTGAACTCGGTCCCGTTATCTGATCTGATCATTTTCACGGTAACTTCTTTTCTATTCTTCTCTTTAAAGACCAGCTCTGGTAGAATGAGCTTTACTTCATCCTTGGTCCTCAGCAATCGGACCCACGTGTACCTTGAAAGCTCTAGGATGGAGTGACAGGGCCAAATAAATCCATGTGCAAAAGCTCTAGGATTCTTTCAGATGTGGCCTTCTCTAGGTTTGTCTTCAATAATGCCTTGGTCTGCTTCCCTTGGTGGCAAGGCACACGCCTTCCTTTCTGAAGGTCATCTCAGGCAATCCTACAACAAGATTGTGCTTCGCTAGGTGGTTAATGATTTTAAGGTTCAGATGAGTTAACCACTTATGCCATAGCCAATTCGCCTCTTCTTTGTTGAATGCTACGAAGCATGAGTGTTGTTGGCCACTTTGCCAATCAACAGTATATAGGCCACCCTTGCGGATGCCTCTGAGCTTCACTTCACCTGTAGCACTATCAACAATCTCACAACCGATGTTAATGAAATATACATTGTATCCATTCTCGCACAGTTGGCTTATGCTCAGTAGGTTGTGCTTGAGATTGGAAATGAGAGCAACGTTGATGATCCTCATGCCATCTTGCTCAATGCACCTCGTCCAATCACTCGACCTTTGCTATTGTCTCCAAACATGATTGTGGGGCCATAAATTCTTTGGAGTTCGGAGAATAATTCTTCTCGCCCCGTCATGTGGCCTGAGCAGCCACTATATAGGATCCATTCATTTGACATTCCTGATGTCTTCGCTTTTGGATTCTGTTCCTGCAAAACTTAGCAAGTCTGTTTAGGTACCCGTTTAGCATCGGGTCCTGCAGGATTAGCATGGATCATGGTCCCTTTTGGAACCCACATCTTGGTGATTTTCAAAATTTTCTTCTTGATATCACCCTTAGCAACCTTCTCAACCTTCGTTGGAAGCAAACTTTGCATAATTAGAACTAGGTGGAGTAGTGTGCTTAGCCTTCATAGTCCTTTTAGAAGGAGAATGGTTAGACTAAGGCCTCACATAAGTGTTCCTCCTATGTGGTGTGTACTTAAGATTCTGTGGTCTTACAGCATGGTATGCTGCCTGCTTGCCCCTATGAAAGGTAGGATATGCTATCCTAGCATTAGATGCATAATGCTCAGCATTCCTCCTTGACACTACTGAGTGTGGCCTGGCAGACATCCTCTGGGTACTATGCTGAGATCCAGCAGATGCATGCTTAGCAGGCACTCTCTGGGTACTCTACTGAGATCTAGCAATTGCATGCCTAGAAGGCATTCTGTGGATACTCTGCTGAGATCCAAGAGATGTAAGCTTGCTACGCCAATCTGTCTGCTTAGCAGTTGACGACTTAGCAATTATCTTTCCTTTACCTTTTTCAGCGTTGACTTTTCCAGTAGAAACGAATAAAATCTTTTTCTGCTTAGAAAATTCAGCATTCTTAGTCAGGGCTTCCTTAGAGGATTTTGCTTCAACACAACCAAGACCCAATCCTGATTTATCAGAATGTTACCTTTGTTGGCTCACAATGGCACTAAGAACTGCCTTGCTGGATATGTAGGCACAAATACAATCCTCCTTAGGTTTACTCTTTAAAGCTAAATTCTCTGTTTCAATAATATGAAAATTTTTAGAAAGTTTAGAGTAATCAGCTTTGAGTTTCAAAAACTCCTCACTATCGGACCTTAGTCTTTCGACTACCTCGGTCAAAGATGTAAATTTTAGTTTCAGTGAGGTATTCTCTCCCACAATAGCATTTTTTATCTCATACATTTTTTAAAACTCTATTGAAATCTTTGTGAGATAATCATCCTCGGAATCTAGAAAAGAATCCTCCAATTCATGCGTGGTTGTTGAACTAGGAATGCTAGTAGAATGTACCTCCTGGTTATCGACTGCTAGAGCAGACTCAGCATTCTGCTCAGTATCAACATCCTGATCATCAACAAGATATGCCATCAAGACCAGCATGGCCTCCTCATTATCCTCTTCTGATGAATAGTACTCCTCATCATTGTCGGGGATGTCGGGCACTTCGGTCCTCGTCAACAACGCTCTTGTGACCGCTTTGACAACTCTCTTTTCAAATCTTTCCTTGAGGCGCTCCCTTTCCTCGTTGCTCACCTTTGGACACTCGTGCTTTAGATGATCTGGCGAGTTACACTGAAAGCATGTCGTGGGCTTTCTATCTGCTGATTTGGAGGAAGATGTGAGTTTGGCCTTCTTGGCTTCCTTCTCTGCTTTAGCTTCCAACATGAGCTTCTGAAGCATTTTCATCTGCTCTTCGAGCTCACTAATCTTTAGGTCTACACTCTTTGAGCTTGAGGTTGAAGTAACCTCCTTCGCTGGGGAAGCTGGAGCAGATCTCTCATTATTGGAGAAGGGTTTCCTTGGCTTCCACTTTCCAGAATCTCTTTTTACAAAGAATGCTAGATCCTCCGGAGGCACAACATTTGATGATGAAGTTTGCGCAGCAGTGGCTTCGTTCTTTTTTGATTGTTGTATAATAAATTCATGAGCTTTAAGTTGAGCAAATACCTCAGATGTAGACATCTTGCTGAGGTCCTTTTCGCTCAAGCTTGTCATCTTACAAACCAATCACTCATTGGAAATAGCTTGGAAATGATCTTGTTGTTCATTTCTCCATTATCGTATGTCTTTTCCAAGTTCCGAAGCTCTCCAATGATGGTGTTGAATCTCTCTTCCATTGCTTGAATAGATTCTCCTACAATCATAGAGAAAGATTCATACTTATCGACAACTACCTGGAGTTTGTTGCGTTTCATTTGGTCTGTCTCCTGGGAAGATTCGCAGACATATTCCCACATTTCCTTAGCTGTATCAAAGTCTAGAGCCTTGTCTGCCATCAACGGAGGCAAACTGTCAAGTATAAGCTTCTTTGCTAGATATTCTAGTTGGGCTATTTTCTTGTCCTCCACTTTCCACTCGTCGAACTTCTTTTCGACCATTAGTGGTCGTGGTGGTTGCCCCACAGCAACTGGACCTACGAAAAGATTAGGCTTCATGATCTTAATGGGTCCTTTGTTGAGAACGTCCACCATCTTCGGATGTATGCTTTGGAGCTGGATGGTGGCCATCTTCTGCCATGAGTTGAACTTCTCTTTGTTGTACTTGGGAAGAGTATGGTTCATCTTGGCAAGATTGAAGTACCTGAGCTAAACAACAGAACAAGTGCAAGGAAAATGTAGATCTGGTCGAAGCGACTCAGAAGCAGTAAGTCTTACGACCTACCGCTCTAATACCACTTGTTGATCCCTGATCAGAGTCGTGATAGGGGTACCCAAAGGCTACTTAGCAAATGCAGCGGAGTAGTAAGTTTATCTTGCACTTAGATCTTTTCCAAATATTTAGCTCGGAGGTTGAAGTTACAATTGTTTCAGAGGTATACTCTAGCAACTTGAGGTTGCTAGGTTTTAAATCGATGAACAGAAGCAATAAAACAGTAAATGAGAACACAAGATTTATGGTGGTTCGATCTACAAGATCTGTGTCCACTCCTCAGCCGTATCACTGAGAATTTCACTAAAAAGATATTTGAAGTACAAGGAATCGCCGAACACTTGTAGCATGCGCTGAGCTTTCGAGCTGGCCACTACAAAGCTATCCTCCGTTACTTCGATCTCTTCGATCGGCAGCTGCGGAGAAGTCAAGGGAACACCTTCGTAAAACTCCTCTCTACTTCAATGGAAGCTTTAGAGTTCCTTCTTGAACATTTATGGGGTTTTTGGCAATAGCCTGTGATAGTCAATCTCTTTTTCAGAGATGTGACTGCTGGATGCTTCCTTGGATGGAAGGTATCCCAATCATTGATCCTTGAAGGAAGTCAAGGAGTCTCTTGAATGTAGTGTCAGATACTCAATGTTCGACACTTGTTGTTGAGAGCTTTTAATATTCTTCTCTTTTGTGGGCTCTCAACTGACTACTCTCTTTTTCTTTTCGCTTGTCAAAGGTATCTTTTGATTTGCAACTGTGGTAGGAGAGTAAGTAGTTCGAGTAGTAGACGTCTCTCTCTGTTGGAATTCTCTTTTATATCTGGAGATTCAAACTCTGAATCTCCATACCCGTTAGACACAACGGTCTTCTTCGTCCAAAAGAGTTACTTGCTTTTTCTTCTTTTCCGGCATGTACAGTGCCTTTTTACATACTTTGGGTAAGGCTTTCGTCCTTTGTTGTACCTTCTGTCAGAACGGGCGTCTTTAGCAAGTCGTTGCTAGGTTTCTTTGCTTAGCATTCTATTGGAGAATGCTGGAAACCTTCTGCTAAGCCTTTTGACTCTTTTGATTGCTAAGAACTTCTAGCAATCTATCTTCATAGCCAATTTGCTGACTCCTCAGCAGTTGCTTACTCAGCACTTGAATCTTGGTTCTTGATTGCTATATCTTCTAGCAATCTCTTCCGTAGTAGCGAATGCTGACTCCTTCAGCATTCCGCCTATCTTCTTTCTGTAGTAGCAAATGTTGACTCCTTCAGCATTCCGCTATCTTCATTTTGTTGACTGCTAAGCGAATGCTCCAAGCAGTCTCTTCTTTTCGCATATGATTGCTAGCACTTAGCAATCATTCTTCTTAGCACACGACTACTTTCTTATTTAGCAGTGATCGATCAAACTACTAAGGCTTTGATTCAACAGAACCTTTTACAATTTTGATCTAAGGGAGAATTACAACATAATTCCCAACATCACTAACTTTAATGACAATAAATACTCGCAACTAATAATATTGTCACAAATTATAGGCTTTGTGAAGAAAGAATTTATTGTTGCCATACATATATGTTTAGTGACAAAAACATTATTGTCACTAACCTTAGTGATAATAAATACCCGCAACTAATAAAATTGTCACAAATTGTATTTATTGTGCCAAAATGCATAATTGTTAATATAAATGTGTTTTTAGCCATAAAAATTTAAATGTCACTAAGATTATTGTCACTACAAATAGTCTTTTTTGTAGTGATATAGGACCACGGGCTCCAAGAAAGGTCTCGCTCCTGAGGCAAAAGACTCAGAACTATGGAATTATGATTCACAACCTACTTAGTAGTTTGGTCGATCATTGCTAAAGTCTAGCATAGTCTAGCAACTCACGTGTAATGTCCTGTTTAGGAAAATATCGAGTTGTAATAGATTAGAATGCTAGAAGTATTCTCAGCAGATGGTAGCTGCTAGAGAAGTCAGTAGACAAGGATGACTGCTAAAGAGGAAAGTAGTCAGTAGTATTGTGACAAAGCATTATAGGGTAGAAGGGTTGCTGCGATAGAAATAGGATCGGGAGACATGGTTCCTTCAACCATAGCTAGTGCTCTAGAGTCTTCATGGGTTTGAATCTGAGATGTAGCAGTGAAAATCTCAAGTGGAGGAGGGGATATGCTTGTTGCTGCTTCTTCGACCTTGTCCTTTGTTGCAGTTGCTGCTGCTGCTGTATCATTTCTTGCCTTTTCAGCAGCGGCCTCTTCTTCTGCCTTTCGATGTGCCTCAACAACTGCTGCTTCTTCCTCTTTTTCTTTTGGTTCAGCAGCTGCTTTTGCTTCTTGTTTCCTTTTGAGCTCAGCAACTTCTTCTTCTTGTTGTCTCTTGAGTTCAGCTGCTACCTCTATTTCCTGATGTGGTTTTAACTCAGCAGCTTCTTCCTCTTCTTGCTTCCTTTTGAGCTCAGCAGCTTCATCGTCTTGCTGTCTCTTGAGTTCAGCTGCTGCCTCTGCTTCTTGCTGCTTACGTTCGGCCTCCTCATTCAGTTCCTTTATTCGCATTTCTTCTTCTAGTGCTAGAAGGGCTTTTCTTTTAGAGTAAGCTTGAACAAGTTGGCAGTGCAAACGAATTTGATTTGCAAGAAACATTTAGCCAGTGCTCTAACAACTAGAATCTCCATTGCATGAGTAGCAGTGATGGTATAGGTTAAGATTTGAGACAATTGAATAGCTTGAATTAGGTCAACCTTCTCTTCTCTCCTGAGTCTTTCTTCTTCCTTTTTCTGTAGTCTCTCTATCTCCTGTGCTTCTTCATCTTCAAGCTCTAGGAGTTCCAGTTGGATTTCATCGGTCTGTAAATTCAACCATATTTGAAGATTTTGTACTTTCACAAGCTTTGCATGATTCTCATTCATCCTGCATCGAACGTACTCGAGGAGTGTTTCATCTGTTGTTCGTGTTGTAGTGGTTGAAAAAGACAATCTTTTCTTAAGAAGTTCCGGTAATGTTAGTTGTTTTACAGTTCGTTTAGTTGGTACAATAGCAGTTTTTAGAACTGGCTCATCTTGTACAACGATGATCGGTTGCGGAGGTGGCTCTTGAGTAGCAACAACTTCCACTTGCAGATTTTGATTGACAGTTTCCTCAACTGGTATTTCAGAAACTGTTCCCGCTGTCTCTGGGCCCATCTGCATAATCTGCTTAGGTGACGAGGGTGATGGATGTTGAACTTTTGAAGTTGTGCTCTCAGAAGATGTCGACGGAGTGAAAGGTTGTCGAGGAGGAGATTCTCTTGGAGATTGAGACGGACTTTGAAGGTCCACAATAGGCACTGTCCTGTCCCCTATATTTTCTTCACGACCTTCAACCTGCTTGCCCTTCATACTTCTTTCTCTTTCTTCCTCCAAGGTACTTGTAAGTACTAACCGCCTTATTTTCTTACTTATCGTTTGCGTCAGAACAATTTCTACTTGTACCGTTTTCTTAGTAGCATCTTGTGAATTGCAATATTCATTAACATTCACCTCCAAATCATCATTATCTTCCTGTTGATGTTCACGATCACCTCCTTTTACTGCTTTCCAATAAATCTTATCACTGTGAGGTAAGAAATCGGATGAGACCAGGCATACACCTTTTCCCTAAGACCGATCAATTGCTCTATTAAGTAACTGGTTTTTAATCCAAAACCAACTCCTAATTTGAATCTGTTGGTCTCCCGAATGGACTCATTCTTTCTAGGATTCTCAAGAATAAGCTAAAAATGAATTCAGCCCAGTTTCCACCTGGACCATCATCCAATACCATCATAACAACATATTTTGGTTGACTTAGTTCCGAAAAGGATCCTGCACCGCAGTAGAGCATCCTAAATGTTATCTCACTTAGAGTCTTGTAGAGCGGCCTCAATTCGGAAACCCATGTAGGTAAGTGGAATTTGTCCTTATGCTCGGGTTTCTTCCAGACATTCCAATGTCTCTCCCTTGCCCCATCATCATTCTTCAAGTAGTTAGCGCGTTTTTGCCAGTTTTTGGTAGGCGAAAGAATTCGGCAATAGTATCAGCATTTATCACCATAGGAATCTTGTTGACCTTGGTTTTAAAGGATTTTCCACTTTTGTCAAGGATGGCATTCTCATAGAATTCGGCAACGCGGTGAGGCTTGAATTTATGAGGATGTAAATCTAGAAACTGTACTAGCTTCTCTTTGTGCAGCTTGTCGTAAAGTCGCTCATCTGAACAAAAGTAATCAAGTTCTGTCAGATTTAGAATCTTTTCTTTAAAAACTTGACTTACTCGGATGTCCTTGTTCGAGAGATCGGCAACATCGACTATATCATTGGATTGGTGCATTAGTTCCTTATGTGTGCTTCCTTGAGCAGTAGTGCCTTTCCCTGATCTCCTTGATGCGGTCGAACCTTCGCGAGATGAAATCTTTCTCTTGCCCATAATATCTAAGAACAATGTGAGTGGAGAGAAGATTCAAGATGAAGAATGAGGATGAATTCGAGAGGAGGCGGTTCCAGAAATCAATTTAGGGTGATGATTGATCGCAGGGGGGAGGGTTTAATTGAGGTTTTGACACAGTTAGATCGATGGGTGAGATAAATTTTCACTTTATGTGATCTTCGGCTATGATGAAGGCTGATGCAGAAGTGTCTGTTCCTATTCTGTCGTGGCGTATGCGTAGCGCGTGGTCGTGGTCGTGGCTACGTGTCTCCGCCTAATACACCGTGACATTGCTTCCTTTGAAAGTTTTCATCCAGCTGACTGCATAAAAAATTCACCTGTTCCTCTAGAGGGATGTGACAGTTTTCCTTCGATCCTTTATTTTGGAAAACTGTTGTTATAGTCTTAAACTGTCAACCAGGAACACTAGTAAATCATCAAAACTGTGCAGGCAGTTTAATGATATCATGATTCCGCGCGTCCTCAAACAGAATTCTGAAAGACCGTAGTCTTGAACCATGACCTTATCATTGATCTCTGCACTCTTCAGCGGACAGTCTGCTCGTTCACGTGTCCATAAGCGGTTGAACCATGTGAGTATTAACTAATCAATACAGACGTCTCAGATCTTGAACTTGGTTGTGAAGCGTCGTATTAGCATTTATGAACCGTCTCTTGTCTTGGACTGTGGCAGAAGATGGAGTCTATAAATACCTTCTTCTTACGAATATGAGAATACACTCAACCAATGTTTTCATACAATCCTTGAAATAACTTCTTTCTTCAAGAAAATGGCAATTCCTGCTCAGATTGAGACAATGAGTGGTAAAATCCTGAACCCGACTGGGTTGGTGGTGGAGTACTGGGAGAATCCATTCATCCACAACTCTGTCATGAGCGATCTAAGGGCTAATCAGCTTGAGTCCTTTGTAACTCGACAGCCTTACAAATTTCATGACAATGTGCTAAGAGTTATTGCCGACCATTGCTATGTGGGAGAGGATCATGAGATTCACTCCAACCTTCATGAGCAGGAGATATGCTGGTCTTCAGAGTCCTTCCTTCTTAGTTTCAAACTGTCTTATGGTATGAGGCCTTTGATGGACTATCGGAAAGAAGAGACAGCGCCGGAGTGGTACGCATGGCAGAATTGGAGAGAGACCCCTATAGACTTTCATCCAACAGTTTCTTTGAGGCACTTGTTGCCTAGATATCGAGTGATATTTGATATTATCAATTAGATAATTGTTGGAAATCCTTTATGGGTTATAGACTTCTCCCCGCCAGTGTGGAAAATGATGATGGCCTTTGACGACGAAGTTGAGGTTGACTGGGCTTCCTTCGTTTTTGATCAAGTGAGATATGCACTTGAGAATCTACCTTCTCTCTTTGATCCATCTGGAATGCACCTGAGTTGGCTTATTGAGCATTAATTTCTAGAGTACACTCGTGGTGGCTGGTCGAACATCCTAGATTTTGATTTCTATCCGCCATGGTGTTTTCCTATCGGTTGAGCTCCTCTGCCTTCCGTTGAATCATTTCCATTGTAGTTTTTCTTTAAGTCTATAGGCTTGGGGTAAACTGCCCCCTTTTCCTTTGTAAGATATAAGACAATGTATCATTTACTCTTCATCAGTTAATGAAATCCCCCTTCCTTTTTCAGATAATAGGAGTCTGAGTTTCTATTACAAGAGAAACTGTCTGGAGTGTACTTGTACTTATTCCTTGGACATTAGAGTTGCTACTGATCCTTGGAGTAACTTGCACCTTTTGTAAATTTTGTCCTAGGATTTGATGTAAAGTCAGAAATCCATACCCCTATGATTTGTCTCCGTCGCGGGTGGCTATCCATAGTTGTTGGGCAATGAATGATTTCCTATCGACTTTAGATTTTGTGTCATGATAAGTCGTATCCTTAAGATGCTTGATACCCCCATCGAATATTGCAAAAGATCGTCTATAAATAATCTTCATCAGCATCCTTGATGATTAAACCATCTAATATCCTTTCACTGAGCGTAAACTAGAAATCTCTAAGAGGAAGATATGACTTCTCCTTCTCCTCCTCCTCCATTAGCTTACACGATACCAAATGTTGTGGAAGAGATTGGGAAGATCTCCATTCGAAGAAACAAAATACTTGATAGAATAGGAATTCAAGCACATAATTAGAGAGCTTCATGTATAGATCAATGGTTGATGGGTCTTCTGAGAGCAAGTGGGCCAGCCAGATTTGTAACCATCGAGCCCCACTTCTTCCACAAAATGTTGCTCAGGATGTTTGCATACTACTCCATAGTTACTGAGGATGAGATTTTCTGTAATCTCAACGGGAGCAAGTTCCTCTGGTCTGCAGACTATTTTGCAGCAGAGTTTGGGCCATTTTGTCGTGGCAGGAGAACATCTGTCATGTCTTATCAAAATGAAGTGATAGCACCAGAGTGGTCCATATGGCCTAAATAGAGAGAAGGAAAATCTGTTTCCATCCTACTGCTCCACGTGAATACCTCAGGCCTAACTGCAAGTTGTCCTTCGATATAGTTAACCAGCTGGTTGTCTGCAATCCTCCTAAAGAAACTAACTTCACGCCACCTGTCAGGAAGGTGATGATGGCGTTTGAACAACAAGGAGAGGTTGACTGGGCAGGGTTCATCTTTGATCGCCTGAAGATGGCCCTTCAAAATCTACCAGATATCACTGTTCCTTATGGCATGCAGTTGAGCTGGCTGCTGGAGAAGAGTATTCCTTATCTCAAGGATGGTCCTTCAAGTCTGGTTGGAACTGATTACTACCCTTCTCGTCTGATCAACTGGGCACTTATCCCTTGATAGACAGATAATCTTATCAGTTATTGTAACAGTTTCTTTTGTATCTGTTGTCAAAATGTAAGGATGACTCGTCTCCTTGTATCCATCTTAATGAATGAGCTCTTATTTTCTCTGTGTCTTCAACAAATTACAAACATTAACAAACTGCAACTGGATTAACGAAAGACTTTAACTCGTACAGTTTGATAGTTTTGAATCAATCAAATATCATCTCCTTCTCTTGAGATTCCATCAAACTCTAGAAGACCTAGTTTGATGCATAGCTCTTTGAAACGAGCCTCAGGTAGCGGTTTGGTAAAGATGTCTGCTAATTGATCTTCAGTTCTGATATATTCCACCGAGACATCTTTCTTCTCAACATGATCTCGAATGAAATGATGACGAATATCAATGTGCTTCGTTGTGGAATGTCGAACTAGATTCTTCGAGATAAAAATTGCGTTGTTGTTATCACAGTAGATAGGAACACATCCAGTGTCTACTCTATAATCCTTAAGTTGCTGCTTTATCCAAAGCACTTGAGCACAACAGTTGGCTGCTACTACATACTCTGCCTCTGTAGTCGATATAGCCACGAAATGTGGTTTCTTGCTGAACCAGCTGATCAGCTTATGTCCTAAAAACTGATAGGTTCCACTTGTGCTCTTTCTGTCAATTCTACAGCTTCTAAAATCTGAATCAGAGAATCCATTTAGCATGATTCCATCAATTTTGGGATACCAGATTCCTAGAGACTATGTACTATTCAGGTATCTCACAACTCTGTTTGCCGCATCCATGTGTGACTTCTCAGGATTTGCTTGGAATCTTGCACATACTCCCACGACATAAGATATATCAGGTCGGCTGGCAGTTAGATACAATAAAGATCCAATTATTCCTCTATAAGTTGTTGGATTGATAGGTTCTCCTTCTTCATCGAGAGTGATCTGAGAACTGGTGCTCATAGGAATTCTTAGTGACTTCGTCTTCTCCGGAAAAAAATTGTTGATTAGATCTTGAGTGTACTTATTATGACATATAAAGATCGCTTCGTCAGATTGATCAACTTGCAAACCAAGAAAGTATGTCATCTTGTCCATCATGCTCATCTGAAATTTGTTCTGCATCAGCTGGGCAAACTTCTCACATAACTTGGTATTTTTGCTTCCGAAGATGATGTCGTCTACATAGATCTGAACAAGTAGGATGTCCTCTCCATCCTTTATCTTGAATAGTGTTCCATGTATAGCACCCTTTTCAAATCCACATTTGAGCAGAAACTGTGAGAGAGTTTCATACCATGCTCTAGGTGCTTGCTTTAATCTATATAGAGCTTTTCTCATCTTGTAGACTTGATTTCCTTGCTAGAAACCTGGGGGTTGTTCAACGTAGACTTCTTCCTTTAATTCGCCGTTGAGGAAGGCATTCTTCACATCCATCTGAAGAACTGTGAAGTTGTGGTAGGCTGCATATGCTAGGAATAGCCGAATAGCTTCCAGTCTGGCAACTGGCACAAATGTCTCATCAATGTCTATTCCTTCGCATTGTGCGTATCCCTTTGCAACCAGTCTTGCATTGTTTCGAAAAATGGTACCGATCTTATCTCTCTTATTCTTGAAGACCCACTTGGTACCAATCACAGACTGATGTGTAGGTCGATCCAACAGATACCACACATTATTGCGAGTGAATTCATTTAGTTCTTCCTGCATCGCATTTATCTAGTCTTTTGATTGAAGAGCTTCTGTGATCTAAACTAGTTCGATCTGAGATAAGAAGCAAAACATCAGTGCTATCCCTTGTCTGGTTCGAACTGGATTTCCGATGTCATCGAGGATAGCTTCTTTGGGATGATTTCTACCAATTAGGCTTCTTCACAGGTAGTGCTTCAGCCCGAGCAGCTAGATTCTCAGAAACTTCAGGATGTTCCTCTTTTATGGTGTACTTCAATATTCTGGAACTGTTTCTTCTTCTTCTTCAGAAACTCCATCTCCTTGTTCTAGAACACCTTCATCTCCCTGACTTGGAGCTGCATTCTGATCAGCATCTGGATTCTGAATGGCAGTCGGCTCACCAGCTGATTCTGCTTCCTTAGCATCCTCAAGGTTGACTTCCTTGGTGTCAGCTTGGTCTGCTTCCAAGACTGTTCTTTGTGCTTCAGGGGGCTTCATTTCACCTGAATGTTCAATGTTTATGGTCTTTAAGGCCTCAGCGATGACATTTGCATCATCGGCCCTATCGGCTGCTTGAGGTTCAGCCAAAGTAACTGGAATCTCAGGGATATCATTCATAGATCTAGTCAGAGGAACTGTTTGGTTATGATCAAGATCACTCTTAGGTTCCTCGTTGACATCCTTGATCTCATGATTCTCTAGACTCAGTTCTTGAAGTGTCCTGCGCACTAAAGTAGCTTCATAAAAAACAACATGACATGTTATTTCCACAAGCTCGGTTGTCTTGTTCAATACCCTATATCCCTTATATGAAGGATGTACATACCCCAGGAACACACCTTCATCAGCTTTTGGGCTGAAGGTATTCAACTTAAACTTAACATTATTGTGATTATTACATGGAGAATAAAAGCACGAAGATGAGCTATAGAAGGCTTACGACCATTGTCGATCTCGTAGGGAGTCTTGTGCAACCGCTTGTTGAATGCACTTCTATTTTGTGTGTAGCAGGCTGTCATCAAGGCTTCTCCCCAAAATTCTTTTCCAAGGTCTATCGGCCATCATGGTTCTCACTGCTTCTTTGAGTGTTCTGTTTCTTCGCTCAACAAGACTATTTTGTTGAGGAGTTCTTGGGGCAAACTTCTCATGTCCAATTCCAATTTCAGCACAAAAGTCCATAAGAGGTCCATTGCAAAATTATGTCCCATTGTCTGATCTTATCCTCTTAACTTTCACTCATTTGTCATTCTAAAGGCGTGTGACCAATTCTGGTAGCTGAACTTTGACTTCGTCCTTGGATTTGAGCAGCACCACCCATGTGTATCTCGAGTAGTCATCCACAACCACTAATGTATATGTTCTTCTTCCAATTGTGGGTGGGGTAACTGGACCAAACAAATCCATGTGGAGCAGTTCCAAGATCCTCTCAGTGCTGGTTGTAACTGGTCTGTTCTTGTAGGAGGCTTTCGTCTATTTTCCGAGCTGGCACAATTTACACAATACTTATTTCTGGAACTTCTTCTGTGACAGCCCTTCAACTAAAGTACACTTCGCCAGATGTCGGATTCAATTGAAGTTTAGATGACTTAGTCTCTTGTGCCACAGCTAGTTTATGCCTTCTAAGGAACTGAGTATTATGAGGCATGTCCCTCTTTCTCCACTGGACCAATCTACAATATATAGGCCCCCTCTTCTGATTCCTCTGATTATGGTCTTGTGCGTCACTTTGTCTAGTATGTGGCATTCTGATTCTTCAAATCTGACAACATAGCCACTGTCGCTCAGTAGGCTTATACTAAGAAGATTGTGCTTTAGATTGGTGTCCAAGGATATGTTTTGAATGATGATTCCGTTGTGCTCCACGCATCCTTTCCCAATCACTTGTCCCGTGGCCTTGTTCCCAAATCTTACTGATGCTCCTTCGTATATTTTGAGGTTATTAATTAGATCCTTTTCTTCTGTCATGTGAGCCGAGCATCCACTATCTAGTATCCATGTTTTTGCCTTTTTTCAAGAACTTGATCCCCACAACATAGAAAATTTATTTAGGTCCCCGCATCCTTTCGGGTCATGCAAGGTCAGTCTTGTGGATCCAACCTTTTGGTATCCACACATGTTTCACTCTTACAGTTCGTGAAACTAAATCACTTTTCTATGATTGATCTACCTTTCTTCTAGGAAAGTGTGTGTTGTGTGAATGCATGTTAAGTAAGATTGTGGTGTGTGAACTCTTCTTGAAACGACTGTTCTGGAAGGAGTCTTGAGAAACTTTTCTCGGGTGTGTAGCCATCACAGTCTTTTGAGAGTAAAACAGTCTCGACTCAAGCCTCGAATAGATGTTCCCCCTATTTGGATGACTATTATAATAGAGTTGTGGTCTATATAATAGCTTCTCGGATTACTATCCTATTGTCGAACAGACTTCCTTGCAACATTTACATGTTGCTTAGTCGTTCTTGTTGGTAAAACTGGATTCCTAGCATAAGGAACATTTTGCTTATCCAGTTTAAAAGGGAGGTAAGTTTTCCTCACGACAGTTTGCTTATGTAGTTTTCGAACTGTGTTAGCATTCTGCTGAGATGTCAGTTTCGAGTAAGTTTTTGACCAGCATTTGGTCTTGACATTCTGATTGACTGGATTTTTGGAATTGACCTTACCCTTTTCTAACATAGTGCTTAAACTGAGTTTTGTTTTGACAAAGCCTAAGTGAGTTTTCTCAGTTCCTTAAATGGATGCAAGATTGCTCAAGACTTCCTTTTCATTACGGCATTCCATAAATCCAAGTCCGAATTTATCGGATGGTGGTCTTTCAGCACTCAAGATCTCTTTTAATTGTCTTGAACCCTACTTAAAAGAACAATCACACTTAACGGGTTCAAGTTTCTTTGGAGAATCACGCTCTTTTGAAAAATTTTAAAAATCTTTAAAAAGTTTAACATGTTCTTCTCTTAAGTAATTCAGCTCCTCACTAATTGACCTCGTTCTTTCGACTTCATTGGTCAAAACTGAAATTTGTAATTTCAGTGATGCATTTTCACTAATTAAAGTATCTTTAATTTCATGAAAATTTTCAAATTCTTTAATAATTTTTTTTGAGTGAAATATCATCTGAGCTTGAATGAGAAGGTTCATAGTTATCATCAAAAGAAATAGATGTGCTAGATGAGGGAAGATTAGTTGTTACCACTATTTCGCGATTTGAAGCGCTCTCTTCTTCATCGGTAATGTCTCCGTCAATGGCTTCCATGAAGGCGAGGAATGCTTCCTTGTCTTTTACATCCTCAGACATATAGCAGCCATCATTGTGGTCCGGTACGTCTGGCACTTCGGTTCTTGTGAGCATTGCTTGGGAAACAGCTTTGGATGCTCTCCTTTCGAACACCTTCTTCAAACTATCTCTCTCCTCTTGAGAGACAAGAGGGCATTCATACTTCAGATGATCTGAAGAGTTGCACTCGTAGCATGTGCGTAGCTCTCTCTTAGTCAACCTGTGTTCACTGGACTGTGCTTCCTTTTCCTTTCCTTTTGATTTCTCGAGAAGTATGGTCAGGTTCTTCAACTGTTCCTCCAGTTTGGCAACTGGCAGTACAGTTTCTTTCTTCTGAACTGTGTTGGAGATGTCCTTCGCTGGTGAGGATTGATAGGCAGTTTTCTCAAAGTAAACTGGCCTTTTTGAGCGCCTTTGGAACTCTCTCTTCACAAAGAATGCTGCATCACCACCAGTTGTTGAATTTGGGGTTCGAACAGCTTCATTTCTCTTCACCATCTGGATGTCCCATTCATGGGCTTGAAGTTCGGCGAACAATTCTTTGGTGATCATTTGGGAGAGATCCATGGTCTTCAAAGTAGTGGTTTTGACAAACCAATCTTTCTTTTGCAGTCTTGAAAGAATTTTGACATTCATGTCGGCCACTTTTTCTTCTCTTCCAAGATTTTTCATTTCTCTGACGATGGCATTAAACCTTGCTTCCATCGATTTGATAGTCTCACCAGGTAGCATTTGGAAAGATTCATATTTCTCCACGATGACTTGTTTCTTGTTAAGCTTCATCGCCTCTGTTTCTTTTGTGAGGTCGTTCAACCAATCCCAAAATTCCTTGGCCGTGTTGTTCTCTATGGCTGCATCCTGGAGGGAATCTAGGAGGGATTGTATGATCATTTCCAGCGTGATGAGATCAACTTGATGACATTTCTTGTCCTCAAGTGTCCAGTCCTCCATTGGTTTATCTATCATCTCGACACAGCCTGGATTCTCTTCTGTTGCAAGGTGAACTTTAGGAACCTGGATCTTCAGGGCCCATTCTTAAGAACTCCATCCATCTCTGGATGTTGAGCTTTTAGTTGAATTAGACACCTCTTCATCCATACTTCGAACTTCTCTGGGTTGTACATCGGAAGGCTTGGATAACTAATCATTATCTTAAGATAATCTGCTCGCTAATCACACTAGACAAACAGTTAGAGTGTAAGGAAGTACGGATCCGGTCATAAGGGACTCAAGAACAGGATAATCTAGAAAAACCAACCTGCGCTGATACCACTTCTTGGTCCCAGATCAGAGTAAATATATTGTGCAGCTGAAGTATTAAAACAGTTAAATACATTCTAATTTGTGGGTAGTTCAGTTTCTTATCAACTCGGTTTTTATATAATAGTTTGAGAAACTCAATTTATGTTATCCAGGAATTTAGATTAATAGTTTCACAGTTATAGTGAATTAACAGTTATACACTTCAACACTTTTAAGGTAACTGTTGAAGGTTTCAAGATATAAATTGAAAACTGTTAAATGCGTAAAGTAAATGAAAACTTTAAACGACACAGGATATTTATAGTGGTTTCGAGCCTTACATCCTACGTACACTATTTGGATATCAGATTCGGAAATTCACTAAGTTATGAGATACAATCCTCACGATCTATAGCTAGTTGCTGTAGAGACCTCCGTCCACAGCACAATGGATCACTCACCCAGGTATTTGTACTTCACTCCTTCTTCAGTTCATCGAAGCATCTGCGTCTTCTCAATGAACTGGCATTTGTCGAAGATGGACTGAGGATAAACCTCCCTTTTCATTCTGCGATAGAATGGATGGTTCAGTTCTTCCCAAAACGTACACTGGTTGGCAGTTGCCCGTAATAACCTGCTCTTCCTTTGCAAGATCAGGCTGCTGTGTTCTTACTCTGAAAGTAAGAACATCAAGTCAGTAGATTAAGTCAGCAGACTTAATCCTCGTGTACCCAAGGTCAAATGTTGAATCTCCAAAGATTCTTTAAACAATGAATGCCTTGTGTTCAATAAATGAACCACAGTATTAATGCATTCTCGCTTGATAGCGTTAAATGCTCGATCATTAATTTCAGCAGAGAGGCAAGAGTAAATGTGTCGGAGATTCAAGAGATGCAAAGGTCTAAAGGTGCAAAGGTTTTTCTGTCTCTATTGTTCCAGCTATTTACAAGTTGGAAACTAGAAAATAACCAATAGAGACATTTTGAAAGATGACCAATCATAGTCCATCCTTCTCTGAAAAAGTTGTCTGCTTCTCTGCTTTTTTTGCTACACTATCCTATTTTGCAGGGCAGTTTGTACATGATATGTCAGACGCCAAACAACGTTGTACGCCACTCGCAACTGAGTCTCTGACTATCTTTTATCATTGACTTCCTTAGAGTTCTTCTGCGACTGATCGACATCTTGCTATGTACGTATTCCTTGAAGCGAAACTGTCCTGATCTGAAACTGTGAGCGCCTCTCAACAATTTCTTTGTAAACACTGTATCCACAGTTTTCTTTGAGTATCCAAGCCTTGATAGGAAAAACTATCTGTGCAGTTTTTTGTACGTTTTGCTCTGCTCTACTTTCTTTCATCCTTTATGTTTGAAAGTTGTCTCGTCTGAATGGCGTCTTCTTCAAAACTGTTCCATAGTTTTGACAAATCTCTTCTCCTAGGCTATTACAACTCGATCATCTTATACAAGGATTACATGAGGTATTAACTCTAAGACCTAGACTTTGGTATATAGTTTTGACACATCAAAACATCAATTTAAGGTGGGATTTCTACATCAACACCTAGCTGATAGTGTCTCATACAAAGCTCTTGGGGCTTGCTTCAGACCATAAAGAGCTTTTCGTAGTTTGTACACCTTGTTTCCGCGCTCGAATCCTTGAGGTTTCTCCACGTAGACTTCCTCGTTTAATTCACCATTCAGGAATGCGCTCTTGATGTCCATTTGAGATACAGTAAAACCATGATAAGCCGCATATGCTAGGAATAACCTGAATGCTTCCAGTCGAGCTACCGGAGCAAAGGTTTCATCAAAGTCTATTCCTTCGCATTGTGCATATCATTCGGCCACTAGTCTGGCTATTTTGCGAACGATAATTCCATTTTCATCTTGCTTATTCTTGAATACCCATTTGGTTCCTATTACTGATGATGTGTCGGTCGATCGACGAGATCCCATACGTGATTCCTTGTGAACTCTGCTACTTCATCTTGCATTACATTGATCCAGTCATTTGATTTGAGTGCGTCTGCTACTTTGGTAGGCTCTTCTTGTGATATGAAGAAGGCTAGCATGGCACTGTGTCTGGTTCTGATTGGATCTGCAATATCTCCTAAAATGGCTTCAGTCGGATGATCTCTAAGCAGCCATTTAGGTCTTTGTAGCTCTTCTACTAGAATATCTTGACTACTGGTTGTTCTGATGGGCTCTTCTGAGACTGTTACGTCAACAAGCTGTAGCTTTTCCAAGCTGTCTGCTACAGTTGTTGAGGTGTCTTTTGCTGAGTGACTATCTTCTGGCATGTTGTCTGCTGGATTTTGGATTACTGGTGTAGTAATTCTGTCTTCAGCAGTCTGCTCCTGGTTTTCTTAAGCAGAGTTGTCTTTAATGATTCTCTCTTCATTCTCGGAGCCTTCAGCTGTATCCTCATTCTGATTGACGGCTTCATCTCCTTGAGTTCCTTTTTGACATGTAAGCTCTTTGAGAGAATTTATGGTGGCCACAACACTACCTGTTGCATCACCGGCCATCCTTACTGTCGGCTGATCAGTTAAGGTCTCCAGTAGAGATGATGATTCACTCATTAACCTAGTGGGATCCATTGGTTCAACTTCGAAAGTATTCAGGCCCGAAGATCCATTGACATCATCGATTTCATGAGTCTCATCACTTTGACTTCACATGGTCCTGCACACTAAAGTAGCTTCATAAAAAATAACATTGCATTTTATTTCCACAAGTTTGGTTGTCTTATTAAGTACTCTATATCCCTTGTGAGATGGATGTCCATATCCTAGGAACACTCCTTCGTCAGCTTTGGGAGAAAAAGTACTTAAATTAACTTCCAATTATTATGGATATAACGTGGTGAACTAAAAGCACGATGATGAGCTAAGGAAGGCTTATGACCATGATATATTTCGTAGGGAGTCTTGTTGAAGCAAAGATTTATTCCGCTTTTGTTCTGTATGCATTCATAACGGCTTCTCCCCAATACCTTTAACTCAAATCTGTCTCCACGAGCATTGTTCGCACAACTTCTTTGAGAGTCCTCTTTCTTCTTTCTTCTAAGCCATTCTGTTGTGGTGTTCTTGCGGTGGACCTCTCATGTCCTATCCCAGCATCAACACAGAAATCCATCAATGTTCCGTTACAGAATTCTATACCGTTGTCGGATCTTATCCTTTTCACCGCAAGCTCTTTGTCATTTTGAACTCTGAGTCTTAGCTCTGGAAGGATAATCTTCACCTCGTCCTTGCTTTTGAGTAACCTCCCCCATGTGTACCTGGAATAATCATCAATAACAACTAAGGTGTATTGCTTGTTACCTACAGTGGGAGGAGTCATAGGGCAAAATAAATCCATGTGCAACAGCTCAAGGATTCTATTTGAAGTGGCCGTTTCTGGATTGGATTTGAAGGATGCGCTGACTTGTTTCCCTTGTTGACAGACTCTGCATATTCCTTCATTTTTGAAGATTTCTTGAGGTAAACCTGCAACAATGTTATTCTTGGCAATATAATTGATAGTTATAAAGTTTAGATGCGTTAGCCTTTTGTGCCATAGCCAGTTTGTCTCTTCATTGTTGAAAGCTAAAAAGCAGGATGCTTGTTGACTACTTTCCCAATCTGCAATGTAGAGTCCTCCTTTCCTGACTCCTCTAAGTTTTACTTTATTAGTTGTCCTATCAGCAACTTCACAACCTGTGTCAAAGAAAGAAACAATATATCCATTTTCACTTAGCTGGTTGATGCTCAGTAGATTATACTTGAGGCTATCGACGAGGGCAACATTTATTATTCGCATTCCATTCTGCTCGATGCACCCTCTTCCAATTACACTAGCCTTGGAGTTGTCACCAAATGAGACTGAAGCTCTGTGAAGATTTCTTCATCTCCTATCACACAACCTGATCATCCACTATCTAGGGTCCATTCTTTGAGTTTTCTTGAGGTTCTTCTTCCTGGACCCTGTTCCCGCAAAACAAAGAAGTTATATTTTCAGTACCCGATCAATTACGGGTCCTGTAGGATTAGTTTTCTGGATTATTCCTTTGGGAATCCAGACTTTTGATTTTGTTATTTTGTTTGTTATCGCGTTTCACTACCGTTGAATTCCTTTTGGCATAATTACTGAAATCTGCAAAGGAATGTGTAGTGGTGTGTTGAGCCATCACTATCTTTTGAAAATGATTTATTTTAGACTCTCGCCTCAAGTAGATGTTCCTTCTACTTGGAGTGTATGTTGGCTTCCTTGCAATCTTAGCAGATTGCTTAGCCTTGCTAGAATTTGTATGAACCTTCCTAACAGATGGAACAGTCTGCTGGTTTTCATACTTAGACTTTGATGGTCTGTTTTCAGTAGACTTGTAATTAATTCTTTGCTGAGTAGTCAGCTGAGAGATACTTGTCCGCCAACATCTCTGCTGAGCAGTTTATTTAGGATTTTCCCTCTTGTCTTTTCTAGCATTTTGAGGAAACTTCCCAGTTGCTATGACAAAAGTAATCTTCTTTGTCTAACTCGATTCAATATCGCAAGACATTTCTCTATCAAAACCTATTCCAGTGAAGTTTTTAGAACTTCTTTGCACACTTAAAATGTCATTAAGATCTCTCGTGCTTTTTGAAAATTTGCATTGACACACACTTTGCACGGAGTTATTGTTTTTCAAAACCTCATTCTCCTATTTTAAAATTGTAAATTTCTCATTCAAGGAGAAGATTTTGGTTTTCACTTTGGAAAGTTCCTCGTCTGCTGACATAGATTTTTCAATCTCATTGGTCAAATTAGAAAACTGAAATTTCAGTGAGGAATTTTCTTTTACTAAAATGTCCTTTAATGCATGAACTTTTGAAAACTCTTTCAGCAAATATTCTTCAGTTATCTCATCTGATTCTGAGCAATATGAATCAACAGTATCATGCATGTTATCAGAGGTAGATGTAACAGATACAATAGAGTGTGTTACCTAGTTTCCTGTGGACGCTAGAGTTGATTCCTATCTCTGCTCTTCATTGATATTTGCCATGAACACCATGAGAACATATTCTTCATCTTCTGATGAGTAATTTTCATCATCATAGTCTGGATGTCTTGTATTTCCGTCCTTGTCAACAGTGCTTTGGTGTCAGCTTTTGAAGCTCGCCTTTCAAACAGCTTCTTTAGTCTTTTCCTTTCATCTGGATCTACTCGCGGACACTCAAACATCAGATGATCCAGGGAATTACATTCATAGCATGTTCTTGGCGCTCTCTTAACATTTATGTTGTCTGCTCGTTGACTTTGCTGAAAATCCTCCTTTTTCCCTTTGGCTTTCATCTGCAGCTTCTGCATCCTTTTCACCTGTTTTTTCAATTCGTTGGCTGAGCATTCCGCTTCTTTTAATTTGGATTCGCTGATGGAAGGAATCTTCTTTATTGAACTGGACTGGGCTGGTCGATCTGAGGGAATGGCTTCTTTGTTTTCCACTTTTATCCATCTTTCTTCACGAAGAATGCAGCATCTTCGACTGGTTCTTCAGTGATTACTCTAGTACGAGTAGCTTCATGTTTGTTGATCTGCGTGATGTCCCATTCGTGGGCCTTTAGTTTAGCAATACATCTTTGGTGCTGATTGTTGACAGATCTTTCTCCTTTAGACTGGTTACTTTGACGAACCAATCTTCTTTTGGAAGTCTTGAGAGAATCTTTGAGTTCATGTCAGGAAGCTCATACATTCTTCCCAATTTATTTAACTCAGCTATATTGGTGTTGAGTCTGTCCTCCATGTCCTTGATGGTTTCACCTGGAATCAATCGAAAAAATTCATACTTGTCTACCCATTGCTGTAGCTTGTTTATCTTCATCTGATCAGTCTCTTTGCTTAGAGTACCAAGAAAACCCCACATTTCTTTTGCATTGTCGTACTCCAAAGCTTCTGCCATTAATACAGGTGATAATGCACCTAATATTCAATCCATGGCTACGTAATTTAGTTGATCATGCGCTCGCTCTTCTTGAGTACATTCTTCAAATGGTTTATCTACCATTTCGTCTGGTCCTTCTACATTTTCTCCGACACTCGTCTTTACCTTCTGGATTTTAATTGGTCCCTTCTTGATCACTTGTCTCATCTCAGAATGCACATTCAACAGAGTGATCAACGACCTCTTTTTCCAGCGTTGTGCGCCATTTCTTCAATCCTGAGCTAAACACAGAAACACAAATATGCAAGGAAAATCTGGATCTGGTCCTATGGGACTCAGAAGCAGCTAGTCTGTAATGACCAACCTCACTCTAATACCACTTGTTGGTCACCGATCAGAGTGTTTTGTATGCAGCTGAAGTATTAATTTAATCTTGCACTTATCTTGCTAAGGTCTCGACTTAGCAAGAGTTTATCAAATGTGTTTTAGCTCGAATAATCGTTAATTCTAATATTGCAGTTTATACTTCAACATTTGATGTGTTTTGTTTCAAATATGTATGCGCAGAATATAACAATACGAAGCAGTCAAGAACACAAGGATTTTATAGTGGTTTGGACAATTGTTCTACGTCCACTCTTCAGTCCTCCGACAGAAAATCCACAAGAAGAATGAGTACAAGGTCAGGTCTGATCTCTAACGTTGAGCAGCTCCTCCGTCTGGTCAGCGTGCACCTTCAAGCACCTCGATCTCCAATCTTCAACCGATGTCGCTTCGTAAAGTGAGGACAAACCTCCCTTCTCCTTAGACGTCGACTGTTGGTAGTTTTATAGTTCTTTTCGGAACCTATCTTTGTGTTGGCATTGCCCGTAAGAATCACGCTTGCACGACAATCGTGATTGCTAGATTCTTTCTAGAATAGAAAGAATCCCAAAATAACCTTAGAAGCTTAACTTCGCAGGTCTCGAGCTTTAGATATGAAAGCTTATGAAAAGCTTCAGTCAAGAACTTAGCTTGGATGTGTTCGCGCGTTGTAGAGAATGTATGTGATCTCTTTTTTGTTATCTTTGAGTGTAGAATTTTGCGAACCTTTGAATCAATGAAGGATGGCATCCATTTATAGGTGAGGATTCAAACGGCTGTTTGAATCCTATCCGTTAGACTCAAAGGCATTACTAGCCTATCTGCATTCTTCCTTTTTCTGTAGTGGACAGAGACTCTTTATGTCTCATCGTCTCTGATTGGCATAACATCTATCTGTAGCCGTCTTTGTCAGAACGGATCTGTTTGTGTAGCTCTGAAACCTCCTTTGTGCATCATGATTATTCTATCCTCTGATTGGTCGGGTTTCCTTGTTATTTGTGATCCGTCTGTTTCACGACTCCATAACTTCTCTTGATTGTTGATTGTCATTTGCTGGCCGTTGGAGTGCATCGGGTATCTCAGCAGTTTGAGATGAGACCTTTGGATTCTACTGGAGATATTCCTTCAGCATTCTTGTGATTTTCCTCCGCTTTGCTGGCCCTTTCTTCTTTTCACAATCTTCAGCAATTTATCATGTCTGTTGACACCTTCAGCATTCTTGATTCTTTTTCCTATCTATTACAACTCGAGTATGAATGCTTGTACATGACTTTTACAATTGACTCGTTACTTAGTTGCTAGGTCATTGATGCATCAAAATATATCATCCTAAGATTATAAATCAATTACAATTGAAGGGGGTTTTACAATATCGAAAAATATTCCTAAACCATTTCCTATAAAATAAGGAATCTGTATAAGTCCCCAAGGGTTGATAGATTGATATGTCTAATATATCCAACAATTTTAGACTCAAAATCATTGATGAACGTTTCAAGTCTTTTGAGCCTCCGGATATACTTGTATGAAAGAAAAACTTATTGATTTGGTTTGACGAACTAGGAAGTCAAACACTAATGATGCAACTCTTGCTTCAATATCAAACGTTATTTAAGAAATGAGGTTCATTGTTCAATTTAATTGAACAAGTACAAGACTTCGCCTATTGACTTAGTATTACCTTAAGAATTATCATTGATAGAAGTTTCATAATCATTTACGAATCAAGGTTAAATTGATTGAGAGTATAAAAAATCATCAAATAGTTTCAAGTAATGTCAAAATATACAACCGAGAGAGTTTTTATCTCAGATACAAATTGAATTTCAATGGGATTTTGATGTTAACCAACTGAATTCAAGAAAAGTTTAGATTATGAAAGATCAAATCAAACAATTGAAGTTGGTTTGAATCAAAAAGTTATAAAGAGAGCAAGAAAGAAAGAATTGCTCTCTGTATCGACTTATATAAAAAATAGGTTGAATCAATCGATGAAAGAAAATAAAAAATTATGAAAAGGGGGTCTGTGTCGACCGACACCGGGTCTGTTGATCTACATAGAAATGTCGACCGAAATGAGGCTCGTCGACCAAAATAAATGTGTTGACTAATATACAAATGTGTCAACTGATATAAATATTTTATTCAAAACCATCCCACATCGACTGAAATGAGGGGTGTTCTTCAACATAGGGTTTGTCGACCGATATGAAATAAGTCGATGAAAATGAGAGGTCGACCGATGAAAAATTGAGCAGTGGGCTCCGTGTCGACCAACATGGGCTACGTCGACCGAGATGGCCATGTCGACCGTAATAGGGCATTTCAACCGAAATAGAGACAAATGTTCTAAGCCGTGAAAAATAGGGTTTTTTGCTCAAATGGTTATCCAGGCTTGTCCAATAGATTTCCAACAACACCAAAGGTATTCTAAACATATATAACGAGTCTAGGAATGATTCTAAGCATCATAAACATAATAAATATGGTAGAATCAAAATAAATGCTTAACATTTTAAATGGAGCCAAAATCTAAAAAATAATTTAAATGATCACAAACTTGATTCCTAGGTTATCATATTGTTTCCAGGCTCAATATTGAACATGATAAACAAGCATACGTGCTCAAAAGCTATAAAACAAGCCTAGAATCATTATATTCGAACGAGGGCAAAAATGGCAAACATGCCTAAAATCAATAATAAACTTGATACTGGTTTAGGTTTACCTCTCGAAGACACTAATATCATGTAGTCTTGAAGTTTCCTTGAGTTTTGCTCAATCATAACCTCTTAAACATTGGAAATAGAAGAAATGAGGTTGGAAAAATGGAAGGGGAGAGGTTAAAAACCCTAAATAACATGTTATTTACCTTAAAATGACTTCGCTAGGCTTTCGCCGGAGCACGCCGAAATAATCGCGGGAAAAATGTTGGTAGAATTTGTGGAGAAAATCGAAAGTGTGGAGTGAGAGAGAAGATTTCTATTTATAGAAAGTGTTGATGACATTTTTGTAAATACCTAAAAGTCAAAAAGTTAAATTGGTTGTCATTCGGTTGTCCTATTGGTCACTTTGACATCAACTCAAATCAACTCCACGTCATTTTTACGGGAGACCATAATACTATATTGATCTAAAAAATTTAATGATCGATATTTTCCCAATACAGAAATGCCGAGTTATGCATAAATTTATCGAACCTTGATTTAAATAATTAAATTCCTTTATAAAAATATAAAAATGGTAGGAAATAATGCTCAACAAATAAATTCCCAAATGATCGGCCGTGACGAGCTTCAAATTAACAAAATAATTTTTCCGAAATTTTGATAAATATATTAGAATTTTGCAAGGGGTGTTACATCCTCCCCACTACAAAAAGATCTCATCCCAAAATTTTGCGTATTACATAAAGAGTTTCGGGTACTTCTCCCTCATCTTGTCTTGAAGTTCCAACGTTGCTTCTTCAGTACCATGATGCTTCCAAAGAACTTTGACAAGGTTGATCTTCTAGTTGCGGAGTTCTTGGGTTTTGAAAACCATGATTGCTTCAGGTCCGTCTTCATAAGTCAAATCTAATTGGAGCTGAACTTCATTTTGGTGAATGAAGTGTCTCGAATCGAAGACGTACTTCCATAATTATGACACATAAAAGACATTGTGAACATTCTTGAAGTTGGATTGTAATGCCAAATGATAAGCCATTGCTCCGATCCTTTCCAAAATTTCATAAGGACTCATGTATCTGGGTCTAAGTTTACCTCTGGCTCCAAAAAGATTGATTCCTTTAGATGGTAATATTTTATAAAACACCTTGTTTCCGAGTTCAAAAGTAACGCAATTGATCTTCTATCGGTGTATGACTTCAGTCGATCTTGGGTTTTTTTTAATCTAGCGCAGATTTGTCGAACGATTTCTATCATCTCAGCGACTTAATCGAGTCCTAAGATTTTCTATTCTCCTACGTCATCCCAATACAAGGGGGTTTGCACTTTCTTCCATAAAGAGCTTTATATGGGGCAATCCCGATTGTAGCTTGAAAATTATTGTTATATGCGAATTTAATAAAAATCTAAACTCTATCCCATTTCACCCCTTGGTCGTGGATAATTGTATGGTTCTCTCAATTTGAACATCCGTTTGAGGGTGAAACGAAGTGCTGAAATTCAAACGGATTCTATACTCTTTCTGCAGGCAAGTGCAAAATTGAGATGTGAAATTTTCATCTCTATCAGATGTCATTGTTGTTGGCACTCCACATAATCGAATAATTTACTTAACATAGATTTAGGCTAACTTCTCTGATCCATACGTAATCTTAATTGGCAAAAAATGTGCACTCTTGGTTAGACGATCCACAATTACCCAAACAACAGTGTTCCCTCTTTGGGACTTGGATAGACCTTTCATAAAGTCCATGGCTATCGCATCCTATTTCCTCTCTAGAATGTTTAGTGGGTGTAACTTTCCATACAATGCAGTGGTTTCACTTGTTGACATGCTTAACAACGTTCTACAAACATGGCTATGTCTCGTTTCATTCCTTCCCACCAAAATTTAGACTTCAAGTCTTGGTACATCTTTGTACTTCCTGGGTGGGTATTGTACGGGGTTTCGTGTGCTTCTCTCATGACTTCTTCCTTCAGTTCATCATTCTTTGGCACACAAAGTCTTCCGTCATACATGAGGGCATTATCAGAAACCTCTTGAAAATTTGTGACCATCTTCATCCTTTCGTTGTTCCTAAATCAGGACTTGCCATTAAGGCTGATATTCTTGTGCTCACCGTCTCTGGTGGCAAAATCACTTCAAGATTTAATATTTCCAATTCCTTGATCAGATTCTCTCCTTGCGTGATCACAACACATGCTTTGGCTGGAGCCTTTCAGCTTAATGCATCAGCTACTGAATTAGCTTTACTGGGATGGTAACTAGTGAACAAATCGTAATCCTTCTCTAATTCCATCCACATTCGATGCCTCTTATTCAGATATTTTTGCTCAAAGAAGTACTTGACGCTCTTGTGGTCAGTGAAGATTGCACATTTAGCTTCATAGAGATGATGTCTCCAAATCTTTAATGCATGAATAATTGCTGCCAATTCCAGGTCTAGGTGGGATATTTCAATTCATGCATTCTTAATTGGCGTGATGCATACACGATCACCTTGCCTTCTTGCATCAAAACACAACCTAGACCATTCTTGGAGGCGTTAGTATACAACTCATAGTCTTTATCTGTCTCGGGCACAGTCAAGACTGTGACAGTAGTCAAGAGTTTCTTCAAGCATTGGAAACTCGCTTCACACTCTTCAATCCATGTATACTTGATTCCTTTCCTTAAAAATTTTATCATTGGTCTAGCAATCTTTGAAGATCCTTCGATAAATCTGCGGTAATAACCTGCCAGACCAAGAAAACTTCAAACTCCCACTCCTTAACAACCTGTATCTTGGCTGGATCCACTTTAATCTCTTCAATGGATAGTATGTGTCCTAGGAACATCACTTCCTTCAGCCAAAATTGATGTTCTCAACACTGTTCTCAAATGTTCTCGATGTTCTTTCTCACTTTTTGAGTAGACAAGAAGGTCATCTATGAAGACTTGGACAAAATTGACAAAGTACGGATGAAACACGCAATTTATAAGATCCATGAATACTGTTGGCATGTTTGTCAATCCAAAAGGCATCACTACGAACTCATAGTGGCTGTACCTTGTTTGAAAAGAAATCTTCCAAATATCCTCTTGACAGATTTTCAACTGATGGTATCTGTAGGGATTTATCATGAACCGAATCACAAAATTCATATGAACCGGATCGATTTATGGTTATTGTTCACAATACCAATTCACAAAAACCTAGCATGCTCCTATGAATTTAATTCATTTAATTCGTGGATAAAGGGACTACCATAAATCCGTAGAGTCTGATCCGATCTTTCGCATTTGAATATCCAACTTGAATTCAACCATGCGATTCAATTAAATCTGCGAAAGATGAAATTAGAATACTAATTTCTAGATTCAATCGAAAAACAAAGAAAGGAAGAGAAAGAAAAATCTTGTTCTCCAGATCAGGTCTTCAGGACTGTATCCCAATGCGGTTCAGATCTGCTACTGGTGAGGATTCCACAGATTTGTATATGTGCAAGGCCAGAATCGAAATTCTCCTCCCTCTGCACTCAAAGTCGTCGCCTCTCTCTCTCTCTCACTAGGGTTTCAACTGACTTGAATGTTATGAAGTTGCTAAGGTTTCTGAGAGAGAGATGTCTATTTATAGACCTAGGGTTTTAACCCTAATGGGCTATTGGGCTCAATTCAATATATTTATTTGGGTAAATCCTGGGACCTAATGCAAATAATAAAGTGGGCCTTAAAAATTAATTAATTCCCATGTCCACAACCCAGGACACAATTAATTAATTAATATTAATTCTTTTTCACCACAGAATTAATATTGACTTACCCCCTTATTACCACGTTATGAGAACGGGCTGCATTAATTGAGAATCCCCATATTTAATGTTACCGGACATTCATTAATTAATCAGAGCTTCTGACAAGCTCTATCTATAATTAAATAATATCTTATTATTCCTGAGTAGTACAACTCAATCCTTATCACTCGTGCTTGAACTTAATCAGCCTGCAGGACTTTGGCACGATGAATGTCATTGAGCTCCTCAGGGAATGTCCCCATCCTATTACTCGGATATGGTTACCAAAACCCAGTCTCAGGCAGTACTACACGAACTACTGTTACCCACGATGCGGATATACAAGCACGTTACTCAGGCTCTCCACCATGGCAAGTCAAAGCAACGGTCAATCCGTGCAAACCCCTGAGCCTTCGTTAGGGTTTGGACTCAATCAATAATGAGATCTTGTATTCGCTGATGTCAGATCACTGCGGTCCATCAATACGCCACCATAGCGTACCAGCATATCAAGTAACCAAGACAGACTACTTATTCCGACAATGCAACAGCCATCCGGACAGACGTATCCTCATACGTTGTCTCGGCTGTGATTAGGTTTATGTCTCACTGGGTCAAGTGATCACACTGTCTTCTGTGACCTACAACATGCCGTATGATCGCCACTATCGGTGAGACAAGAGGATATCATTGCTACATATATGTAAGTTTGTTTGACAGATAGGAAAAATAAACCGTTCTATACTCATTATAATAAATGCTTTCAGTATACAAAACCCATCAATCTCCCACTTATACTCAAAGCATAACTAAGCTATTGCAGAGTATACAGTGCATCTATCTAGCCTGCTATCTCGTTAACCACTGTCAGTGATCGGCATCCACCTCAGACCTAGCTTACGTATATATCTTTCGTAAACTTTCTGCAGCAAGCTCTTTGTAAATGGATCGACAAGGTTGTCTTTAGTGTTAATCTTCTTGATCAGCACATGGCCCCTCGATATGATCTCTCGTATGATATGATACTTTCTCTATATGTGTTTGCCTGCCCTGTGAGACCGCGGTTCCTTTGAGTTTGCCACTGCACCAGAGTTATCACAATAAATTGTGATGCTCTTCGGCAAACTCGGAATCACGCCCAACTCTAAAAGGTAGTTCCTGGCCATACCCTCTCTTTCGAGGCTTCCGAGGCGGCGACATATTCCGCCTCCATGGTATAGTCAGCAATGCATTTCTGCTTTGAGCTCCTCCAAGATACAGCTCCACCTCCCAAGGTAAACACATATCCCGAGGTCGATTACTTCTTATCCTAGTCCCCTCGGAAATCCGAGTCTGTATAACCCACATGGCACAAATCCTCACTTTGATAAACTAGGCATTAATTCCTAGATCTCTTCAAATACTTGAGGATGTGCTTTACCGTAGTCCAATGCGTCTGTCCAGGGTTAGACTGATATCTTGCTACCATGCCAACGACATAACAGATATTTGGCCTGGTACATAGCATCGCATACATGAGGCTACCCACCGCTGAAGCGTATAGTTCAAGACTCATCTCATCTTTCTCCCGTTGTATCTAAGGACACTGCCCACTAGAAAGACGAACGCCATGTCTGAAAGGTAGCAAACCTTTCTTAGCGAGTTGCATGCGGAACCGGGCTATCACAGTATCCACATAGGATGCCTGGGATAAGCTCATAATCATTCTCTTACGATCTCGTAACACCTTAATCCCAAGGATGTAGCCAGCTTCTCCCAAATCCTTCATTTGGAACTGTTCCGATAACCAGCTCTTGATTTCCGACATCACTCCCTCGTTGTTTCCAAATAGGAGTATGTCATCAATGTATAGTGCAAGGAAAACCACGCTCCCACTGACACAAAGTCGGTAAACACAACTTTCATTTTTCAATTGTGCAAATCCATAGGATTTAATCACATCGTTGAAACGTAAGTTCCACGACCTTGAAACTTGCTTAAGTCCATACAAGGACTTCTTAAGATTCCAGACAAGATGTTCTTCACCTTTGCACACGTAGCCCTTCGGTTGCTACATATAGATGTCTCTACCTTCTTCAAGGTAACCGTTCGAAAAAGCGGTTTTGACATCCATCTGCCAAATCTCGAGGTTCATATGCGCAGCTATGGCAAGGAGTATCCAGATGGATTTGAGCATGGCTACGGGTGAAAAGGTTTTGTCATAGTCAATGCCCTCTTTCTGACTATAGCATTTTTCCACCAGCCTAGCTTTAAAAGCCGTGATTTCTCCATCCGCCCCTTTCTTCCTCTTGTATACCCATTTGCACCCTATGGCCTTAAAACCATCCGCCAAATCAGTTTTCTGGTATACATCCATAGCGGTTATGGATTCAATTTCAGAATCCATGGTGACACGCCATTTGTCAACATCATTGTCTTGCAATGCCTCTTCGTATGTTAGTGGGTCAGAGTCCTTATGTCCGTCTTCCGGGCTCAAGTCCAAAGACTCACCCACGAACATGTACCTTTCCGGCTGGAAAATAACTCTCCCACTACGACGATGCATCGGTGTCGTGTCAGTAGTAGGTGCAGTAACTTGTGGTTCTGCACATTGCACTGAAGAACGTGTCTGTGGTGCTGAACCTCTCACAGGTGCACCCACGTCTAGACGTTCCCTTTCCTTGGAATCGCATTCTCGTTTTCAATTTCTTGAAGAATGATATCACTCCTTGACTTGTGATTACTCACATACTCATCCTCCAAGAATCTAGTGTTGGTGCTAACAACAACTCTCTGACTCTCAGGACAATAAAAGTAACCACCTTTCGTTTGCCTCGGTTACCCTATAAACAACATTACATTTGACCTGCTTTCTAACTCATCAGGTTCCTTTGACAGTACGTGTGCCGGACAGCCCCATACTCTAAAATTGCACAAACTCAGTTTGCGACCAAGGAAGAGCTCAGAAGGCGTCTTAGGAACTGATTTAGAAGGCACCGCATTTAACACGTAAGCGGTTGTTTCCAATGCGTATCCCCAAAACGAAATTGGTAAGTTTGCATAACTCATCATTGATCTTACCATCTCTAGAAGAGTCCTATTTCTTCTTTCAGCTACACCATTTTGCTGGGGAGTACCCAGTGCAGTCCACTGGGATGTAATCTCGTTATTTGTCAAATACTACTAGAGCTCGTTACCGAGGTATTCACCACCGCGGTCAGATCGCAGTGACTTGATAGTTTTTCCGACTTTCTTATCTACCTCAGCCTTGAACTCTTTGAATTCCTCAAAGCATTCAAACTTGTAGCGAAGTAGGTAAACATATCCGTACCTTGAGTAATCATCAATGAAAGTGACAAAGTACTCGTACCCTCCACGAGCCTGCATGGACATCGGTCCACATAAGTCAGAATGGATCAATTCCAACACTTCCTCTGCTCGAGATTGACTAGCCTTAAAAGGCCTAGTTGACATCTTGCCCTCGATGCAGGATTCGCAGACTTGATGAGGTACAGCCCGGACTAAGTCCAATGTACCGTTATCTGCAAGTCGCTGAATCCGCTTCAAGCTGATGTGACCGAGTCTCAAGTGCCAGAGATATGTAAGATCCTCATCAGAAGAAGTAAGTTTTCTCTTTCTAGGATTATCAATGACAGATGAATTACATGCAATGCTTGCAGAAGACTACGATTACAGTTAATAACATAGAGAGAATTATTCAGCATCCCACGATAGATAACACCGTTATTACCAATGAAAGAAACACTATTATAAAAAATAACTGAATATCCATCAACATAAAGTTTGGAAACTGAAATAAGGTTCCGCCAAAAATCCGGCACGTACAAAACATCTCTCAAAGTTAAAACAGAATCATCAAAGTACAAGGTGAAATCTCCAATGGCAGCTGCACTCACTTGTGCTGCGTTCCCCATCGAGATTGTAACCTCGTCATTCTTCAACACCCTCCTCGATGTGAACCCCTGCAAAATGTAACAAACATGATCAGTACCTATAGTATCCACTGGCCACGAATGAGTAGAAATCGATGCTAAATATGTTCCCGTTACAAATGCAAATGACGTACATTGTCCCTTTCTTCCGCATGCGTTCTTACTTGAAGTGACACCAACCCTCTTCATCTCATTTGACCTCTTCTCACGTGTTCTGCGATCAATCATATTCTTGCACACAGTATGAACCACATATTTCAATGTGCTCAAGTTGTGCTCAAGATCTGATAACTCAGAATCCCATGAAGGTACGAAAGGCTGTCCTTCTAAAAGATCAGTAAGCAACTCTTTGAAAGAGTACTCACTTCTCTTAGCTACATCCTTCTTAAAGTCATAGAATGAAAGTGGTAAAGAGTTCAGGATTATACCGATCTTAGCTCAATCACTGATACATCCACCTCTACGTGTGAACCGATTCATGGTGTTATCCATCATCATCACATGCAATGTCACCAAACTACCATCAACCATTCTCTTACAGACAAGGTATTTCACAAGATCACATCTGATAGTTTGTTCCACTTCGTCATACGTGGCCACTAAGTCCATCCAGATCGTAATAGAGCTACAATAGCCCATATACTTGAGCTTCAGTTCTCTAGAAAGGTTATCCGAGATTAACTTGTAAGTAAAATCTTCAGATGCCACCCATCTGTCATAGAACTCCTTCTCACGTCTAGAGACTTTATGGTAACGTGGGGCGAGTGGCATCATAGTTAGAACAAACATGTGTTACCTAGTCAGGAGAATATAGGCAATGCAGTATCTCCACTCAGGAAATTTCGAACCAATTAATGGATTGAGAGCAAGAATATGATCAACAATAGACATAGACATATCTGAAACAATAAAGAATCTTAAATAAGAACATACATGTAGAACTTCGAAAACAAATGCATTGAAAACCTTTTCATAAATCAAATACATATGTTTTCCACTAATTGCCCAAGAGTTCCCACCGCAAGCTACACTCGTAGACGTTTACGATGTCACCCTCGACCAGAACTGCGAGTTTTTAGCCCCAATTCTTTAATTTCACTACCATGTCAGGATCCTTTCGACACTAGAAATTAATAATTAATGAAAACCTTAGACCAAGCCATCTCTCAAGAACAGGGATGCAATTCTTGCATTATATTCTAAGATGCTTCTAAGCAATTAACCACAAATTTAACTCTGGCCAAAAGAGACAGTTTAGCATGGCACGTAACCATACCGCACAGCCCGTAAAGCTTTTGTTATCTATAATTTAAATCAATCCTAGAATACTTATGGAGAGATTTACGCAAGCTACACTCGTAGACGTTTACGCAAAACCCTCCCACTATTCACATTATTTAAATTGTTTGTCTAGAAATCCCAACAACTGTACCCATGCACCTCCAAGAACTGCAAGCTACACTCGTAGACGTTTACGAGAGCGAGAGATAGACTTACAGCCTAGGACCGCTTTGTGGAGGTCTATTGACTTTAATTAAAAAATCTGCACAGTATTTTTCTTTCAAAAAGGATTCTTATATGCGCACATATAATTTCTTTGTTATTATATTTTCCAAATTTTTGCATGTAATTCAACAAGCCCAAAAATTCCCAGAATATAGTCCAACAAGAAATTAATCACATAAGCATGCTTGGAAAATTATAAATAATAAAAGCAGTAAATCATGTTTTTCCTATTATCTACACATGCTTAATTGCGCACATAATAAATCACATAGCATAAGAGGACAATTAAGGCAAACAAATATTCCTCGTGGACCCACAAAACAGGAAAATTAAATCCTATCTGTTACAATTTGAAATTTGAATTTATTTGAATAAGTCCAAATCTTTTAAAATCTTCCAGGGCCTCCAAATCTTCAACCACCAAATCTTTTGGGATTCAGGGTTTTTTGATTTGATGATGGGCCCCAAACCCTAATGCAAACCTAGGGTTTACACAGGATTGCACCAGTCACAAAAACACGAACCACCGCGACAGGACAACAGCCACTGCCGACGACCACCACTGCCGCCACCGCCGGTCCACGCGTAGCGCCGCGTGGGCCCACTGTGGCCTGCCCGCTGTCGCCGCTGCCCGTTGCAAGCGCGCGTGTGCCGCCCGCGGCGCCAGCCGCCGCCATCCTCCTACGGCCGCACGCGCGCGCTACCTCCTGCCGCCGCCGTGCGCCGCCTCCCAATCCGTCGGCTCTGTCTTCATTCTTCGTCCCAACCCGTCCAAATTACAGATTTGAAATAAAAATTACAGAAACTAATCTATTACAACTTTTAATCAAATCTAAACTAATCACAGATTTTCTCGTGATTTTACAAAACAGATTCATCCCCACATGGATAAACCACCGCGGGCTGAATCAAATGGGTTGCCACGTGGAACAAAAACCATCCACGACAGACATAAAATTCATACATGCGTAAATGAATTTATTATGAACAAAAGAGCCAAAAATATGAACCTGGCTCTGATACCAATTCTAGGGATTTATCGTGAACCGAATCACAAAATCCATATGAACCGGATCGATTTATGGTTATTGTTCACAATACCAAATCACAAAAACCTAGCATGCTCCTATGAATTTAATTCATTTAATTCTTGGATAAAAGGATTACCATAAATCCGTAGGGTCTGATCCGATCTTTCGCGTTTGAATATCCAACTTTAATTCAACCATGCAATTCAATTAAATCTGCGAAAGACAAAATAAGAATACTAATTTCTAGATTCAATCGAAAAACAAAGAAAGGAAGAGAAAGAAAAATCTTGTTCTCCAGATCCGGTCTTCAGGACTGTATCCTAATGCTGTTCAAATCTGCTACTGGTGAGGATTCCACAGATCTGTAGTTGTGCAAGGCCAGAATCGAAATGTCTATTTATAGACCTAGGGTTTTAACCCTAATGGGCTATTGAGCTCAATTCAGCATATTTAATTGGGCCAGTCCTGGGACCTAATGCAAATAATAAAGTGGGCCTATAAATGAATTAATTCCCATGACCACAACCAAGGACACAATTAATTAATTAAACTTAATTCTTTTTCACCACAAAATTAATACTGACCTACCCCTTTATTACCACGTTATGAGAACGGGCTGCATTAATTGAGAATCCCCATATTTAAGGTTACCACACATTCATTAATTAATCGGAGCTTCTGACAAGCTCTATCTACAATTAATTAATATCTTATTATTCTTGAGTAGAACCACTCAATCCTTATCACTCATGACTTAATCAGCCTGCAGGACATTGGCACGATGAATGTCATTGAGCTCCTCAGGGAATGTCCCCATCCTATTACTCGGATATGGTTACCTAAACCTAGTCTCAGGTAGTACTACACGAACTGCTGTTACCCAACATGCATATATACGAGCACGTTACTCAGGCTCTCCACCATGGCAAGTCAAAGCAACAGTCAATCCGTGCAAACCCCTGAACCTTCGTTAGGGTTTGGACTCAATCAAGAACGAGATCTTGTATTCGCTGATGTCAGACAGTCGAATACATCTCACTGCGGTCCATCAATACGCCACCCTTGCGTACCAGCATGTCAAGTAACCAAGACAGACTACTTATTCCGACAATGCTGCAGCCATCCGGACAGACGTATCCTCATACGCTGTCTCGGATGTGATCAGGTTTATGTTTCACTAGGTCAAGTGATCATACTTTCTTCTGCGATCTACAACACGACGTATGATCTTCCCTATCGGTGAGACAAGAGGATATCATTGTTACATACATGTAAGTTTTTTTGACAGATAGGAGAAATAAGCCGTTGTATACTCATTATAATAAATGCTTTCAGTATACATAACCCATCAGTATCCAAATCTTAAGTCAATCTTTGAGAAGATATTTGTTCCCTTAAGCTGATGAAAGAGATCGTCGATTTTGGGGAGTGGATAATTATTCTTCAGAGTGAGTGTATTCAACTCTCTATAATCAATACACATGCTTATGGAACCGTCCTTCTTCTTTACAAATTAGGACAGTCACTCCCCATGGCGATACACTGGGTCGAATGAACCCCAGATCTAATAAATGTTGTAGTTGCACTTTTAACTCTTGTAGTTTCTTAGGAGTCATTATGTATGGGGCTTGAGATAGGAGTTGCACTTCGTTCAAGACCGATAACAAACTCCAATGGCCTATCTGACAACAATCTGGGTAATTCATCAGGAAAGACATCCTTGAATTCTCTTACTACTTTGACGTTGCAGATGGTAATGTCCTTCTTGTCCCTCTATGGACTCTATGCAAGTATACTAGTTCTCTTCCAGATTGCCCAAAAGGTACAATCCTGTCCTTGCACCGTATAATGGCGTGATTTGCTTCTAACCACTATATTCCATTCCTAATGTAATGTCCACACCTCTAATTTGTAGGACATTCAAACTATTGGCTCTCATTGCACATGTTCCAAAAGAGATTTGTAGGGTTAGACAGATACGGTTCAAGAGAGCTGATCCTCCGACTTGGGTCACAATTCACAAATCATTCTTCATTCTCTCGGTACTAAATCCTAAATTTTGAACACAATGTTTGGATAGGAATGAATGATTCGCCCTCATCGGGGTCTAGGTACTGATCTCCCAGTCTCTTTCTCTCTCATCTCTCTCCTCCAGGTTGCCGGCAGAGGCAACCGTAATCTAGATTCTGAGAGTCCTCGGAGTACCTGTCTGAGTAAGCAGGATAATGGTGGCTATCTAGCTCTTCATCAATCGGTCCATATGAGGAGTCCTTTTTATGGTCTTCTTCCTCTGATTCCTTGTCGGATACAGTGATCGAAACTCGAGAGGTTCCAGTTTCATGGTTATGAGCCTGTGGGCTGGGTGGAGGTTCGCTAAAAGTAGCAGGTGTCTGCGAATGAGAGCAATGAATCCTTCTAGATCAGATTCGTTAGCAGGGGAGTGGGCTAAGAATTCTAGATGGTTCACATGAGCCCAACATAGGCCACTGAGAGGGCAAGAGCTCCACTTGTCTCTAATGTCCTTCCATCCTTGTCATCCCATGTGGGTGAGCATCGGACCAACGCCGGTAGAAATCCGTCAGAAAGCGGTTGAGGGAGTCGCCATGACTGATCTGGTAGGCCCTTAAATTCTTGATCTTCTCTTCACTGGAAGCATTTGGGGGCAGGGGCTTGCAACGGTTGAAAAACAACTTGACCATCTGTGTGGAGGTAAAGTCAAAAGGGTTAGAGGGTTAGGTAAAATTATAAGTCTTAATAGTAGGTTGCACAATTAAACACTTAAGTAGCGAACTTAAAAGTAATTACAAAGGTAATAATTCTATGGTCAACTACGACGCATAAAAATCCTATTTTAATTACATGTTTGTTCTAAGTCTCAGCAAAGGTAAGCTAAAACATGCTCTCTAAAAGCATCTAAGTTCTGTAATAAGGCATTAAAGTGCATATGAGAAAATTTTCCATGAAAATGAAACAATTTATTCATTGAAATCTTCATAATTGGATAGCAACCATTTATGCATTGAAACTTGACAGTTGGATCCATAATTTTTTTCATGTATTTTAATTCTCCTCAAAAAACCTTCAAGGGATGAATGCAACAATGCATGCATATCTTTAATAATGGATGCAACAATCTATGCATCAAAACACAACCATTCTGAAAGTAAAAGGCTTGTGCCTTCAACTAAATTATTAAAATGTAACGATTGATGTAAAACAATTTCTCAATGCGACGCCGAGTCCGAGTGTGGGAGCCGGAGCTGGGTAGGGTTTTTTTCAACTAGATGAATAAATGGAGGCCTCAAAACAATGAGGTCCTTGGTTTAGAGCAAAAGATAGAGAGCTGGCTCTAATAACGCCCCGATTTATAACGAAGACATAAATCAGGATTTAAGGCACATCGGGTGCGAGACATGCATTTGGGATAACAATCATGAAGTAAAGATTAAATGATTCAATGTATATATCAAAACAAATATGTTAATTATGTTCCAGAATATTCAAAATGCCTCATCGAGAAAGGGTCTTGGCTTCTCGAGTGATGAAATAACATATGGTTCAAATTATACTAACATCGAAAGCCTAACAAATGATCAAGAGTTTAGTAGCGGAAATTTAAAGTAGTACGTATATGTAGATACATACTTCAGCATCTAACTATTACGAAATGAAGTCTCTAGCTCCACTCCGACA
Source organism: Plectranthus barbatus (assembly GCA_026898455.1). Taxonomy (NCBI): domain Eukaryota; kingdom Viridiplantae; phylum Streptophyta; class Magnoliopsida; order Lamiales; family Lamiaceae; genus Plectranthus; species Plectranthus barbatus. The sequence goes on along the minus strand of JAPKLW010000627.1, from coordinate 277,017 downwards.
ACTACATCGTACTCCACTAGAAAGCTTCTTTTAAAATGTACCTTTTAGAAGTAATGCACAGGGCTAAGTACAAATTATACGTAGTGAACATATACCCAAAAATAATACATTTATAAATAATCTTGTCATGAATTTACATCGGGTCGCACATGGGGTTTTAAATTTGAAATCCTCCCAAGGCACCAAAACATTTTATGATAATGAACATGCTCTTTCACAACAGTTAAACTATCTGCGATAATTTATATAACTGGGAGGTGGCTGATCACTATTAAAATTACTAGATGAATTATAATATAGTGATGCAAATAAATTTATAAAACCCAAAGGTAGTCGAACCCACAGGGAATGTATGACAATTCTATTCCAAGTACTAGCCATAGTTCCTAAATTATAGTTGTTTGAGCAACTTGAAAACAGGGTTTGGTTTGGAATTTAAAGATGACGAAGCAGAAATTTAAAAAGATACAGATTCTAGGGCAGATAATCAAATCAGTAAGATGCAAAATTCATTAACTCAACAATGGGGAAAAAATTAGATTCAAATAGATTAAATTCCGTGTTTGGCAATTAAACCCCAGATTACTAATGTGTGCCTATCTCCTTTCGGTCTCAAGAACACAACATTAACCAATCCCAATAATTGTCATCCTAAAATTAATTCTTCTTTTGAGACAGAAAATAATTGTAATTAATTTCCTCTTCCTATTACCAATTTGCAACTCTCGGTCCTTCAATTGATAACTACAAACCTAGACTAAATTTATCTCTCGATCTTTCTTTAAATCAAGATTCGATTAATTAAACTCAGAAAACTAAACCATGCTATTGAGTTGAATCATTTAAACGTGCATCAGGATTTAATCATTAAAGCCCTAGAACCTGTTAAGGTTTCTACCCACAAATCATGGGTAGAACTAAAGAAAACATATTATTAAAGAACATAATTGAACTTACAAAGAATAGGAATCTTCAAAAACTCCAAGTCTTCAATTCTCTAGGTCTAAAATATTCGAATGGGAAAAAAGGACTATTAATTTTGAATTTTATAAGTATATTTATAGAGGGATAAATATATCTCAACTAGGTATTGTACTAAAATAAAAGAAATATCCAAATCTGGCGTGATTTTCCATCTTCGTCCTTAGTGTCAATCGACGGCCAGGCTGTCGATCGACACACGCATCATGTGTCGAGCCTCGCTTTGATCTCTCTGTCGGTCGACATCTGTCCTCTGTGTCGGTCAACAGCCAGGGTGTAGGTCAACAAAGAGGTTATTGCTCGGGTTTTCGGGTTGTCTTCCGTGTCGATCGACATCTCGTGTGTCGACCGATACAAATGCTTCATCATCTCGGCTTTTTTCACCAATTAGTCACTCTTTAGCCCAAAAACATGCAAAAACTCACAATGGCAAGCATAACATCCTCTATAATATACTTATGCACGAAAATAACTAAAACTAAGCATAATGTTACTAAAATAATGGAGAAAAAATAAATAAGTTAGTGTAAATACGAGCTTATCAGTGGCCTCCTACCACTGTATCTCTTTTCATTACCAGGGCACGATCATTAAGGGTTGCGAAATGCAGAGCCATCATTCAGGTTAAATTCGTTTGATGCTCTTCTCTAAGTGGGGTTCCACCAAAAGAGAGGACTGATAGAAAATACAAAACAATAGGCAATGATAAGATAATTAAAAACAAAACATCATTCTTTTCATGCTTGATTTTCTTTGAAAAAGAAAAAATCACTATATTTTTATTTAACCCATGATACAAGGGTAAGATAGCCCACCTTGAGTAGGTGCGGTAAACAGTGTATCATTCTAGCTGACAACCTTCTCCTTGCCCTTTTCTATAAAATAAGGAATCTGAATAAGTCCCCAAGGGTTGACAGATGTATATATTTAATGCATCCAACAATTCTAGACTCATAATCATTAATGAAATTTTCATGTCTTGAGCCTCCGGATATAAGGGTATGAAAGAATAATTTATTGATTTGGTTTGATGAACAAGGAAGTCAAACATTAATGATGCAACTCGTGGTTCATTATCGAGCATTATTCAAGAAATGAGGTTCAATGTTCAATTTAATTGAACAAGTACAAGTCTTCGTCTATTGACTTAGTATTACCTCAAGGATTATGATTGAAAGAAGTTTCTTAATCAATTACGAATCAAGGTTCAATTGATTGAGATAATAAGAACTCATCAAATTATTTCAAGTCATGTCAAAAGATACATTATAGAGAGTTTTAATTTCGGATACAAATTGAATTTTGATAGGATTTTGATGTTCGATTCAACAATTGGCTTCAAGAAAAGTTTAGATTATGAAAAATCGGATCAAGCAGTCGAAGTTGGTTCGAATCAAATGGTTTTAGAAAAAGCAAGAAAGAAAAGAACGATCTCTATATTGACTGATATAGGAGATATTAATCGACACAAGGTGTGTCGATCGACATAGACATGTCAACTGAAATGAGGTGTGTTAACTAAATAGAATGTGTCAATCGATATGAATATTTTATTCAAAACAATTCTATGTCAACCGAAATGTGGGGTGTCGGCCGATATGAAATATGTCGATCGAAATGAGAGGTCAATAGATAAGAAATTTTGCAATGGGCTCCATGTTAATCGACATGGGCCACGTTGATCGAAATGACCATGTTGATCAAAATGACCATATCGACCGAAAAAGGGCATTTTGACCAAAGCAAAAGCAAATGTTCTTCGGCATAAAAAATGGGTTTGCGGCGCAAACGGTTATCCGGGCTCGTCCAATCGATTTCTAACAACATCAAAGGTATTCTAAACATTTATAACGAGTCTAGGCATGACTCTAAGAATCATAAATATAAAAAACATTGTAGAATCGAAATACATGCTCAACATTTCAAAATGGAGACAAAATCTAAAAAATAATCCAAAAGATCACACACTCGATTCCTAGGCTATAAGGTTTATGGGATCAACATTTAACATGATCAACATGATGGATTTATATACTGAAAGCATTATGATTGGTATATTATGTACAAGGTCGATTGGTTAATATACTGGGAATCATAAATGTTGAATATTCATCTCCTGTCTGAATTAACAAACATGTGTCGCAAACGCAATTATCCTCTTATCTCATCGATAGGGAGATCATACGGTGTGTAGTAGATCACAAAAGATCGTATGGATCGTTTGACCTAGCGAGATATAAATAGTTATCACAGCTGAGACAGTTCCAGGATAAACTGTCGGTGTGGGCTGCAGCATACGCGGTAATAAACATCTTATCTTGGATGGCTTGGTATGCTGGTGTGGGGCACACATTGATAAGGACCTAAATTGAGATCGATTCTCTTATCTGACATTAAAAGAATGTATATCTCTATGGCTTGATGAGATCCTAAGCCTATATGAAGGTACGTAAGTTTATGCAGATTGTGTATCACTTTAAGTTGCAGTGAAAGGCTCTAGTTAAGCCTGTATATCTGTATCTTGGGTGATAGCATTCTTTGTATGATTGTCTGGTACTAGAACTAGGTAACCACATCCAGTATAGGATGGTGACGTTCCCTGAGCAACTCAAAAGGTTCGTTGTGCTAAAGTCCTGCAGGCTGATTAAATTTAAGCATAAGTGAAAAGGTTTGAGTGGATTAACTCAGGAATATAAGATGTTAATTAATTAAATAGTTTGTCATTGCTTAAATTAATTAACGAATGTCTGTAACCTTAAATGTGGGGATAAACCGAGCCCATGCAACCCGTACCTCAAAACATGGTAGCAAATAGGTAGGACAGTATTGATTCTCTGGTGGAATGAATCAATATTAATTTATTAATTATATTCTAGGTTGAATATGAGAATTAATTAATTGATAAGCCTTATTTGCTATTTGCATTCTGGTCCCTGGTCTGGCCCATGAAAACTCAGGTCGAATATAAATCTAGTATTTTCCTATAAATAGGCCTCAGTTTCTCGGATCACAACACACCAAAAGATCATATGTTGCACACAGCAAACCATATTTTGGGAGCTGTGGTGATCGACTAGATCTCAGAAACGAGGAGGAAATTCTGCTTCTCAACCGGGTAAGGAATCCGAAGGGAATCTTCACCAGATATTCGGATTGAGTTGGGATACGGATATGAAGATCAGATCAGGAGGATCGTCTTCTTTCTTCTCTTTCCTTCTTGTTTTAAAAAATTATCCATTAATTTTCTCAGATTTAATTCCCTTTATCTGTTAGGAATTAATCTTTGTGCGCGGGAAAAGAACTCAATATCAAATCTCTGCGCACTCGTTCTTCAGGTTTCTACAATCCAGGTATTCCGCTTAAACCCCCTTATGCATAATCAATAGGAGCATGCTAGGAATAATCATAGGCATAGCAATTTATTTTTGATATTCCAATTAACGATCTTAGCAAACGGACTTCATGATTCAGTTCACGAATCCCTTCAAAACACGCATACATAATCAAAGTAAAAAAAAGCCTAGAATCATAATATTCCAACTAGGGAAAAATTTGTAAACATGCCTAAATTTGATAATAAACTTTATACGAGTTTAGGTTTGCCTCTCTAAGATACTAATATCACGTAGTCTTGAAGTTTCCTTGAGTTTTGCTCGATCACAACCTCTTAAAGATTGGAAATAGAATAAGTGAGGTTGGAAAATTGAAGGGGAGAGGTTAAAAACCCTAAATAACACGTTATTTACTTTAAAATGACTTCGCCGGAGTTCGCCAGAATAGTCTTAGGATATTGGTTGTCATTATATTATTTCATTGGTCACTTTGACATCAAATCAAGTCAACTCCATGTTATTTTTAAGGGAGACCACAATATTCAATCGATTTACAAAATTTATTGATCAATATTATCCTAACACAGAAATGTCGGTTTATGCATAAATTTATCGAACCTCAATTAAATTAAATTCTATCAGAAAATAATTAAATTCCTTCATGAAAAATATAAAAATGGTAGGGAATAATTCTCAACAAATAAATTCCCAAACAATCGATTGTTCAAGCCTCGAATTAACAAAATATTATTTCTAAAATTTTGATAAATAAATTAAAATTTGAAGAGAGGTGTTACACCTGTCGTAATTCGTTGTGATTGGTTGGTATAGATCTTGAGGTACAATTAGTGGCAACTATATCGGATCTTGTTGTTTTCTCAAAGCCAAGGTTGGTTATTGATGCTTTACGTCCAATATTCCTCATAGGCGGATCGTACTTATGGGAGAGATAGTTCCAATGTTTTTGGCTTCCAATAATGGGTTTGTTTGTTAACATCATTGAAAAGAATATTATGTTGTCGGTATTGGACCATCGTTGATGTTTTAGGCTGCAACATAGTTAGTAATTAGTAGCTTGTCTAAGCTACTAGATATGCAGGTACATTCGGTGCGTATTGATATGATTAAATTGAAATCGATTCTTTTATCTAACTTTGAAAGAATCTTGATCTTGTGGACTTGATGGAGTCTTAAGCCTAATAAAAAGTCCAGAAGTAGGTACAATCTGCATCTTGGGTGATAGCAATTTATATATAAATTTTGGAACAGAGATTAGGTTAGCATATTCAATATAGGACGGTGACAATCTCTGAGTACCTCAAAAGGTTCATTCTGCTAAACTATTGTAGATAATGCAAGCATAAAATGAAAAGGTTGGTGGTACAACTCAGGAATAAATTATGTTAATTAATTTAGGAGCCTTTCAGAAGCTTAAATTAATTAATGGATGTTTATAACCTTAAATATGGAGATACAACAACCATACGCGATCGTTCCTCATTGTTAATAAAGGGGTAGATCAGTATTGATTCTCTGGTGGCATGAATCTATATTAATTAATTAATTATTGTTAGGAAGTATGGTGTAATTCTCCTTTTTGTGTTAGATTTGATGTGTTAAATCAACCAGTCGTCAGTTATGAACATATAGAACTTACAATCTCTTAGTGTGACGTTAGATCAAAACTTGTAAGTCGTGTATAAGTTTATCGAGTTGTAATAGAGGCTACTCACTCACCAGTTTGGAGTCTCGGATCTAGCTGAGAACTTGCTCACATGAAGATACTGGGAATCACCAGGTTACCACTGATGGAGATTATCCACCAATTTCCTTGATCCGGAATGAAGAAACATGTGAGGCCAAACTCACAAAGAGAAAAAAAATATAAAGACAAGCATATGCTTTTAAGGAGCAGACTTAAAGGGGAATAAATCTACAAGTGTGCATCATTTGGAGACAAAAGGCCATGTGTCTTATAAATCAGTGTTGATTCCTAAGATCGGAGAAAGAGTTTTTCAGACATAAAGCAAAGAAATTCTACCTACCGCAGTACTCCGTATAGTATTGCAGCGCATAAATGTAGGGCACGTTAGAACAACCCATTGGTCGATCCGATTTTTTCTCAAACGACTACTAATCAAATCTCTTGATGTTGCACCTATAAATAGAAGATATGGCATACAAAGAGAAGGTTATCTGAACATCCATCATTATAAGAATTCACCAAGAATCACGAAGTCTCAAGCTTTCAATGATGGATTTATATACTAAAAGCATTATGATTGGTATATTATTAACATGGTTTAATGTTAACATATTGGGAATCATTACTGTTGTATTATCATCTCCTGTCTGAATTAACAAACATATATAGCAAGTGACTCTATTCTTTTATCTCGTCGATAGGGAGATCATACAGTGTGTGGTAGATCACAGAAGATCATATGGATCGCTCGATCTGCCGAGATATAAAAGTTATCAAAGTTAAGACAGTGCTAGAATAGACTCTTGGTTTAGGTTGCAACACAATTAGTAATTAGTGGCTTATCTTGGTCACTAGATGTGCTGGTGCAATTGGTACGTATTGATAGTTCCTAACTTTCATCGATTCTTTTATCTGACATTAAAAGAATCTTGATCTCGGTGGCTTGAAGAAATCTAAAGCTTAATGAAGGTTGAAGAGGTATACACAAGTTTGTGTATCACTTTGAGATACTATGCTGAAGTCTTACATGTACTCGTATATATGTATCTTGCGTGGTAGCAACTTGTGTATGACTTCCAGTTCTTTGATAAGGTAACCATATCCAGTATCGGATGTTGACATTCCCAAAGAAGCACAAAAAGGTCTGATTAAGTTCAAGCATAAGTGAAAAGTATTGAGTGATACTACTTATGAATAAATGATGATAGTAAATTTGTAAGCTTGTCAGAGCCTAAATTAATTAACTAATGACTCTAATCTTAAATATGATATACCGAGCCCTTGCAACCCGTTATTCATAACATGGCAGTAAAAAGGTAGGACAATATTGATTCTCTAGTGGCATGAATCAATATTAATTAATTAATTATATTTTTGATTGATGGGAATTAATTAATTGATAGGCATTCTTTGCTATTTGCATATTGGTCCATGGTCTGGCCCATGAAATGCTCAAGCCCGGTAGGGATCAGATTTTCCTATACATATTACTTTTGTTCTCAGATCTCAATGCACCACAAGATCATAAGTTGATAAGCATCAAACCAGATATTTGGGAGTTGTAGCAGTTGATTGAGATCAGAGAAAAGGAAGGAAATTATGCTGCTCGATAGGTACCAAATCTGAAGAAAATCTTCACCAGATATTCGGATCGGAGCAAGGGATACTGATCAAAAGATCAGATCTGGAGCATATTCTTTCTCTTTATCCATATTCATTTTCGATTTTATTTTAAATAAAATTAGAGATTTAATTCTAATCTTTTCAGGATTGAATCTTATTATGCAAGGAGGATTAAAGATCAAATCCCTGTGCAATAATTCAGATATTAAATTGATCTAGGTGTTCCACAATCTTTCTTATGAATTCAATAGGAGCATGGTAGGTCTTGATCATGGGCATAACAATTAATTTAAGATATCTAATAATCGGTCCTTGGCAATCGGATTATGCAATTCATTTTGCAAGTAAAAATCCCTTCAATTCTTGGCTCTGTCAATTAAATTAATCGTCTATTATCATATGCATGATTATTATTATTAAATTGATGTACATGAATGTTTCTTCTTGTTCCTCATGGTTTTTCAGGTTTAATACGCCCCTTTGCATGGATTCGTTTTTACCCAAAAGATAACTCCATGGTAAGATATAAATTCCAAATGTAGTAGGATGTAGCTCTTTATCAGTCAATGTGTACTGTTACGGGGTTAGTCTATCACATCAGGGTAGCTCTTCGGCATTTATTTTGTAATTTAATTTATAAAATTGAAGAACAAAGATCGAGAAGATGAAGACCGTAGAATGCAACATCTCAACAAAATCAACGGCAACCCACTCGCAATTTGAGGCAACAACGAATGGGCATGCATTGTGGCCCTAAAGGGTTTGCACACGCAGCGAGCAGTGCACGCCGTGCCTCCATGCACGGTGGCAGCCGGTGAATTTGGCAACCGAAGAAGACGGCACGAGTAGTAGTGGTGGAACCCTCCTGAGTTTGCGCCTGCACCGCCGCGCGCAACAGTACGACCAGGCACAACCATGAGCTTCTCACTCTAGTGAAACACACAACGGAGAAAGGAGGTAGCGCAAGCGACAATAACAAGCAACAGTGGCGGCGGTTGCAACGGAACCCTCGCGGGTTCGCGCTAGGAGTATTGTCAAAAATATTGTTAGCCCCTTGGTCTCAATTGTACGTATTTTTAGTTTTTTTGAATCAAAGCTTGGTCAATCTAGTTTCTAGCAACTTAGTATCGAATCAAATTGTAAAAGTTCTGTATAGGATTACTGGAGTTGTAATAGAACTAGAGTAGAAGATCGAAGAATGTTGAAGGAATCAACATATTCGGAGATTGCTAAAGACGCTAGTAAAAGCCTAGCAAACAAAGAAGAATGTTGGACACGCCTAAAAGAATGCTGAAGGGATGAAGCAAACATGATGCTGAATCTCAGCAAGACTGCTGGGATATCAACATACTACAAAGTGTTAGTAAACTCACAACAACAAACAACACACAATACAAAGTCGTAAATTAGATGGATCCAAATCACAAGAAAACCCAAGGAATCAGGGTGAAGAATAATCAACGGACACAAGGAAGGTTTACAGATTCAAATTGAAAGATCCGTTCTAACAAAGACGGCTACGATAAGGAGATCGCCAATCAGAGACGAAGGAGACCTGAAGAGACTCGGTGCTTCGCAGGAAAAGAAGGACGAAGATTGGCGAGCAGACACTATGTGTCTAATGAATAAGATTCAAACATCCGTTTGAATCTTCACCTATAAATAGGTGTTATCAAATGGAGATATAGAGGTTCGCAAAAATTCTACAATAGAGAAACTAGAAGAGATCTTAATACTCTCAATCCCATGCAAACTTGCATCCGAACTTATACTTGGTTGAAGCTTTACCCAAGCTTACATATTCAATGCTCGAGACCTTTGAAGTTTCTTCTTAGGTTTATCATTGGGATTCTTTCTATCCTAGAAAGAATCTTGCAATAACCTTGCCCTACAAGCGTGATTATCACGGGCTACTGCCAACCAAGGAAAGGTTGGGAAGAACAATAAAACTCCCAAAGGTCGACGTCCAAGGAGAAGGGAGGTTTGTCCTCATTCTAAGGAAGCGTCAAAGTCAAGATTGAAGACAGAGGTGATGGAGATCAAGTTGGCAAGATATATCAAGATATTTAAAGAAGATTTGTTGAAGATGTTATAGAAGATTTGATATATCTAGATAAGATTTAATTTAGTCTTAATTTGATTAGATTTTATTTCTAGATTTGTTAGGATTTAGATTTTATTTTTATTACAAAGATATCAAGGTATATTTGTTGTATTTCTTGATAGGTTTGATATGTTTTTTATATTTATTTTCCTAGTTAGATTAGGTTTAGAGATTTGATTTTCTCTTATAAATAAGGCATTATATTTGCATTGTAATTTAGATTTCAGTTTAATAATATTAGTGAGTTTTATTCTCCAATTATCTGAAAGCTCTTGAATTTATGTGGAGTACCTTAAAAAGTCAATATTGAATTATCAACCGGACTTACACTTCCGTTTGTGGCATCTTACATTTCCATTTGTGGCGTCTTCACGATATACATCATTGTTGAGACGAGTTGCTTTTTAGGTCATAGGGGTTCGATTTCGTCCTTCAAAGGTGTTGGATTTCCCCCATCATATCCTTCATCATGAGCCGAGTTTCTTTTTGAGTCATAGGGGCTCGTTCGCATTCTTGCCTCGGTTCTCAGAGGGTCGAGTTCATTGACGTGGGATTTCTCATTGTATCTGTTCAAGTCGTGTCCCTGTGTATTCCTTATTCGTCGATTCTGGGCTGCGATCCAAACCTTCCCGACGAGTATAGTATCATTTTGGTTTCAAGATCCAGGCCGTGTCTCTCTTTTCTTTTTCTTCCATTTTAATTTTGTGACTTGTTTATTGTGTCGTGTCTAAATAAATCGTGTCCAATCCAGCGCCATCTTTATCATTGTGTCTACATATTGAGTCATATTTTGTGTCATTCGTCTGCCTGTCCAATTTCATCGATTTGTGTCTTGTTGTTTACTGTCTTAAGTTTCGTATAATTTTTTTGTGTCGTTCGAAGTGTCAAAAAAATTCGAAAGATATTGTGATTTTGATTGAGGTTATTTGAGTCGGGATTGTGTTTGGGACGAGGGTATCTTGAAAGATATTGTTACATTCATATGATATCTTTACATCCATATCCTTATCATATCTTTCCATCCATATCTATTTCACATCTTTCCATCCTTCTCACATAAATCTCAATTAATATCATATCATTACCTTTCATATCTTGTGTATTACCGAGAATAATTTGTATATTTTTTAAGTGAAAGAGACAAACCCGCAGAGAAAAAAAGACTTTGCTTGTTAGGAATTGCAAGGCTTTGAGTATATAAGATGGTGACTTGAGTCGGGTGCAGACTTGTATTTGAGGACAAATCCCTTTGAAGAGGAGGGAAATGACGGAGATCCAGTTGGTAAGATATATCAAGAAGATTTGTTGAAGATATTATAGAAGATATCTAGATAAGATTTGATTTAGTCTTAATTTGATTAGATTTGATTTCTAGATTTGTCAGAATTTAGATTTTGTTTTTATTACAAAGATATTTGATATGTTTTTTATATTTATTTTTATCTGAAAGCTCTTGAATTTCTGTGGAGTACCTTGAAATTCAATATTGACTTATCAACCAAACTTACACATCCGTTTGTAGCGTCTTCACTATATCCATCATTGTTGAGACGAGTTGTTTTTTGGGTCGTAGGGGTTCGTTTTCGTCCTTTCTTACGGTTCTCTAAGGGTGGACTTCAAAGGTGTTGGATTTCCCCCATCATATCCTTCATCATGAGCCGAGTTGATTTTTTTATCGTAGGGGCTCGTTCGCCTTCTTGCCTACGGTTCTCAAAGGGTCGAGTTCACTAGCTTGGGATTTTTCATTGTATATGTTCGAGTCGTGTTCGCGTGCTTTCCTTATTCGTCAATTCTGGGCTGCGATCCAAACCTTCCCGGCGAGGATCGTATCACGAGGTGCTTGAAGGTGTGTGCTGACCAGATGGAGGAGCTGCTCAACGATAGAGATCAAGCATGACCTTGTAATCAATCTATAGTGAATTTTCAGTCAGGAAGACTGAAGAGTGGACGTAGAACTATTCTTCGAACCACTATAAATCCCATGTCCTTTTACGATTTGCTAACTTTAAAACGCAACACATCAAGTGTTGAAGTATAATCTGGAATAAATATAATGAATATTCGAGCTTCAAAACATTTGATAAACATTTGCTAAGTCGTGACCTTAGCAAGATAAGTGCAAGATATTATTAAAACTTCCGTTGCATATACAAATACTCTGCTCGGGGACCATCAAGTGGTATCAGAGCGGTTGGTCTTTACAGACTAGCTACTTCTGAGTTGCTTAGGATCAGATCCATTTTTCCTTGCATATTTCTTGTGTTTCTGTGTTTAGCTCAAGATAAGGATAATGGCGAACAAGCAAAATTGGGAAAGTTCACTTGAGAAACCTACTCCACCTGGAAAAAGAGGTCGCTCATCGCGTTAATGAATATACATCCTGAGATGAAGCAAGTGATCGAGAAAAGACCAATCAAGATTGAAAAGGTGAAGACTTGAATTGGTGAAGATGTTCATGGACCAGACGAGTTGGTGGACAGGAAGATCGAGTTCGTGGTCAACTGGACTACGTAGTCATGGATTTGTTCTTAAATTCTCTATCAGGACCTCTAATGGCTGAAGTCTTGGAGTATAAGAATGTCAAAGAAATGTGGAATTTTCTTGGCACCCTAATTTAAGAGACTGATCAAATGAAGAGGAACAAGCTACAATAGAGCGTAGATAGATACGAGTCGTTCCAGATGTTTCCAAGAGAAACAATTAAAGACATGGAAGCTAGATTCAACTCCATCGTAGAAGAATTGAACAAGTTGGGAAGAACATACGAACTTCCTGACTTGAACTCAAAGATTCTTTCAATAATGCAAAAGTTAGACTAGTTTGTCAAAGTGACAAGCCTTAAGGAGAAAGATCTATCAACCATGAGCACAAAAGATGTGTTCGCCCAACTTCAGGCACATGAATGGGACATCATGAAGATCAACAAAACTGAAGCTGTACGAGATGTAGTATCAATTGAAGATCATCCCGGATGGAGCATTCTTTGTGAAGAGAGACGCACAAAAATGGAAAATCTAGAAGCCATTCCATTCAGATCACCCAGCTCAATCCAGCCCAACAAAGGAGATCGTATCAACCAGTGGATCTCTAACGAAAGAAGCAAAATACTTTGTCAGTGAGCTAGAGAAGAAGATGAAAAGACTACAGAAGCTCCTGCTGAAAGCTAAAGGCAAAAAGGAAGAATCTCAGCAAAACCAACAGCAGACAATCGAACAGCCAAGAAGACACCGAGAACGTGCTATGAATGCAACTCTCCTAACCATCTAAAATGCGAATGTCCTCAAGTAGACACAGATGAAAGGGAGAGATTGAGAAAGCTTTTCGAGAAGCATGCGTCAAAGGCCATCGCCAAAGCCTTGCTGACCAGGACAGAAATATCAGACATCCCATATCACGATGATGAAGGCTACTCATCAGAAGATTTGGAGGATGTTCTCATGGTATTTATGGTCAATTTTAATAACGATACTGCCGAAAATGAAAAGTAGACAAAAGAATCAGCCCTAGTTGTCACGAGAAATCAGGTAACAAATTCTGTTATGTCTACTACTTCTACTTCAAAAATATTGCATGATACTGTTGATTCATGTTAATCAGAATCCGACAAAATAATTGTTGAGTTTCTTTTAAAAAAATTTCAAAGTTTCATGCATTAAAAGACGTTTTGATAAAAGAAAATTCTTCGCTGAAATCTCAGCTTTCTATCTTGACCAGTGAGATTGAAAAATCTAGGGCAGCAGACGAGGAACTCTCAAAACATAAAATTGAAATCTCTTCTCTAAGTAAAAATTTTGAATGTTTAAAACAGGAGAATGAAATTTTGAAAAACAAAAACTCTGTGCAAAATCCTTGCTAATGTAGATTTTCTGAAAGCGCGAGAGATTAAGATGAAATATTTAGTGTTCAAAGGAGCACAAATAACCATGCTAGAATTGGTTTTGAAAAAGGACAGTCTAGAAATGCTGAATCTAGTAAATCGAAGAAAATAATCTTCGTCCTAGCAATCAGGAAGGATCAGCATACTGCTAGGAAAGACAAAGGGGACAATGCTAAATCAGCAACAGTTTCTCAACAGAGATGCTGGCAATCTAATAATCCCCTACTGACTGCTCAGCAGAGACTGAAACATATATCTACTGTGAGGAAACTGTAAAGTCGAAATATGTAAGCCAGCAGACAGTTCCATCTGCTAGGAAGGTTCAAACAAAACCTAGCAAGGCTAAGCAATCTGCTGAGATTGCAAGGAAGTAAGCATACACACCAAGTAGGAGGAACACCTACTTAAGGCCAGAGTCTAGATCATTTCATTTTCAAAAGATTATGAAAGCTCAACACACCACACATTCTTATGATACTTCAATGCATTATTCCAATAGGAAGGGAAAGGTAGTGAGTCGTGATGACAAGAAAACTATCAAAGTCACGAAAGTTGGATTCCAACGGTCATAATCCAGAGAACTAATCATGCAAGACCCACAGTTGATTGGGTACCTAAAAAGTAACTTCTTTATTTCGCAGGAATAGGGTCCTTGAAGAAGAACATTGAGAAAATTAAAAGAGTGGGTACTAGACAGCGGATGCTCAGGTCACATGATAGGAGAAGAAGAGATATTCAAAGAACTCGAGATGATCAGAGGACCTTCAGTTTCTTTCGGTGACAACTCAAAAGCCAGAGTAATCGAAAGAGGGCGCATCGAGCAAAATGGAATGTGCATCATCAATGTGGCCCACGTTGATTGCATCAAGTATAATCTACTGAGCATCAGTCAGCTAAGTGATAATGAATATATTATTTCTTTCATTGATACAGGTTGCGAGATTGCTGACAAAACCAGTGGAGACATAAAGCTTAGAGGAATCAAAAAAGGAGGACTTTACATTGTAGATTGGGAAAGTGGTCAGCAAGCTTCATGCTTCATCGCATTCAACAAAGAAGAGATAAATTGGCTATGGCACAAGAGGCTAACACAATTAAACTTTAAAACTATCAATTATATAGCCATAAAAAATATTATTACACGACTGCCCAAAGAGACATTCAAGAAGGAAGTTGTATGCAGAGCTTGCCAACAAGGAAAACATGCCAAGGCATCCTTCAGATCCAATCCAGAAAAAGCCACATCAAATAAAATCCTTAAGCTGCTGCACATGGATTTGTTTGGCCTTGTTATACGATCATCGCCAGAAGGTTTAGATCGCAGCCCAGGAATTCGAACGAATGGACTTAGACACGACGCAGAAGCTACTAGGTTGATATCAGGGGATGTTCCAACACCTTTGGATTCGAAATCCTTCATGTACCGTAGTCCAGATTAAATCTCTTACGACCCAAGAAGCGAATTGATCAAACAACGAAGGATATGTGCGAAGACACCGCCAATGGATATGACAGTCCAACTGATTAGTCGAGATGGAAACCCTAATTTGAGATTAGAATTTTGAATATTGAGCCTTCAGAAATTAAAGGAGAAAACCATACAATTTTTATTAATCTGAAAACTGAATAAATTATTCAATAACAAGGCCTATATATAGACAACTCAAATCCTAAACTAATAAGGTAATTAATTTCGAAAATTAAAGGGAATAAATTCGAAATTTAATTAAACAAGGACTAACCATGTTGGCCCAAAATAACTGAATAAATTAAACTAAGCCCAATCATTACACATAATTAAATTAATAACTTTTGGGCCTTTGTTTAATTCTTCCAACACCACAGAATCCTTGGAAATATATGCAGCCCAAATATCTTTAACCAACAAACTCAATCCAGCCCTCAAAGTCTTTGCTCAAGCTCTAGTCATCGGCCCATTCCGAATGTAGACTAGATCGTCTCTCACAGCTGTTACTTGGGCTCCATCATTCCACTTCCCTTCAAGAGGATTTGTCCTAATATCCAAGTTATCTCCTACATCAAAAGCACTTAAATCAGCCACATTAAATGTAGCACTAATATCATACTCACCTGGAAAGTCCAATTTGTATGCATTATCATTCACTTTCTCCAACACTTGGAAGGGACCATCTCCATGAGGTAACTACTTCGATCTCCGCTGCAAAGGAAACCTCTCCTTACGCATATGCAACCAAACCCAATGTCCAAGCTCAAACAACATCTCCTTGCGTCCTTTATTCACTTGCTTGACATACTGCTCAATACGGCGCTCTATGTTCTGCCTAGCCTTCTCATGAATCTGTTTCACAAAATCAGCTCTTTTCTGCCCATCAAGGTTAGTAAACACTTATGTAGGTAAAGGAGATAAATCCAAAGGACTCAAAGGATTAAATCCACACAGAATCTCAAAAAGGGAAAATTGAGTAGCATAATGAATTGAACGATTATAAGAAAACTCAACATGAGGCAAACATTCTTCCCAATTCTTAATATTCTTCCTAAGTACAACTCTCAACATTGTAGATAAAGTCCTATTAACTACTTCAGTTTGAACATCAATTTGTGGATGAAAAATAGTAGAAAACAACAACTTAGTTCCTAACTTACACCACAAAGTCTTCCAAAAGTAGCTCAAGAACTTAGAATCTTTAATAGAAATAATTGACCTAGGAATTCCATGCAATCAAATAACTTCTCTAAAGAACAAAGCAGCAACATGGGATGCATCATCTGACTTATGACAGGGAATAAAATGAGCCATCTTAGAAAACCTATCAACAACCACAAATATAGAATCACTACCACACCCAGTACGTGGAAAACCTAGCACAAAATCCATAGAAATATCAACCCAAGGTACAGTATGGATAGGTAAAGGGATATACAATCCATGAGAACTAGATCTAGACTTAGCCTGTCTACAAGTAATGCATCTACCACAGAGCCTCTCAACATCACGTTTCATGCGAGGCCAAAACAGTAATAACTCACGTAGAGAATACCTAGGAATACATAACTTATTTTTCCCAAACAAAAACCCATCATGCCTAAAGTATTCACCACTAGCACATGTCTCACATGCAACATATAAACCATTAATGCACTCAAATCCAAGTAACTTAGCATCTAAAGTAGAGATTAAGGCATACCTCCGAGACAATGCATCACCACCATGTTTTCCTTACTTTGCTTGTATTTAATGACATAAGGAAAGGTCTCTACAAACTCCATCCATCTTGGATGCCTCTTATTCAGCTTGTGTTGTCCCTTCAAATGCTTCAATGGCTCATGATCGGTGCGAATAATGAACTCCTTAGCCCACAAGTAATGCTGCCATGTTTTCAAGGCGAGAACCAAAGCGTACAGCTCCTTATCATAGGTAGGATAGTTCATTGTCGCACCATTAAGCTTCTCAATGATGTATGCCACGGGCCTCTTCTCCTGCATAAATGTTGCATCAATACCAACTCCATAAGCATCACATTCAATCTCAAATGTCTTAGAAAATTTAGGAAGAGATAATATCAGGGCATGTGTCAACTTATACTTCAGCAACTCAAAAGCCTTCTCTTGCTCTTATCCCCATCGGAACTCCACATTCTTCTTAATCACTTCAGTCAATGGGGTTGTAGTGCTAGTGAAATGGGGTACAAAATGCCTACTGAAATTGACAAGTCCGTGAATACTCCAAACATCACCAATTTTCTTAGGCTGCGGCCACTCCTTGATTGCTCGAATTTTCTCTTCATCCGCCTGCACTCAATCTGCACTAACTACAAAACCAAGAAACACCAACTTATCTGTGCAAAAGACGCACTTTTTCATTTTACCAAACAATCTCTCCCTGCAAAGTACATCCAAAACAGAATTCAAATGCTCAAAGTGATCATCATGACTCCCACTATAAATCAGAATATAATCAAAATAAACCACTACAAATCTGCCAATAAAAGCTCTCAAAACATGGTTCATAAGGCGCATAAATGTACTAGGAGCATTAGTTAAACTAAAAGGCATGACTAACCACTCATACAAACCAAGCTTAGTTTTAAAAGCAGTTTCCATTCATCTCCCTCCTTAATCCTAATCTGATGATATCGACTTCGCAAATCTATCTTTGAAAACACACAAGCACCATGAAATTCATCCAACATATCATCTAAACGAGGGATAGGATGGCGATACTTAACCGTAATGTTGTTGATAGCACGGCAGTCGCAGCACATCCTCATGGTCGAATCCTTTTTGGGCACAAGCAAAACGGGAACTACAGAAGGACTCAAACTCTCCCTCACGTGCCCCTTGGCCAGTAACTCTACGATCTGCCTCTCCAGTTCCTTCGTCTCATCTAGGGTGGTTTGGTTAGCTGGTCTGTTTGTAAGTGTTGCTCCAGGCACAAAATCAATAGTATGCTCAATCCCACGAATGGGTGGCAGTCCGGCTGGGATATCATCCGAAAGACATCCTCAAAATCCTACAAAAGAGAGGAAATAGAAGGGGGTAGAGAATCAAGAATGTTAGTTAAAATCAGGTTCTCCTTGTAGATCAACAACACCAATGGTTTCTCCTCCTGAACCGCCCACTTCAGATCCCCAACCCAAGCTAGAAAGGACTGTTGCACCACCCATTTCTCCTTGTTATCTCGTGGATGCACGTCTTCACCTTATTCCTTCTGCAACTGGACATGATCCTCATAGACTTGTTTTGGGGTCGAAGGAACAAGTGAAATTTTTTTCTGCTTGTACTCGAAGGAATAGTTATTCGTGAAGCATCATGCTTTGCACGCCTATCCAACTGCCACGGACACCTTAAAAGTATGTGATTTGGCTGGATGGGAATCACATCACACAACACCTCATCCATATATTACGCCACGGACACCTTGACTTGTTTTACTACTTTGATTATGCCACTATCATTCAACCACTGCAGCTTGTATAGCCTAAGCTGCTTTATCACCGGTAACCCTAGTTTCTGCACTATTGACTGACTCACCACATTGTGCAACTGCCTCCATCTATAATCATGTTGCAGACCTTATCGTTGATATGAAAACGTGTATGGAAAATGTTCTCCCTCTCCTCAACATCTTTGGCTGCAGGTTGTGCATTCAAAGCCCTTCTCATTACAAAATTCAGTGTTGCAGGCGCCTCAATCTCTTCTTCATCCTCATTAGGATCATCCAAATCAGGCATCTCCAGGTTAGTCTCTTCATCAGTCACAATCTCTCCATCATCCCGAATCACCATGACTCTCTGATTTGGGCAATCATTAGTAATATGCCCAAAACCCTGACACTTATAACACTCGCGATCTCTATTAATAAAGTAAGTGGTAACAGATTTACCTTGAATTGTGGAATCTGACCTAGGCTTCACAAGCGGCTTCTTCTCTCCTCGAGGCTGCTCCTCTTCCTTCTTCCATTGAGCACGTTTTGGTGCTGAACCACTTCCAGTCTGGTATTCTCTCCATCCTATAAGGTTTTGCCTCGTGTTACTGTCGTTGCCCCTCCTCTTGAGCTATCCCTCAATCATGATTTCCATGTGGGCCACGTCATCGAGCTCAACATAATGTTGCAGCTCCACCTGTATTCCTAATCTCCCAATTCAATCCAGCCAGGAACCTAGCCATTATCGCCTCTATATCCTCCACTACATTGGCTCCGATCATAGCCACTTCCGTCTCTTTATAGTACACATGCACACTCCGGGTACCCTGCCTCAAACACTGTTGCTTGTTGTACATCTCTCGGTAATAATGATTCGGCACAAAACACCTCCGTATGACAACCTTCATCTCATCCCATGTCTCTATAGATCTCTCCCTATTCCTTCTCCGACTACTGACCAACTGATCCCACCACACAAGAGCGTAATCAGAGAACTCCACTGCAGCCAACTTTATTTTCTTCAACTCAGAGTAGTTGTGGCATTCGAACTTCATCTCCACCTTTCGCTCCCACTCCATATACAATTCCAGGTCATTCTTTCCTTGAAAGGACATGATGTTCCTCTTGATTGTCCCCAGATTGTTATCATATGACTCATCCTCGGCAGTCATTGGCATCCTCCTCATACTAAGGATTCTGTCTCCTATACGAGCCTCGGCCACCTCGGTTAGCACGTCCTCCTTTATCGGTACTCTTATCATCTATTTGTTGATGCATAACATTCATCTCACTCTTTAGCAACCTAACCAATTCAGATTTCTTGGCATCCATCATGTACTTGACTTGACCACCACCAACAATCTCATCTCCTTTCAACTCCACAGAATTATTACGTTTAGACATACCTGCAAGAAAAGTTAAATATAAAAAAAACAATAGAAGGTTCTCACCACCTCGCATACACTCGTGTATCACTCTCAGCATAAATGGCTTTTTCAATCCCTCTAATAATCTCACACTCTCTTGTCTTTTTCCACTCTCTTCTCCTTTCTGAAAAACTCAAAAAAATCATATAAAATTCCACGAACTTCACTTCGACGAATCCAGTGAACGGGAAGACTCAAGACAACTCTAGGAAGGTAAATGTCCCAAAACGAACGAAAATTTTTTTTGGAAAAACTTTCGAAGGGAAATAACTACTTGAAAACTTTTGGAGGGCAATAACTACTCAAAATACTCTAGAGCTCCCAAGATGTTTCTGAAAAGATCAATTAAGCAAAAAACAGACACTGAACGCAAAAGTTACAACAAAAACGGACTAGACCGACAAAAAAGACAAAAAGGCAATAGTAGAGATAAAAAAATTAGGAATTTTTTATTTATTTTTAATCCCCCTTTTTTTATTTTCCCAACACTTTTTTGAGATTTCTTTTTACGAATATTTTTTTCTCTTCGAATTCTTTCTTTTCTATTTTGTTCAAATTTTTTTTAATAAATTTTCGGCCCTTTTTTTATATGGTAACTACCAAATTGTTTGGTAATTCAAGAAGGAAATAATAAGACTAATAGATATAAGGAAAGATTTGAATTGATCTAATATGCTAAAAAAGATATTTCAAATCTTGACACACAAGGAACTCAACAATTCGAAAACCTTAACACACTGAATTTTTGAATAAAATATGAAACAAGACAAGGAGAAACACGAAGAAATACGAATAAAAAATGACAGAAAACAAGAAAAGTATTGACTCGAATATTTTTTTACAGAAAGACACGAAAACTTGAAGAAAAGGAAGAGGAAGGGTACAATTTCGATATTGATACCAAAATAATACGATCCTCGCCGGAAGGTTAAGATCGCAGCCCAAGAACTCGAACAAATTGACTCAGACACGACGTGGAAGCAAATTGAAGTTGATACGATGGAAGGATCCAACACCTTTGGATTCGAAAACCTTCAAGTACAGTAGTCCAGATTAAATTTCCTACGACGCAAGAAGCAAATTGGACCAACTACGAAGGATATATTCAAAAACACCACCAATGGATATGACAGTCTAATTGATTAGTCGAGATTGAAACCCTAATTGAAGATTAGAATTTTGAATATTGAGCCTTCAGAAATTAAAAGAGAAAATCTCACAATTTTTATGAAAATCTGAAAAAAGAATAAATTATTCAATAACATGGCCTATATATCGGCAACTCAAATCCTAAACTAATAAGGTAATTAATTTCGAAAATTAAAGGGAATAAATTCAAAATTTAATTAGCCCAAAATAATTGAATAAATTAAACTAAGCCCAATCATTACACATAATTAAATTAATAACTTTTGGGCCTTCGTTTAATTCTTCCAACTCCATCGAATCCTTGGAAATATTTTCAGCCCAAATGCCTATAACCAACTAACTCAATCCAGACCTCAAAGTCCTTGCTCGAGCTCTAGTTATCGGCCCACTCAGAATGTAGATTAGATCGTTTCTCACAGCTGTTACTTGGGCTCCATCACAACTCCTCACACTGATAGACGAGATATTGCCTCTATTTGAGTATGTGCTAAACCACGGTCCAATGCGCCGTCCAAGTTGGACTGATATCAAGCTACCATGCCTACGACAAAGCAAATATCTGGCCTCATACATCGCATTGCATACATGAGATTCCCCATGGCCGATGCATACGACACGTTGCACATCTCATCTTTCTCATATTCTTTCACCAGACACTGATTCTTAGAAAGATGTACACCATGTCTGAAGGGTAACAGACCTTTCTCCGCAGTTTGCATGCTGAAACGGGCAATCAGAGTATCCACATGTGAAGCTTGGGACAATGCCAACATCCTTTTCTTGCGATCCCGCAATACTTTTATTCCTAGGATGTATCCTGCATCTCCAAGGTTTTTCATATGAAACTGCTCGGATAACCTCCTTTTTATGCTGACAATACCTCCACATTGTCGCTAATTAGGAGAATAACATCTACATAAAGTGCAAGGAACACCACGCATCCGTTGAGACATAGACGGTACACGCAGATCTCATTTGAACATTGTAAAACTATATACGATTTAATCACTTCATCAAAACATAGATTCCATGACCGTGAAGCTTTCTTGAGTCCATACAACAACTTCTTGAGCTTCTAGACCAAATGCTCTTTGCCTTTCCGCAAATATCCTTCTGGTTGTTGCATGTAGATATCTCAACCTTCTTCAAGGTACCTGTTTAGGAACGCGGTTTTGACATTCATCTGCCATATCTCATAGTCTACACCTTCTTTCTGACTATAACCCTTTGCCACCAACCTTCCTTTAAAAGTTGTAATTTCACCATTCACTCTTTTTTTTTATATACCCATTTGCACCCTATGGCTTGATAATCATCTAGAAAATTTATTTTCTGGTATACATCCATAGTCGTTATGGATTCTATCATTGAATCCATGGCGATCTACCAATTGTTTGCATATTTATCAGATATTGGCTCGTCATACATCCATGGGTCGGTATCATCCAATCTGCTTTCCGGGATCAAGTAAGAAGACTCTCCCATGAGCATGTACCTTTCTAGTTGCCTAAAAACCCTGCCATTGCAACGAGGCATCTAAGTCGTGTCAGTAGTGGGCGCAATACTCATTGGTCCCATACCTTGGATTGATGGTAGTGTTGGTATTCCCTCACCTACTCTAGGTGGATTTACCAATACGCTGGGATTTCTTGATGGAATTGCCTCATTATCTTCAAGCTTGTGGAGTATAATTTCACTCTTGGATCTGTGATTTCTTACATATTCGTCCTCCAAGAATCTCGAGTTTGTATTGAAAACAACTTTCTTACTCTCAGGATAATAAAAGTAACCATCTTTCGTTCGACTGGGATATCCTACAAACAACATCAGCTTACACCCACTTTCTAACTTATAAGGTACCTTTGTCAGCACATATGCTGGACAACCCCAAACTCTCATTCTGGTTAAACTTGGTTTTCGCCCATACCAGGGTTCCAGAGGTGTTTTAGGAACTGATTTAGAAGGTACTAGGTTCAACAAATAGAGCAATGTTTCCAAGGCATATCCCCAAACATAATTAGCAAACTTGCATAACTCATCATGGACCTAACCAATTCCAAAAGAGTCCTATTTCTTCTTTCCGTTACACCATTTTGTTGAGGGGTTCCTGGTGCAGTCCATTGGGACGTAATCCTGTTATCTGACAAGTACTGCAAGAACTCGTTACTGAGGTATTCTCCACCACGATCTAATCGTAGTGTCTTGATAGTCTTGCTTAGCTTCTTTTCTCCTTTTTTCCTTAGCTCGTTGAATTTCTCAAAACATTCAGACTTGTAGCAAAGCAAATACACGTATCCAAACCTTAAGTAATCGTCAATGAACGTGTCGAAGTACTCATAACCTCCACGAGCTTGAGTAGACATCGGTCCACATAAGTTAGAGTGGATCAATTCCAACACATCCTCTGCTTGAGACTGACTTACCTTAAAAGGCCTGGTCGTCATCTTTCCTTCTATACAGGATTCACAGACTTGATGCGGCACCACTTGGAAAGATTTCAAGACTCCATCATTTGCTAGTCTCTTGATCGTCTTTAGATTGATGTGATCTAGTCTCAAGTGCCAGAGATATGTTTGATCCTCATCGGAAGAAAACTTTCTCTTTAAATGAATATTATTATTATTATTATTGGATGAGTTCACAACATTCACGGAAGATGTATGCATACAATTAATGATATAGAGAGAGTCAATCAGATTGCCATGACTGATCACACCGTTATTCCCAATGATAGAAACTCCACTATCAAAAACTCCACGATAGATACACATGACGTACATTGTCTTCCCGTGCTAGGCACTAGACAATTTACTTTTTCACTTTGCTTGCGTTTGCATGGTCTTGTGATAACTTCTACTTAATCATCTACGTCTAACCTTGCAAGCATTTCTTTAGCTTCAGCAACTGCCTTGTCAAAAGCTGTCAAAGTTGGAGCTAACTCAAATGCCGTGATGTCAGACTCTTCTTGCATCAGCACCCTGGGTCACTCAACAAGATTAAACTCGCGCCTGCCAACAAGAGACTTGATGAAATCATCAAAGGTATCAGAGAGAGAGAGTTCAGGACAATTTTAATCTCCGCCCGATCATTAATTTGTCCACCTCCCTTCCTATACTTTTTCATGATCTTCATCATACTCATGAAATGCAGAATTACCGAACCGCCCTCACTCATCATCTTGGAAACAAGGTCCTTCACAAGATCATAATTGATAGTTTGTCTCACCTTCCCATATACTTTCACAAGATCTCTCCAGATTTCAATAGCCACTTGGAATTTTCTATACCTGACCTTATTTCTCTAAACAGACTTTTCATGATCAAGAAGTAAGCAAAATTATCAAAAGCCTTACATCTGTCATAGAATTGTTGCTCATAAATACAACCTTTCCAAGACCGAGGAACTAGTGGATCCATAGAGAGTACATAGGCATGGTTCGCAAAGTAGAGAATATTTATGTAGCAATATTTCCACTCAGGAAAATTCGAACCAGCTAAAGGTTTCAGTGTTAAGAGGTTAACAACATGAGTAGTAGAGTTGTCTGAAAACAATAAATTAATGTAGAAATTAAAACATAATCACAAACAATTGAGACATATAATATTGAAACCTTATGATAAAATAATTTAATCGAACCCTGAATTTGTAGTTATAATTTAACTACATAAAATAAATCACATAAGCATGCTTTAAAGTTGTAAATAAAAGCATTAAACATGCTCCTATTATCTACAACAAGCTTGGATATTGTGTAATTAATTAAAACACATATATCATGCGAGAACAAATAATAAAGCAAATAAAAAATGTCCTCGTGGCCTCATGATAAAAACTTAAAAAATAAATCCTATCTATTACATTTTGGATTTATTTTACAGATCTTCGACTGGGCTCCCACTACTTCGATTGAGATCTGAATTTATTTTCGGAAAATTGGGCCTCCAAGATTTGATCCATCAGAAAATTGGACAACTGGGCCTATTAACAGATCGTGGGCCCGAGCACCATTGCAAGCCCGATAACCAGCCAGAACATGGCCTGACGGGCCACCACCAGCGAACCGCCGCCGCCGCTAGAGAGACCTCAGCGCTGCGCAACAAGCGTGTGCAACATCGCGCGGGTTGCAACCCGCGCTACCTTCTCCTCCAGTCATTGCCGACGTCACCGCCGCCACCCCGACTTGCTCCAGTCGTTGCCCTATGTCAGCCACCTACTTCTCCTTCGTCCTTCGTCGCTGCTCACTGGAGAATCTCGTGCGGGAGTCCTACCGATGTGTGTGCAGAGCCGCGGGCAGTTTGCGCTACACGCGGTTGCGCCACTAGCACGGCAACCTTCGCCCATTGCCACAACACTGCCACCATCGACGTCGTCCGAGGAGGGAGAGCCCATTGCTAGAGCGCGCGCTTAGAGTTGCGCAGGGTGCCTTGTGCATGCGGAAACTTGGGTTCCACCGTGCTGCGTGCACCTCTCAAGCTCCGACCACCGCTGCTCGCCATCCTGACCATCGTCCCGGTGGCGCGCACCCTGCCTGGCTAGTCATGGGCCGTGTGGCTGCTGCAACGGCATGCGCGCCCCCTGCGACATAACCTAGGGTTTGTCCACAGCTGCACCGATGCCGTGCCTGCCCCGCACCCTGTGTCGTGCCTGCCCTGCAGTTTCATGTTTGCCGTGCACAGTTGCCTATTGTTCTGGTGCCGTCGTGCGTTGCCGCGAGCGGTGTGCGGTTCCTCGTTCTTTGTGTTCTTTATCTTTATTTTACAGATTTAATTTGAAATCGAAAAATTTACGAGGGAAAAGCATCCTACTTCAATTTTTGAAATTTAAATATAACCACGGATTTATCTCACTGGTGAAAAATGAATCTATATAAAAGGGCGGATTAACCCGAGAACCATGAGGAACAAAAAACATACAAACCAAAATCATTCATTCATAGCAATTTAATAATAATAATCATGCATAATCCTAGGTAATATTAGTTTTTTCGATAGAGCCAATTAAATCAACCTGGCTCTGATGCCAATTGAAGGGATTTCGAATACCGTGAATTGAATCACTCAAATCCGTGTAAGCCTGGATTCTTAACTAGATATAAAAAATAACTACTATGCCTATGATTGATCCTAGCATGCTCCTATTAAATATGCATAAGAAGGTTTATGTGGAATACCTGGATTGTAAAAACTGAAGAACGCGATGCGTAGAGATTTGATCATCTTTCTCGCGCAACAAGATTTATTCCTATAAGATGAAGGAATTCAATCTTTAAAATTAAATAATTTATTTTGAAAATCTTGAGGAGAGAGAAATAGAAAATTATCCTCCTGATCTGATCTTCAGATCTGTATCCCAGCTCCAATGGTGAAGATTCCCTTCGGATTCCTTGCCGATCGAGAAGCATAATTTCCTCTACATTTCTCAGATCTTAGTCGATCACAGCTCCCAGTTCTTGGTCTGCTATATGCAACTTATGATCTTGTGGTGTGTTGTGATCTGAGAACCTGAGGTCTATTTATAGGAAATTCTGATCTCTAGATGGGCCTGAGTTTTCATGGGCCAGGCCAGGGACTAGAATGCAAATAGAAAATAGGGCCTACCACATTAATTAATTCTCATATTCAACCCAGAATATAATAAATTAATTAATATTGATTCATGCCACCAAGGAATCAATATTGTCCTACCTATTTGCTACCACTTCGTGAGGAATAGGTTATAGAGGCTCGGTATATCGCCACATTTTAGGTTACAGACATTCCTTAATTAATTTAGGCTTTGACAAGCCATTTAATTAATTAACATCTTATATTCCTGAGTCAATTCACTCAACCCCTTTCACTTATGCTTGAACTTTAATCAGCCTGCAGGACTTTAGTATAACGAACCTTTTGAGCTGCTCAGGGAATGTCAACATCCCATACTGGATTTAGTTACCTAATTTTAGTACTATACAGTCATACACTAACTGCAACCACCCAAAATACATATATACTAACTCAACAAGAGCCTTTCACTGTATCTCAAAGTGACACACAATCTGTGTATACTTATGTACCTTCATCTTAGTTTAGGATCTCATCAAAACACCAAGATCTAGATTCCTTTAATATCAGATAAAGGAATCGATCTTAACTTAGGTCCTATTAATGCGTACCCCCACACCAACATACCAAGCAATCCAAGATAAGATGCTTATTACCGCGTATGCTGCAGCCTATACTGACAATCTATCCTGGGACTGTCTCAGCTATGATAACCATTTATATCTCGCTAGGTCAGATGATCCATACGATCTTCCATGATCTACTACACACTATATGATCTCCCTATCAGCGATATAAGAGGATAAGAGTGTTTGCGAAACATGTTTGTTAATTCAGATAGGAGATGATCATACGAAATTCATGATTCCCAGTATATTAACCAATAAACCCTGTACATAAAATAACAATCATAATCTTTTTACAATTCCATCACTTAGTAGCTTCTAATTCAATTATAAAGACTCTAATAGAATTGTGGACTGGGCGAAAACCTAGTTTAAAACCATATTCTTGTTTGGGGTTGCCCAACATATGTGTTCGATAAGGAATTCAATTAGTTGGCACCTAGATCAGAAGTACAACTGTTTATAGGATATCCTAAGGGTACGAAAGGCGGTTACTATTATAATCATAAAGAATCAGATTGTTGTGGCTAATACCAATGCCCGATTCTTGGAGGAAGACAATATAAGTGAGCATAATTCCAAGAATGAGATCATTCTCAATGAGTTGAGAGGAGACAATAGTACACCGAGTGTACTAAGTGTTATACCACAAGAGACTACACAACATGTTGACTCTAGTGTACCTGTACAGGTACTACCTTGTTGTAGTGGGAGAGTTGTTCAATTTATTCGTTTAATGGATATAGGAGAGTCTTCGGACTTGGTCCATATTGTTGTACATGAAGCGAACGATCCCTGAACTTACAAAGAGGCAGTTCAAGATATAGATGCGATGTCTTCGCATAAGTCTATGGATTCTGAGATTGAACCTATAGATGCTATGGATAGGTACGACCTTCCTAAAGACAATACAACAATTGGGTGTAAGTGGGTCTATAGGTCTAAGAGAGAATCTGACGAAAAGGTGGCCTTTAAAGTGTTGTTAGTGGCGAAAGGATTCACTCAAATTAAGAGAATTGATTATGATGATAATTCCTCACCTGTAGCCATGTTGAAGTCGATCTGCATTCTCTTATCAATAGAAAATTACATGGACTATAAGGTTTGGCTAATGGATGTCAAGATAGTTCTCATTAAAGAAAATCTGGATGAAGACATCTATATGCGGTAACTTGCAAGTTATGAAGACATCTCTTTATGGACTTATACAAACTTCTAGACCTTGGAACATTCATTTTGACGAGGTGATCAAATCGTTAGTTTGAAAAATGTCAAGATTAAAGATGTGTGTACAAAATGAGCAATGAAAATGTGACAGTATTCTTAGTATTCTATACGTAGTCGATATTTTCTTATTGGCAACAACTTGAGGATATCGTCAGACGTATAGGTGTGGTTATCTGAAAAGTTACAAATGAAGGGTTTGGGAAATGCTATGTACATTCTTGGTATTAAGATCATTCACGAACAAAATAAGAGAATGTCGCATTTGTACCAAGCTTCATACATCAACACTGTTATTGCCTTGTTTAGCATACAAAACTCCAAGAAATGATTCCTACCTTTGTGACATAGAGTTCCTCTGTGTAAGGACATAAGTCCTAAAATGCCAAACAAGATAGAGGAGATAGTTAAGGTTCCTTATGCTTCAGCAATAGGAAGCTTTATGTATGTTATGCTCTGTACAAGACATGATATCTAATGTGCAGTTGGCATGGTGGAAAGATATCAATCTTAACCATGTCTGGGGCACTAGACTGCGGTAAAATATGTTCTCAAGTTTTTTTGAAGAACTCGAGATTATATGTTAGTTTACTAATCAGAAAGTGTGACCGCTTTAGGTTATTTAGATTTAAACTTTTAAGCTACCGAGATATGAGAAAGTTAACCTCAGGTTATGTGTTTACCTTGGGAGGCGCAACAATATTACATGGTTGCCTCAGAGTCTGCCAAGAAGTTGTCTGGCTTAGAAGCTTATTGTTGTACTTGGGGGTGATTATGAGTATGCCTAAGTGTATCACAACTTTCTTTTGACAACACTGGTGCAGTAGCAAACTCTAAAGAATCTAGAACCCTTGTGGCAAGTAAACACATAGAGAGACAATACCACATTTTACGAGAGATCGTAAAATGAGGTGTTGTGGCTAGGGAAAATTGGTGTCGTTGTATAACCTGGTTGATCCTTTCAATTAGACTTTGAAAACTTAGATCTTTGGAAAACATGTGAGGGTTTTGGTTAACAATACATTGTAGCTACACTTTAAGTCTAAGTGGGAGATTTGAATGACTTAGTGTATACTAAAAGTTTAGCTTTAGTATAAGTGGGAGATTGTTGGAGTATACTGTAAAACAAACTTTTAAGTGAGCTTTGTCATGTACTTAATCTCTTGTAATTTACTGAAGCAAATGTTATCACATTGTTGCCATCTCATGGTTGCTTGTATATCCACATATCTTATATTGTACACAATCTGGTGGGTGCGTCGTCCCATGGAATATCGCATTCTTGGGTTCTTTATAAGAAATCAAACATAATTACAACTGAGATTGTTCTGGATAAACTATCATTTTAGGTTTTAGTATAAACTTTAAATAACTAGCCTTGGTTATTAGTTTATACTAGTGCATGGTGTCATATTGAATGGATTGTGGTGAGATGTGTTCTTCTATTCTGACCCTATGAAGAACCAACATCGTGACGGCTTTATTAATTCATAACCCTAGATGTGATATTTAGATATATGCAAATGAATGTTTGTTACTTTGACTTTCCATGGGTGAGAATCAAAATGATTATTCAGTATGCTCTTTATCTTGGGTAACAACATTATTTGTATGTATTTATTTAGTCACATTTGGGCACCGTGTCCTGGACATCCAGGTTGATGACATCTCCTTAAGGAGCTCATAAGTTTTATCGTATTTAACCCTGCATTTTGAATTTATTCTGATATGATAATAATGTTGAGTGGGTACTACTTAAGGAAATAAAATATTAATCAATTAATGTTGTCAGAGCTTTTAAATAATTAATGGATGTAAGTTATCTTTAACACGGGGAATTACCTTGTCAAATAGAAGCCCTGATTCACATCGGGATAGGATGGCATTTTCAACATTAATTCTCTACTGGAATGAATTAATGTTATAGATTCAAATTATATTATGGGCCTAATAAATGTGTTTTGACTTATGGGAGGCCCAATCATATACCTTCAAGAGAACCCTGGCCTGTCCCATTTGGAAAACCTAGAAGATGCCTATAAATAGGATTTGTGTTGAGAAAAAACCTATTGATTCCATAAGTACATATGTTGAAAAACGACTAGGGTTTAGTTCTCTGAAATACTAAATATCCAGATTTACTAGACATCTAACGAATTAGAGGATTGTTGTCCGCCTGGCATCCGATTGTGGTTCACCAGGACATAGGCTAGAAGATCTCCACGAGTCAATCTTCAGATCTATATAGATCTATCAAGTTTACTCTTGATCTTCTTGATTTAATTTCTAATAAACAATGTACATCTGTGTTTGGTATCCAACATCTATTGTGGGGACGAACCGAACTTGTCAAGGAAACTTACTTTCTTGCAGCAGCAACATACTTCTTTGTCAGTTGTCATGGTCGTACTGAATCAAAGCAATATGACTCAGTGTCTTCTAGGATGCATGCTGAGAGAAACTGATGGTAAAGGTTGTACTTGCTCACTAGATGCAGTGAGAGCCATCCCAGTTTCAGTTTCGATTTCATCCTCGATCTATTCCTCAAACGCGATCATGAATGCTAGGAGAGCTTCCTCATCAGCTTCATCCTCAGAAGAGTAGTCTTCGCCATGGTCAGGAACATCCAGCATCCTGGTTCTTATCAGCAAAGCTTGAGCTACTGCCTTGGATGCTCTTTGTTAAAAGATCTTATTCAGTCTCTCTCTTTCCTCCTTTTCCTCTGAGGGACACTCGAACTTTAGGTGCTCAGAGGAACTATGCTGGAAGCACACTCCAAGAGCTCTCTTGACGAAGCTCTTTTCTTCAGAAATTTGATGATTCCTTCTTGCCTTTTGCCTTCTCGAGGAATTTGAAAGCCTCCTCATTTGCTCTTCAAGATCAACGATTTAGCTTTCGCCTTCCTTTGATTGATATCCAAATGTGGTAGGAATCTCTTTCTATTACGTGTTTGGCTGACTAGTTAGTCGGTCAATCTGGAAGGGCTTTTTAGGTTTCCACTTGAAATCCCTTTTTATAAAGTAGGTTGCGTCTTCAGCCTGGGGGCCTGGCATGATGACTGCTCTGATGGCCTCATTCTTATTCACCATTTGTATATCTCATTCATGGGCTTGGATTTGGGCGAATAATTTTTTTGTCGTCATCTTTGATAGATATTTCTCTTTCAGCACGGTTGTCTTGACGAACCAATCCTCCTTTGGCATTTTGGATAGGATCTTGGCGTTAAGATCTGCATTTGAGTAGGTCCTATCCAATGCCTTGAGCTACTGACAATGGTATTGAATCTTTTCTCAATCGTCTTTATCGTCTCTCTAAGATGCATCTCGAATGATTCATATTTATCAACACAGACTTGCAACTTATTGCATTTCATCTGGTCAGTCTTATGGAAAAGTGTGTCGAGGTAGCTCAAGACCACTTTGGCACTATTGAACCGCATAACTTCCTCCACCATCGACAGCTATGGAATCAAGTTGATTCCTTCTTTTGTCTTCTGGGTTCCACTCGTTGTATGGCTTGTCGACTGTCCTCACACCTTCAATTCTAAGAGGTGGAAGGACCTTGATCATCATTATCGGTCCGCTTTCCTACACCTTGACCATCTTCGGATGGACGCTTTTTAGCTGAATGGAAGACCTCTTCTTCCACATCTCGAACTTTTCTGGATTATAAAGCGAGAGCTTTATCATGTCCACTTAGTGTTGGATTTAAAAGATTATCCTATGATCTATCACATGATGAAGAATGCCTCGTCCTTCAGTCCACAAGCTTATTTGCCTGGTCTTTTGCTTGTACTTCACTTTGCAGCTTCTTGGACTGTGGGCACACCAGCAGCCTCTTCATCGATGAAATAGGGTGTTTATAGTTCTCCGTTGATTCAGATCACCCGTAAGATTCAGATTACAAGCTGTGCTTGGCTGTTGTAATATTTCTTGGAGAGAAATATTACCAATGGATAACTCAAGAAATCGAAAGTTCTAATTCTCGTGTTCACAAAAGTGACGCACGAATAAGCTTTGATAGCCTCGAAAGATGAAATTTTAGCAGCGCTTAGGCTCTTTTAAAATTGCAAGTTTTATATACAGTAACCTTCGTCTGTTGAATTCTCTGTTATTTAAAGTCGCGGGGTTGAAGGTTTGAAATAAATGTTCATTAGAGACACATTGTAGGATGTCCAATCAGATGTCTCTGTTGACTATTGTGATAGACGGGTAGGTGGTACTTTTTCAAGATATTTTGTACCTGCTTCGTTTTTTCTGACGATGTTAGTGATTGCTCACCTTGGTGTCAGAATGGAAGTCAATTCAGTTTAGAAATCTTGGACTAATTGTCCTAGGTATTAAAACTTCAAGCTTCGTGCTTGCAGACTTTATGGAATGTCCAATCCTCAATTTTTGTACATGTCAGTACGTTCCTTAAATGATTCTTTTTGGCTCTTTGCGTTGGGACTTGGACTTAGAAATTGTTGGTCCCAGATCAAAGTCATCGTGGTGGATAGCAAACAACCAACACACGAAAGCAGCGGAAGATTAATGAATATCTTGCACTTATGTTCTTGTTAAAAATGTTTAGCTCGAGGTCGTACTTAGGGTTTCTCACAGGTATATGCTCTAGCAACTATTGTTGCTAGGTTTCAAATCACAACACACAAATAGTAAGTAATAAAACAATAATGCACACAAGATTTATAGTGGTTCGATCTAATAGATCTACTTCCACTCCTAAGCCGTATCGCTAAGAATTCACTAAAATAATTTAAGTACTAGGAATCGCCGAACACTTGTAGCAGGTAGTGAACCTTCGACCTAGCCACTACAAAGCTAACCTCCGATGCATCAATCTTCTAGTCAGCAGCTCCGAGCAAGTCAAGGGCGCACCTTCGTAAAACTTGTCCTTCAATGTAATGGAGGTTTTATAGTTCTCTCCGAACTTGTTTGGTTTTGGCAATACCCGTCGGAGTCAATCTCTTTTCAGAAATGTGACTGCTGGATGCTTCCTAGGATGGATGGTATCCCAATGATTGGATTCTTGAACTAAGTCAATGACTCTCTTCAATGTAATGTCAAATCTTCAAGTGGGGGACACTACGGTTGTTGAGAGCTTTGAATGCTTCGAGTCTCGTGCTCTCAACTGACTACTTTCTCACTTTTCGCTTGACAAAGGAATCTCACAGTAAATGACTTTTCAGATGTGGTTGAGGTTCCTTAGTTCGTGTGTGATTGGAAGCAATGGTTAAGCAGTAGTCGTAGTCGTAGTGTCTCTCTCTGTTGGACTTCTCTTTTATACATGGAGATTTAAACTTTGAATCTCCATACCCCGTTAGACACAACGGCTTCTTGTCCAAAAGGAGTTCAAATTTTATCCGTCCTTTCCGGCCTCTAGAGTACTTTTCGAACTACTTTAAGAAAGCTTTTGTCATTTGCTTGAACTTTTGTTAGAACGGTAGTATTAGCGATTGTTTCTAGATATAATCCTTGCTTAGCATTCTCGGAGAATGCAGGAATGATGTGCTATGCCTTTTGATTGCTACGCTCTTCTAGCAATCTTCTTCTCCGATCTACTAACTCTTTCAGCAGATGCGTATTTCAGCATTTAAGGTCTTGACTGCTGATTGCTATTACGTAGTAATCTGCTTGTATGCTAGTGAATGCTATCTCCTTTAGCATTCTGCTACCTTTTACTTCTGACTGCTGAGTAAGACTCCTAGCAGTCTCTTCCTTAGCATATGATTGCTAACGCCTTAGCAATCAATCTTCTTCGCACTTGACCACTAACGTCTCTAACAGTCATTCTCGTCTGATGTTTTCTCTAGCAGCTACCATCCGCTGAGAACTCTTCTAGCATCCTGAAGTTGCTTGAATTGATTTCTTCGTTCCATTTGCTGAATCATTCAACAATCTTTTCAAGCACTTCCTAATCTATTACAACTCGATATTTTTCCTAAACAGGACATTACATAAGAGTTGCTAGACTATGCTAGAATTCAAAAATGATCGACCAATCTACTAAGGCTTTGATTCAACAAAACCTTTTACAATTTTGATCTAAGGGAGGAATTCGCGTTTAATTCCCAACAATTTCCCCCTTTTTGGTGCGATCAAAGCTTACTATCACTTGCTGAATCTAAGAGGAGAAATTTCTGAGTTTACAAAAATTTCTAAGTAACAGAGCTATTCTTGCAATCTAACTCAGAGTTTATCCAACTTAGTTCTAGAAAGATTGATTTTAATAAAATTCCCCCTCAACAAGTGCTGGGAAATATTTTTCGATTAAAAACATAAGTAAATGCTGCAAGGAATATGCTAGGAATTCTAGCACCCAATTAAATTAGCAAGCATTCACAATCAATCCAAAGACAAATAATCTCAGCATCTACATGCATTTTTGTTGAATACACAGATAGTTTGTATCAACTAAGACTCGCACGAAAAATCAGAATTGGACAATGAGAAATTGTCTAAGTCTGATCCAGTTTCATTCATATGATTGATCATTACAAGTACAAGTGAAACCAGAAAAGATCGAAAAGAAATGTTATAGAAGGTTTGCTAAGATAAGAAATTTAAGAATCAGGAGCAGGTTTCTTCCCTTTGTCATACTCATCAAATTTGTTCATTGTCAGCTGCATGAACTTCTCGAGATAGGCCTTGCTAGCTTCCCTCTCCTTAACTTCTCTTTCCAGCTGTTTAGCAACCTTCTCGTTCCCCATTTCCAGCATTTTGATCTTGAGATCCAATTCTTTCTTCTTTAGGTCTTCCAGTGCATGTCTGCGCTCTTCTGCAACAGCAACAAATGCTTCTTCTTCCTTCTTCCTCTGCTCTAATTCAGCGAGCCTCCTTTCTTCCCCCTCTTTGAGAGCAGCCAAAAAGGTGGAGGAAAAAGAGTTTACAGTCTGCACCATCTGCTGCTGGGACTCAGCAACTTCATCTTTCATTACATCAACATTGGTCTTCACTTCAGAAACATCTGCTTTAACCTCAGCAACTTTTGCTCGAACCTCGGATACTTCACTCCTCATTTCTTCAACTTCCCTCCTTATTCCAGCCGCCTCCTCCGCCACTTGTTCATTTATGGTGGATAGGGAATTTTGCACCGCAAATTGAACAGCAGAATTCACGAAGGAGTGAAAGTTGTGAGAACTTACTGGAGTAGCATCGAATGAAGAAGTTGTAGCTATCAAAAGGTTCCGACTCTCACCAGTGGTAGCTTCATCCATCACCACATCTTCATCACCATAGGCAGCTAAGTAGATAGATTCCTCTACGACTAAGTGCTCTGCGGCCTCGATGGCTTTGATAATCTCTCCTTGAGCATCTAAGTAGCGAGCTTCTTCAGCAAATAAGAACATGTCTGCGCTCTTGGCTTGAGCAATTTCAGCTTGGGCATCCAAGTAGTGAGCCTCCTCATCTATTATACGCTTAGCAACATCCATGATCTAAGCAGTCTCAGCAGCTATGGCCTCCTCTGCTTGAGCCGCTTGGATTACGTCAAGAATGTCAAGCTCCAGAAACAGGACATGCCTTTTATCCATAGCGCTCAATTCTGCTTCCTCACGCTCAGCAGCAATAGCAGCCATCTTGGCCAGCAACATTTCCTTCTTTATGGCTACATATTCTACTTGCCTCCTATGATATTCAGCAGTTGCTCATGCTTGGCGCTTTGAAAGCTCAATCCTGCCATCAGAGTAGCCATCTGGAGCGAATGTAGACTTAGGCAAAGATGTGGATGTATTGAACAACCTATGAGCACGAATTGCTTGCAGCCTTGCCATAACTTGTTTATGAGAAAACTGTTTAGACCTTAGCACCTGGTCTATCCAGTCATTGGCCCACTTTTCTTCTCGCCTCAAAAAATTCAAACCTTTCGTTGTGATCACCAGCATCCTCTCCTCGAAACAGAGTTGGTGCATCATATAATCAAACTTTTTCCATCTCCGCAGCTCCTCGCTCAATGACTTGCCTTCCGGTGTTGTCTCATCAAGTTCAGCATAGAAGACGTTGGCTATGTCTCTTTCAACTTCAGCCAACATAAACTCCTCTATCTCAGAAAGCATGAAAAATAGATCTGAGTTTACCTTATCCTCCAGGAAGACAGGGGCACACCATTGAGCGATCCTTCGCAAGTTGAATCGGCGCCCTGGCAATCCTTTAAAAGGTACGCAGAGTAGCTTGTTGTTGCAGGTGGGGACCTTCCTCAGAAATCGAGCATCATATACATCCTCTGATTCTCCATCAGAATCGGAGTAAAAAAAGCATGAGGCTAAGAATGCTTGATCTTGTTCAACGAACTCTTCATTCCTTGCTTCAGCAGGCATATCGGTGCTTGGCCTCGCCTCAGCAGGTATCTCCGTGCTAGGCCTCGCCTCAACATTTACCTTTTCAGCTCCAACAGATGTGCTAGCAACGGGTACAACATTCCTTCCCGAGCCAAAGGCATCATCAAACACAACCTCTTCATCACTGTTGTCTTCTCCTTGCTCAACAACAGGCTCCTTTATCAACACTCCTCCTTGAGGGCGGTCTGGAGCATCAAAAGCTCTGGTCTCCAGTAACCTCTCAAAGTCTTGATCGATCATGGCTTCTTGCTCAACCACTACTTCTTCTGCTACTATTGGGGTGGGAGTGGGAACATCCGGAACCACCTTTTCCTTCCCTTTCATAGCAGCAGCAGCTACTAGCTTCCTAGCATCTTCACAAGCTCGTGCTACTAATGCAGCAGCTTCCTTGGCTGCTTGCTGATCAACAGCCTTCTTTGCAGTGCATTCCTCAATAGCCTTCTTCACTTGTTCAAAGTTCCGATCCCTTGCATCGAAAGTAATCTCCTGCATTACTTTCTTATATGTTTTCTTCTCCTTCTCCTTTCTCTCAGCTTGCCTCTTCATTTTCCATTCTCTTAATGGTTTCAATCGCTCGGACAAGGGTTTGGAAGAGAGCGGGCAAATTTTCTAGGTTCCTCACCTACTAGAGTCTCCGGCTCCTCCGGTATCTTCACAGCTGGAGTCTTCTTAGGAACTTTCTTCTCTTCTTTCTCGAAGTTCTTCACTAACCTCCGCCTTGTCCTCTTCTTTTCTGGTGAAGCCACATCTGTGCGCTTCCTCTTGGGTATGGCGACCGCAAGATTACCCAAAGCTTGAGTCACTTTCTCAGCTTTCTTTTTGGCAAAGATCTCCTCAATCTGCTCAACAAGGACATTG
The DNA here is from genome assembly GCA_026898455.1 of Plectranthus barbatus. Lineage (NCBI taxonomy): Eukaryota > Viridiplantae > Streptophyta > Magnoliopsida > Lamiales > Lamiaceae > Plectranthus > Plectranthus barbatus. Next base: position 239,324 of record JAPKLW010000627.1, on the reverse strand, counting down.
CCCAGCTTCTCGATCTCATCTATATCCCAGAAGCACTTCTCCATCTCAGCAACTTTCTAGGCTGCTGCTATCTCTTTAGGAGTCATGTCAATCGCATGCCCTAATCTCTGGAATGCTAACTCGCCTAGATGGGGCTCCTCCGGAGAGGTAGGAATCTTCTTGTCAACGTTTGTCTTATCCTTCAAAATGATAGGTCGGGTAGGATCGGTAGGGGTTGGTGCCTTCTTCATCATCGGAATGAATTCTGCAGGCAGCAGCTTTTCTCCTCTCTCAAGTCTCTTCTTGTGGAAGAACATCTCGATAAATTTGCTAATATTCAATCCAAAATTCATATTGGATGTGAATACTCCTTCCTCCTTGATCTTCTAGTTCTTCTTGGCGTGTTCAAACCATCGGCCATAGAAGAATTATGCCCAATTACCTTCCACTTTATCCACCAACGCCATCATTACTGCATATTTCTTTGTCGACAATTCAGAGTGTGAACCAGCATCACACTGGAACATGTTGATTACCAGCTCAGCAAGAGTCTTGTACTCATCCTTGAGTTGTTTGATTTGAGTAGCAACCTTGATGGTGATCGGCTATCCCTTTTGATCCTTCACCAATTCTAGCTTCTTCCAGGCTTTCAATCTCTTCTCCATTTCTTCTAGGTCATTGACCTTGTATGTAGCAATACGCTCGCCTTTGTTGGGAAGCACAAACTTACCAGGAAGAATATCAGCATTCACCTCCAAGATTGTGCCAAAAACTGAAGTCTTGAAGGACTTCTGGGTGGCCTCATCTTCTACAGCTTGCACGTAGAACTCAGAAACCATGTGCGGATGGAACCACAATAGTTCTGCTGACAAGTAGTGAAGGACCCTTGCCTTGGCTAGGGCTTCCATTATCTAATCTGGAAACTGAAGTGCAGCGAGAGGAGTGTATAGAATGCGATCTGTCATAATTTGCCCTGCCCTCCTCTGATTGTTGGATAAGCCTGACTGTTCCTTCTTCCTGACTAGAGTCACCAGTTGACCATATGGGATATCATCTTCTACTTCTTCTTTCTTTACAATCCCTGTATATTCCGGTGCCCACCGCTCGTGGAGACTCACATTGATATTGAGGGAATGAATGGGGAATTCAGATTCCATGGAGGAATCGGATGTATCAGTATGTGTTTGAGATTCAGATTGTTGAGGAGATACAGGATTAGCATACATAATGAAGGATTTTCTTAGTTGGGAGAAGTTGGGAGTGTTTGGAAGACATAGAAATTCTAGGGATTTAGATACTCAGAGTGTAGAAGGTTTGAATGTTGAATGAAGTGAGATGTTTATACCTTCTGAGTAATGATCCGACGGCTGGGGAAATGTCTTTTCCAATTCAATCGACGGTTCAGGATTAGCGAGACCTTTCGTATGGTAGCCCACGCCCCTATGAACTCGAGTGCGGTTAACGTGTCGCTTCCTGGTTTGACACAGCCAGTTGCACGCATTAAATGCACCGTGTTAGAGACATCATTTCAAATTCAAAAACTTCCCGCATTGACTTCCGGAGACTGCTGAGAGCTTGGACTCACCAATCTGCTAGTATTGGAAATCCTTAGCACTCAAATAGTCTGCTTGGATTCAGTATCCGGATCCTAGCATCCACATATTCTAGCATCCAAAAAGTCTCTTCATAGCACTCTCATTTTGTCTGCTTAGAGCTTGGACTCAGCAACCAAACTTCAACAATTCAAAACGTAAGTTGGGATATGTTTATCTTCTTCTTCTCTGAAAATCCAAGAAATCCAGAAAGAATGCGAATAACAACTCATTCATCCACAACATCTTCTAGCTCCATGAGGCCTAATTTTAGACATAATTCTTTAAATCTAGCCGCAACAAGCGACTTTGTGAAGATATTTGTTAGCTGGTCTTCAGTGCATATGTATTGAACATCAATATCCTTCTTCTCGTGATCATCTCTGATGAAGTGATGTCGGATATCGATATGCTCCTTGAATGATGAACGGGGTTCTTTGTTATGCACATAGCAATATTGTTGTCACAGTAGATCGGCACACATTCAGGAGGAATGTCATAATCTTAAAATTTCTGCCGAATCCACAAGATTTGCACACAACAACTTGCAGCTACTACATATTCTGTTTCGGTTGTAGATGTAGCCACAAAGTGTTGCTTCTTGCTAAACCAACTAATCAGGTTATGTCCATCAGATAACTCATGATGAGCAGCATATGCAAGGAATAATCTTATTGCTTCCAATTGGGCGACCGGAGCAAACATCTCATCATAATCTATTCCTTCGCATTGTCTACAGCCCTTAGCTACTAGACGAGCTTTATTTCGGACGACATGGCCTGACTCATCTTTCTTGTTCTTGAAAACCCTTTTGGTTCCAATAACACTTTGATGTTCGGGTCGATCCACTAAATCCCAAACATGATTGCGCGTGAACTCGGCAAGCTCCTCTTGCATAGCATTCACCCAATCTGGAGATTGTAGAGCATCTTCAACTCTCGATGGCTCTTCATGGGAAATATAGCACGCTAACATAGCATTGCCTTGACGCATCCTGACTGAATCATTGACATCATTGATCATATCATCTAAAGGATGATCTCTTAGTCATCTTGGCTTCGGATTGCTGGGTGTTGATGTTTCAGCACTCGTATCGCCTGCTTGATTGTTGTCTGCTACAACATTCTCTTCAGCATCCACCTGGGGTTCAGCAACGAGTAACTCAGCATTCGGCATCTTAGCAACAGGAATCTCAGCATTCTGAACTTCAGCATCAGGAATCTCAGCAGCGGGAACTTCAGCATCCAAATGCTCAACATCTTCTTTGGCAACGTCTTCAGCAACGCCTAAACCTCCTTCGGCGTCTTCTGCTGAATCTGGGATTTCTTCATCTTCTTCATCAAGCAATCCCAAAATGTTAAAATTATCATTAAGATAAATTGGTGGGGTGGCCTCAGCATGATCATTAGCATCATCGGCCTGGTCAGCTGTCTGGTCACCTGCTGAGTGCGTCGGGATTGGATTATAATCACTCATAGACTTAGTCGGGTCAATTTTCATATTTTTGAAAGAATTCAAGATCGATTGACCATAGACATCATTAGCCTCATGATTGCTATCCTCTTTCTCTCTTATAACTCTGCGCACTAAGGTAGACTCATAAAAAATAACATTGCATGTTATTTCCACAACTTGAGTCGTCTTGTTTAACACTCTATAGCGTTTGTAGGATAGGTGTCCATATCCCAGGAACACACCTTCATCAGACTTAGGCGATAAAGTATTAAGTTTCGACTTCCCATTGTTATGAATATAACATGTCGAACCAAAATCACGAAGATGAGTAATAGAAGGCTTACGACCATTGTACACTTCATAAGAAGTCTTATTGAATCTGTCATTTATTGCGCTCCTATTCTGTGTATAGCAAGCTGTCATGACTGCTTCGCCCCAATACTTTCCACTTAGACCGGAATCGGCTAGCATTGACCGCATTGCTTCCTTCAAGGTCATATTCCTTCTCTCTGTAGACTATTCTGCTGGGGGGTCCTAGCAGTGGATTTCACAAGCCCGATACTAGCTTCGGCTAAAAAATCTATCAAAATCCCATTGCAGAACTCGGTCCCGTTGTTAGATCTAATCCTCTTAACTGTAACTTTTTTTCTATTTTGCTCTTTGAGGATCAGCTCTGGAAGGATGAGCTTGACTTTGTCTTTGGTTCTCAGCAAACGAACCCATCTATACCTGGAAAAATCATCAACAACCACAAGTGTATAAACCTTTTTACTTACAGTGGCTGGAGTGACAGGGCCAAATAAATCCATGTGCAAAAGCTCTAGGATTCTCTCTGAAGTGGCCTTCTTCGGGTTTGATCTGAAGGATGCCTTGGTCTGCTTCCCTTGCTGGCAAGCTTTGCACACGCCTTCCTTTCGGAAAGTCTCAGCAGGCAATCCCTCAACAAGCTTATGCTTGGCTAGGTGGTTGATGGTCTTGAAATTCAGGTGAGTCAACCTCTTATGTCATAGCCAATTGGTTTCTTCCCTGTTCAATGCTACAAAATAAGAATGTTGCTGGCCACTTTGCCAATCAACAATATATAGGCCACCCTTGCGGATGCCTCTAAGCTTTACTTCACCTGTAGCATTGTCAACAATTGAACACCAGTATTAACGAAAGAAGCGGTGTACCCATTTTTGCATAGTTGACTTATGCTTAGCAGGTTGTGTTTGAGATTGGATATGAGCGCAACATTGATAATCCTTAGTCCATTTCGCTTTATGCATCCTCTCCCAATCACTCTGCCTTTGCTGTTGTCACCAAACATTACTGTGGGGCCATAAATTCTTTGAATATCTGAGAACAGCTCTTCATCCCCAGTCATGTGCGCTGAACAACCGCTATCTAGGATCCATTAATTTGACATACTTGATGTCTTAGCTCTTGGATCCTGTTCCTGCAAAACAATCAACGCGTTGATTTAGGTAACTGCTTAGCATCGGGTCCTGCAGGATTACCGTGGATCATGGTTCCTTTTGGAACCTACATCTTGGTGATTTTTAAGACTTTCTTCTTGATATCACCCTTCACACCCTTCTCAACCTTTGGATAAGCATCATAATTATATCTAGGTGGAGTTGTGTGCTTACCCTTCCTAGTCCTTTGAAATGGAAAATGATTGGACTCAGGCCTCACATAGGTATTCTTCCTATGGGGTGTGTACTTTGGATATTGTGGTCTTACAGCATGGTATGCTACCTGCTTGCCCTTAGTGAAGGAAGGATATGCTATCCTAGCATTTGAAATATAATGCTCAGCATTCCTCCTTGGCACTGTTGAGTATGGTCTAGCAGACATCTTTTGGGTACTATGCTGAGATCTAGCAGATGTATGCTTAGCAGGCACTCTCTGGGTACTCTGCTGAGATCTAGCACTAGTATGCCTAGCAAGCATCCTCTGAGTATTCTGCTGAGGTCCAGCAGATGTATGCTTCTTGCTACGCCAATTTGTTTGCTTAGCAGTTAACGACTCAGCAATTACCTTTCCTTTTCCTTTATCAGCATTGACTTTTCCAGCAGAGACGAATAAAATCTTTCTCTGCTTAGAAAATTCAGCATTCTTATTCAAAGCTTCCTTAGAGGATTTTTCTTTAACACAACCAAGGCCTAATCCTGATTTATTAGAATGTATCCTTTGTTGGCTCACAATGGCACTAAGAACTGCCTTGCTGGATGTGTATGCACAAATACATTTCTCTTTAGGTTTACTCTTTAAAGCTAGATTCTCTTTTTCTATAATTTGAAAATTTTTAGAAAGCTTAGAGTAATCTGCTTTGAGTTTCGAAAAATCCTCACTTTCAGACCTTAGTCTTTCAACTTCCTCAGTCAAAGATGTAACTTTTAGTTTTAGTGAGGCATTCTCTCCAACGATAGCATTCTTTATCTCATACATCTTTGAAAATTCAATGGAAAGCTTCGTGAGATAATCATCCTTAGAATCTAGAGAAGATTCCTCTGATTCGTGCATGATTGTTAAGCTAGAAATGCTAGTAGATTGTACCTCATGCCCATCGATTGCTAGAGCCGATTCAGCACTCTGCTCAGCATCAACATCAGCATCAGCAGACTGATCTTCAACAATATTGGCCATCAAGACCAGCAGGGCTTCCTCATCATCTTCCTCCAAGGAATAATACTCTTCCTCATTATCAAGAATGTCTAGCACTTCAGTCCTGGTCAGCAATGCTCTGGTGACCGCTCAGACAGCTCTTCTCTCAAATCTTTGTTTGAGGCGCTCTCCTTCTTCCTGACTTACCCTTGGACATTTATGTTTAAGATTATCTGGAGAATTAAATTCAAAGCATGTCATAGGCTTTCTCTTTGTGGAACGAGAGGATGATGAAGTAAGCTTGGCTTTCTTCGCTTCTTTCTCAACTTTGGCTTCCAGCATTAGCTTCTGAAGCTTTCGCATTTGCTCATCTAACTCACTTAACTTCATATCTTCAGGCTGCGAGCTAAAGGATGGAACTACCTCTTTTGCTGGAGAAGCGGGAGCAGATCTATCATGAGTGCGGAAGGGCTTCTTTGTCTTCCATTTATCAGCATCTCTTTTCACAAAGAATGCTTGATTCTCCAGGGGCACAACATTTGATGATGAAGTTTTCGCAGCAGCGGCTTCGTTCTTCTTTGATTGCTGTATAATAAATTCGTAAGTTTTGAGTTGAGCAAATACCTTAGATGTGGACATTTGGCTAAGGTCTTTTTCGCTCAAGCTCGTCATCTTCACGAACCAGTCCTCCCGTGGAAAGAACTTTGAGATGATCTTGTTATTCATCTCTCCATTATCATATGTCTTGCCAGATTTTAGAGCTCTCCGATAATGGTGTTGAATCTTTCTTCCATAACTTGGATAGTTTCTCCTGCATGCATAGAGAAAAATTCATATTTATCAACAGCTACCTGGAGCTTGTTGCGCTTCATCTGGTCGGTCTCCTGGGAAGATTCGCAAACATAATCCCATATTTGCTTGGCCGTATCAAAGTCTAATGCTTTGTCTGGCATTAACGGCGGCAAAGAGTCAAGAATCAGCTTCTTTGCTAAGTGCTCCAACTGAGCTCTCTTATTGTCCTCCGGTTTATATTCATCAAACTTCTTCTCGATCATCTGTGGACGTCTTGGTTGACCTTCAGTGATTGGACCGACGAAGGGGTTGACCTTCATAATCTTTTTGGGACCTTTGGTGAGAACATCCACCATCTCTGGATGTATGCTCTGGAGCTGGATAGTGGCCATCTTCTGCCATGAATTGAACTTCTCTTTGGTATATTTTGGCAAAGTATGATTCATCTTGAAAATCTTAAAGTTCCTGAGCTAGAGCAACAAAAGAACAAAATACCAGTGCAAGAAAAGAATACAGATCTGGTCTTAAAGTGACTCAAAAGCAGTGGGTCGTTCGACCTACCGCTCTGATACCACTTTTTGGTCCCAGATCATAGTCATCGTGGTGGATAGCAAACAACCAACACACGAAAGCCGCGGAAGATTAATGAATATCTTGCACTTATGTTCTTGTTAAAAATGTTTAGCTTGAGGTCGTACTTAGGGTTTCTCACAGGTATATGGTCTAGCAACTATCGTTGCTAAGATTCAAATCACAACACACAAACAATAAGTAATAAAACAGTAATGCACACAAGATTTATAGTGGTTCGATCTAATATATCTACGTCCACTCCTCAGCCGTATCGCTGAGAATTCACTAAAATGATATTTGAAGTACAAGGAATCACCGAACACTTGTAGCAGGTAGTGAACCTTCTACCTAGCCACTACAAAGCTATCCTCCGATGCTTCAATCTTCTAGTCAGCAGCTCCGGGCAAGTCAAGGGTGCACCTTCGTAAAACTTGTCCTTCGATGTAATGGAGGTTTTATAGTTCTCTCCGAACTTGTCTGGTTATGGCAATAGCCCGTCGAAGTGAATCTCTTTTCAGAGATGTGACTGCTGGATGCTTCCTAGGATGGAAGGTATCCCAATGATTGGATTCTTGAACTAAGTTAAGGAATCTCTTCAATGTAATGTCAGATCTTCAAGTGGGGGACACTACGGTTGTTGAGAGCTTTGAATGCTTCAAGTCTCGTGCTCTCAACTGACTACTTTCTCACTTTTCGCTTGTCAAAGGAATCTCACAATAAATGCCTTTTCAAATGTGGTTGAGGTTCCTTAGTTCGTGAGTGATTGGAAGTAGTGGTTAAGCATAAGTCTTAGTCATAGTGTCTCTCTCTGCTGGACTTCTCTTTTATACCTGGAGATTCAAACTTTGAATCTCCAAACCCGTTAGACACAACACTTCTTCGTCCAAAAGGAGGTCGACTTTTATCCGTCTTCTCCGGCGTCGTACAATACTTTCCAAACTACTTCGGGAAAGCTTTTGTCCTTTGCTTGTACTTTTGTCAGAATGGTAGTATTAGAGATCGTTGCTAGATATAATCCTTGCTTAGCATTCTCGGAGAATGCTCGAACGATCTGCTAAGCCTTTTGATTGTTACGCTCTTCTAGCAATCTGCTTCTCCGATCTGCTGACTCCTTCAGCACATGCGTATTTCAGCATTTAAGGTCTTGACTGTTGATTGCTATTACTTAGCAATCTACTTGTATGCTAGTGAATGCTATCTCCTTTAGCATTCTGCTACCTTTTACTTTTGACTGCTAAGTAAGACTCCTAGCAGGCTCTTCCTTTGCATATGATTGCTAACTCCTTAGCAATAAATCTTCTTTGCACTTGACCACTAACGTCTCTAGCAGTCATTCTCGTCTGCTATTTTCTCTAGCAGCTACCATCTGCTGAGAACTCTTCTAGCATCCCGAAGTTGCTTGAATTGATTTTTTCGTTCCATTTGCTGAATCTTTTAGCAATCTTCTAAAGCACTTCCTAATCTATTACAACTCGATATTTTTGCTAAACAGAGCGTTACATAAGAGTTGCTAGATTATGCTAGAATTCAGCAATGATCCACCAATCTTCTAAGGCTTTGATTCAACAAAACCTTTTACAATTTTGATCTAAGGGAGGAATTCGCGATTAATTACCAACAAAAATTCATGCTAGTGTCGACATACTAGCAAGTCCATGTTGGTCATCATTCATCAGTATACGCTCAGGTCCTTTACTGGTAAGTTTGAGGTACGAATAGGACCATTCTAATTGGTCCCATACTTGGTGAATCCAAACTTATCAATCAAGAATCATAAATCCCAGACTTGCAAATTCGGCTCGATCCTTAGTCTGTTGACTCTTTGCGCATGCCAGACTGATTAACCAGGCTAGTCTTCATATTAGCTCCAGCATACAACTCAATACGAATCATATACAGGACTCTATATTTTTCGACTATACTGAATCTAATCTAGAGACAAACTAAGATGGCTTTTACATACTTTGACCTACCAAAATAATATAATAGAAGGAAATTTCTAACAAATTTTCCTAACACATAATACCTACTAATAACAATGCATGCTCATATTATACTAAGAATAAAAAAAAATATAATAATAGGGAACAAATAATAATAAATCAACGAGCTTATCAATTATCTCGACCCACGAAATTTTCATATATGCCGGTTGAATAATTAAGAATTGTCTAACTAAGGAACAAATTGTAGTGTTAGAAGGAAATGACCAGGAAAACCTTCGAGCGGGAATCTTTTAATATTTGGCTCGATATTCGGCAAAAGACCTCTTTAAGGGAGCCTCTTTTCCCCTATTTAGAGATGAACTTAAGTATTTGTTGCTACCTTCTGTAATACCCTAAATCTTTTTAGAATAATTAGTATTTCATTATATATAATTTAATTTTAATTAATTTAATTGTTCAATAATATTTTATGTTTTGCAGGTTATCGAACTCAGAGCTCAAAAACCTAGCACAAAGTAAGTTCCAAAAGAACAAAATAAAAATTAGAAAAAAAAAGAAACTCCAAATAACGTAATAAATTAGTAAAATAAATTATACATTTAAAAAAATGAAGTATTTGAATCAAGTAATAATATATTAGAGAAAGGAAAAGAAAATTTAGAAATAAAATATTCTAAATTTATATTAAGCAAATAATAATAAAATAAAATAAAATTATTTGAAAAGGAATTAAAAAAAAGGGAGGGGGGGACGAGAGATAAGTTTGATGCGGTGGCAAATTCTACACCACACACAATTTTCTCATCTCACTTTCCTCCCTCTGGTCTCCAATTCGTTTCTCCCACTGGACTCTCTCCACTCCCCTTTTCTTCTTCTTCCTTTCGATTTCTCCATCTCAAATCTTCAAGCTAAGGTGAGTTTTTACACTTTTTTCATTTGTTTTTTTCCTGATTTTGTTATTTGTTTGGGTAAATTTGGTTCTTGTAATTTAGAGTATTTGTCTGGGAGTGTTGATATATAAGAAGGATTGCTCATTTTAATTTTTACTGATCTAGATATGATGATGTGTGAATTAATTATTAGCTGAATATGTGTATGTGTCTCGTTTAATCTCTAAAAATTGCCACTAGACGTTCATGTTTTAGTATCTTTTATAGCTGGGTGCAAAACGTTAGTTTTTAGAGCTGGTTCTTTGAGAAATTATTGAGCATATATCAGCAGTGAAGAAGATTTGAGAATACTCATTGAGTTCTAATGAGCTGGATTTGTCTTTAACTTGATTAGTGGAATTACTAGATTAGTGGAATTACTTGTGTGAATGTGTAAATTACTTGTTTACAATGCGCTAAGCATGATGTTGGGTATGTGGAACGAACTATTCAAGAAATTGTGAGGTATTGCTTTGTTTAATTGTTGAAATTGTAGGTAATCGAGTTTGGTTTCTAAAATTCTAAGAATCGATGCATTCGAGTTGTAACGAAAAAGTTATGGACATTTTACTAAATGTTGTCAGTTTTCCTGCGATAATATGATCATTTATTTTAAGAGTTCAACTTATATGATTTCTTCCTTGATAAAAATATGGGATCAAAACTTATATCTTTGTTGGTATTGAATCTTTTGAATACATAGTGGTTGGGATTGATAAATTGGATTAGTTGTTCTTAATTATGTTGTTGTTTGCTTAAGATTTATCTTTTATATTTTATTTACGTTTATAATTAATTATTGAGAGGAATTCCTTATGGTGTAGACTATTGTTAAAAAAATGTTTAAAGTTTAAGTATTGTTCTATTAAGTATACTTAACCAAAAATAAGTTCAAGAAAAATATAAAAATATTTAAAAGACTAAATTAAATATTTCTAAGTGCTACGATCGACGCAGCAAGAGCTCTGAGGCGGACAACAACGAGTTTAAAGGTTTATTGTGATCTTCCATCAGGTGGGGTTTTACTTTATGATACGATCCTTGCCGGGAAGGTTTAGATCGCAGCCCAGGAACAAGAGTTGACATGACTCGGAAACGACTCGAACAGATTTGGAATGAAAAAATGACAATAGGATGGAAGTCCAACAACTCTAGTTCAACCCGTCAAATGACGTATTCCAGAAGAATCTCATATACACCCCAAGAAGATGAAGAACTATCGACCCTTCAAATGATGTATTCCAGACGAATCTAATATACACCCAAGAAGCTGAAGAACTATCGACCCTTCAAATGATGTATTCCAGAAGAATCTCATATATGCCCCAAGAAGCAGAAGAACTAATGATGGAGAACGGTAGAAGACACCACAATCGGATGTGTAAGTCTGATTGATAAGTCAGGTTTGAATTTCAAGGTAATCCACATAAATTTATGAGTTTTCAGGGTTGGAGAAATAACTCAAAAAATTATTATTGAACTAAAAACTGAATTACAATGAAAATATGAAGTTCTATTTATAGGGAGAAATTCAAATCTCTAAACCAAGTCTAACAAGGAAAATAAATATAAAAAACAAATCAAATCTATCAAGATATACAACAAATATATCTTGATATCTTTGTAATGAAAATAAAATCTAAATCCTAACAAATCTAGAAATCAAATCTAATCAAATTAAGACTAAATCAAATCTTATCTAGATATATCAAATCTTCTATAATATCTTCAACAAATCTTCTTGAAATATCTTTATATATCTTGCCAATTGGATCTCCATCATTCCTCTCCTCTTCAAAGGGATTTGTCCTAAAATCCAAGTCTGCGCTGGACTAAAGTGACAATCTTATATACTCGAAGCCTTGCAATTCCTCACAAACAAACGTCAATTTTTTTTTTGTCCATGAATAAACTTCACCTAAATGACTCTAGGAATAGATATGGATGAAAAAAAAATGATATGATAGATACAGATGAGATATATGGATAGATAAGGATAATAATTTAGATGAGATATTGATAAATATGGATGAGATATATGTATAGATAAATATGGATAAAAATGATTAGATATGGATAAAATATATGTGGATAGATATCAATAGATATGTATAAATATGGATAAGAATAGATATATAAAAATATATATGGGTGGGAATGAATAAATAAGGATAGATATAGATGAGAATGAATAGATATTGAGTTATATATATATATATATATATATATATACTAAGAGGGAAAAAATGAAAATTAATATAATCATATTAAAAAAACGAAAATAATAATTATTATAATTAAAAAAATGAAAATAATAATAAAAAATTTGAAAACTGACGCGAAAAAAATGAAGCTGACTAGACACGAACGGACAAGACACAAAATTAAACCAAAAGGAAAAGAGAGACACAACCCGGTTCTTGATACAAAAATGATACGATCCTCGCCGGGAAGGTTTAGATCGCAGCCCAGGAACAAGAGTAGACACGACGCAGAAACGACTCGAACAGAACTAGAACGGAAGAACGACAATAGGATGGAAGTCCAATAACTCTAATTCAACCCTTCAAATGACGTATTCCAGACGAATCTCATATACACCCCAAGAAGTTGAAGAACTATCTACCCTTCAAATGATGTATTCCAGACGACCCCAAGAAGCTGAAGAACTATCGACCCTTCAAATGATGTATTCCAGAAGAATCTCATATACGCCTCAAGAAGCAGAAGAATTAATGATGCAGAACGGTAGAAGACACCACAATCGGATGTGTAAGTCCGATTGATAAGTCAGTTTGAATTTCAAGGTAATCCACAGAAATTCATGAGTTTTCAGGATTGGAGAAATAACTCACAAAATTATTATTGAACTAAAAACTGAATTACAATGAAAATATGAAGCCCTATTTATAGGGAGAAATTCAAATCTCTAAACCTAATCTAACTAGGAAAATAAATATAAAAAACATATCAAACATATCAAGATATACAACCAATATATATTGATATCTTTGTAATAAAAACCAAATCTAAATCCTAACAAATCTAGAAATCAAATTTAATCAAATTAAGACTAAATCGAATCTTATCTAGATATATCAAATCTTCAATAATATCTTCAACAAATCTTCTTGAAATATCTTGATATATCTTGCCAATTGGATCTCCATCACATTATTTGTAAACATAGTGGTTACATGGCTATATTCATTATTGCATCGTGTGTTATGCATGTGAATAATGTGGCTCGCAAGGGGTCCATGATCCGTAAGGGATCGTAAAGTTGATTTCCCGCAAGGGGTCAGGTCCGCAAAGGACCGAGGCTCTTCTCAAAGTATTAGCTAAGTTTAAGTGTACATGTTGTATGATTCATTAGACAATAGTTGTTTACAGTGTAATTCCCCACTGAGTATGCTTTCATGCTCACCCCCCTTATTATTTTTCAGGTTGAGGAGTTGTGCGGTGGAGCAAGTTCGGCCACTACGATCTCCTAGAATTAAAATCAGCTTTTGCAAACTTTTCATTCTAATATATTTTGTTGTGGTAAATCGATGTCAACTTAGATTATTATATGGATAATGTATTCACCTGTGAACTGTGGTTGTTTGTTAGTCTATGTTTGTTGGTCCCGGATTATCAGGGTATAACTTGGCAGCGGAAAATGTGGATAATCGTTTCTTGCACTCTGTTGGTTACTCAGCTGACTGGGACCTTGTCAGCTGGTAAGTCAACTTGCACTCTGCGTACTCAGCTGACTGGCGACTGGCTCGTCAGCTGGTAGCTCAAGACTTAGAATATTTTTAGCCTTGTTTGCACAATTATATCAGTTTTCAGATATACACCAGCACTTGGGTGCTGGGTTTTAAATCAGTATGAAATGCAGAAAGCTGATAAAAGACAAAGGATTTATAGTGGTTCGATCAACTGATCTACGTCCACTCTCCAGTCGTAGCACTGGAAATTTCACTAAGAGTAATCGGGTACAAGCGTCCTACGATCTATCTCTAGCTGGTGAATGCCTCGTCCACCAGTTCACTAGATCAACCGCTCCCGGCCTTGTCCTTCTTCAACTCTGATCAGCTGGTGGAGTGCGAGCACGTCACTTCAACCTCCACAGCTTCACTGGGTGTTTAGTTCTCCCAAGAACGTATCTTCTCAATACGGCAAAAGCCCGTAATAACTCAAGTGCTGGCTGGCACAAGAGCTGCTGTGAACTTCCTCGGAAGAGAAAGAACACCAAAGAGATCAATAACTTACAAGCTGGAAGCTTGAAGTCTCGTGTTTGATAAATCAACACACGGATAGCCTTTAGAAAGGCCTCGAAAGTGTTCTGCTTCTACTTGCTTGAGCGTAATAAATTTTCAGTCTTTCGGTAGGTGAAGAGTATTGAATGTTGGTGGATCCCAGGTATTTATAGCCGAGGGATCCCATTCAAATTTTCTAGCCGTTTGGACACATCCGGAAAAGGTCTCTGTCCTCGCATGTCCTTCAGACGGCGGCAGGTAGGAATTTCCGGAAAGCGCCATGCTTTTGTCCACTTTATCTGACATTGATCTCTTTATGTCAGAACGGCACTATTCGTCAGTACGAGGAATCGGAACTGGTGTCTTGAACTGATAGACTTTAAGGTATCCTCCCTTAAAGTCATACTTTGTCAGTTTATTCCTCAGACGAATCTTCTTTTTGTCTCTAAGACTCTGGGAGAGCGAATCTTGAATTCTGCTGGTAACATCCGACTGGCAGAACATACTGGTGATCTTGTGCTGGCAGTCTCTGCTGGTGACTTGCGTTGGCACAATCTAAGTCTACCAATTTGTCTGGATGTTAACTCTTGGAATCTCCCATGACTGGTGACTTCACCGCTGGTGAATAGTGTCAGTGAGAACACGTATTCTGCTGGTAGGATTTGTCAGCCGCCTGCTGGTGAAATCCTTCCCAACTGGTGAACAGTAGCCAGTCGTTAGCTCTTTCTCATGCTGATGAACAGTGTCAGCATGAGTCTTTGTCAGCCGCCTTCGGATGAGACTTTCCCAACTGGTGAACAGTAGCCAGTGGTAAGTACATCTCATGCTGGTGAACAGTAGCCAACATGAGTCTTGATCAGCTGCGACTTACAACTCAAAAGACCTAAACAGGACTTTACATTTGAGAACTAGAGCTATCTAGAGACAACTGACGCTGGTAGGACTTAGGATTTGATCCACCAAAACACCAAAACTGGAATCTAAACAAGTAGCTACTGGGGAAAGGAAACTTAGCCAAATTTCCCAACAATGTTAGATTTACATAGTCACGGGTTATACCTCTATTGATAAGATGCGTATATATATATGATGTCATTAGGCAAGGTTATTTCAATATATGCTCTTATATTTAATTGTGCTTTGAGGTCTATTTTTTTTTAAGTTCAAATTTGTCTCTTAGCTCCCTCTTTTTTATTTGATTTTCGAATGTCAGGAATTAAATGATTATTATTTAACAGGAAATTATTTTGACGTATGTAAATACAACATATCAAAATTTTCATAATTTTCTATTTTGAAAGCTTATTTATTTATTATTTATTTTAAATGAGTACACTTGAGCTTGTTGTTAAATACTTCATAAATTAATTTAAAAGGAAAGAAATAAGAAAAATATATGTTAGTAGCGTTCTTTATTTATTATATAATTGGGGCGTTACAGATTGGTATTCGAGCGGGTCTACGTTCCTATAGACTCGCGATTATTTGAAATCAAGTAATATATTATTTTTTGCCACATCATATATATTTTTTTAATCTGGGAGATTATGTGGCCAAGACCATTGCTCTACGCCGATCTCGAGGTAATATTTCTTTTAAGTTATTTATGTATTAAAGAAAATGTCAATTAAAAGTTTTATGGTGAGCATGTAAATATATTAAGGTGTCACGAAAATAAAAGTCTGATTTTATTTGAAGTATCATGTAAAAGATCTTATTTGTCCTCACACAATTTTATCATAAAGTTTTCCATGATCAAGCATTAGTCAAGTTCTAAGTGTTGATATTATTTATGTTTAGTAATTTTTTTAAAAAATAATATTAAATTTAAGTATTTCACTTAGTTTAAATCAGTCCTCGAAATATAACTTATGGGATTTAGATTGAATGGTCTAATACATAGTGGGATGATGGCTCGACGATGTGGTCTTGGAGATGATGGAATACCAATTAATAATGGATCAGATTTTGATCGTGACTTCATGCAAACTCTTCAAGGGCTTATGCAAAAAGCAACACAAGCTCGAGGCACGAATGAGGCACAACCTCAAGAGAAGACTTTTGGAGTTATTGAGAAATTCCGAAAGATGGGACTTCCTAGATTGAAGGGAAATGAAAGCCTTGAATACACTGAAGAGTGGATTTGAGAGCTTGAGCGAATATTCGAACTTATGGTATGCACAAAAGAACAAAAGGTTTCGAGTGCAATCTCTCAATTTGCTGAAGAAGACCGTTACTGGTGGGAGTCCCACACTCGAGTGATAATGTCTGAGCAGCATCAGGCTATGAAGTGGAAGGACTTTAAGGAATACATCATGAAACACTATTTTCCACGATCCTATAGAACATAAAAGGAGATTGAATTCTTGAACCTCAAACAAGGGAGCATTACTGTGATCGACTATGAAAGGAAATTCAATCAACTATCGCGATATGCTCCATACTTAGTCGACACTCAGGAAAAGAAAGCACGCCGCTTTGAGGGAAGACTACGTCCTGAAATTACTGGAATCTTAGGAGGATTAATGTTGTCAACTTATGGAGAAGTGATTGAGTGTGCCCATGCCATGTCAAGTGGTTTGCAACTCAAAGTCAAAGATCGAAAACCACTTCAAAGTCAACCACCAAGATTGAGTCAATATGATGTCAGGTATGCTCCTAGTATCAAATGTTCCTGCTTTGGTCTTGTTTGATTCATGAGCCACTCGTTCTTTTATATCTACAAACTTTTGTTTAAAGCTCAGTGGTGTTTGCTTTGATGATTGTGATACATTAGAAATTAGTTTGCCCTCAGGAAAGAACATTGTAGCTAAATCGATGGCAAGGAACATAGTGATAGATATAAATGAAAAACAAATCAAAGTCGATCTCCATATTTTAGAAATGCAAGATTTTGATGTTATCCTTGGAATGGATTGGATGGAAAAGAATCATGCAATAATCAAATGTAATGAACAAGAGGTGGAGTTCAATTACCCTGGATAACCAAAACTAATTTTATGTGGTGCGAAAGCAAAAACTACACCAAAGATCATAAGTGCAATGAAAATCATAAGAAGCTTTGGAGAGAAGGATGCCAAGGATTCATTTTGAGCATGGTTGAAGTCCGGACGACTGAAACCAAACCATTAGACTACAAATAATAGCGACCACAATTATTGTGGTCGCCAGCCACATCAGCATTTCTTAAATAAAAAAATTCAAAAAATGTCTCTTTCCTCTTTATTCTGGTCGATCGGGAACCACAACAACCTTTTGAGGTTGGCGGGCCCCACCTTCATTTTATTTAATTTTTTATTTTTTGTCATATGAGTAGTTGACATTTGTCTTGTTTTTATAAATGTATTGTTTTCTTAAAAAATAATTGTTTTATTTTTATTAAAAATTTAAATAAATTTCAATAAAATCATTATATATATATATAGTGTGTGGTTGGGTGGTTGTGTGGTTATGGATAAACTTGACAAAATATTGTGGTTGGGTGATAAGCTTATTATTTCACTCACTCATCTATATTATTTTCTACTATTTTATGTAGTTTTATTGAGTTTATATATATATTTTATGCATGAGTCAATATTAGGTGGTGTTATGCGTGTTTTGGTATGTTTTCACAGGTTTTAGGCCAAATTCACTAGAAAACCGTTCCGAAAGCAGTGACATGCAAGAGTAGCAGTGAAGTGTTCTTCCATAAGAGGAATTTAGGCTATTGGCGAATGGCAATGGATAGAGCTTTGAGTTAGCTTTCCAATGCAACGGGAATCGGGTCAATCGGAGATCAGAAGAGGAAGTTATGGCCAAACCCGTGAGACCGCGCAGAAGGGGGCGAGACAGGACCACATCGATCGATGCCGAAGATTGAGCGACGTCGATCGACGCACTTCCCATGTCGATTGACGCAGGTCTGCTGGCGCGGGAATTTGATGAAAATTGGATTTTATCATATCTTTAGCCCTAGATTTCATAGGATACACATCCACCTCTATAAATACCTACAAAATTCGACTTTTTCATCAGACCCCTTCATATTTTCGAACAGTTTTTCATATTTTCATTCTGCAATTTAGTTTTTAGAGTTTTGAGAGTTGGAAACACGAAACCCTTTTATTTTCTAGTAAGTTCTTTATGTTTATGCAATTTAATATGTTTTCTTTTGGATTTCTATCTGCGATGAGTGGCTAGAAACCCTAGCGGGTTCTAGGGTTGATATTATTATGGATGCATGTTAGGATTAATCAATTAGGTTCATGATTCCTGCATTTATTTTATAATTCTAGATTAATTCAAGGACCGAAAGTTGACAATTAATTTAGATGTCTAGCTATTGATAGAAGGACCGAGAGGTGAATATTGATAGTGGGATTAGGAATGCATGATACACTCTATACAGTCCAATGAGATGTATCAGACTGTAGGAATTGAACTGATTTTGCTTATCGGATTGACTAATTTGGTGTTCTTGAGACAGAGCGGAGATAGTCACTAATTAGTAATCTTGGTTATATTTTCCCAACCAAGGAAATATAGCATTATTGCAGTATTCCACCTGTTAAATTAATTGGTTCTTACATGTTATCCATAATAAGATTTCTTCCCTAGAATCTGTGTTCCTCTAAATTTGATTTCAAAACCTCTTTAATTTTCAAGTATTGTCATCTTTATTTTCCAAATAAAACCCTGATTTTCTGTTTCCTCAAACAATGAATCTTAGGATCATAATTAGTACATAGGATAGTTTCGTTATACAATTCCCCTGGATTCGATAACCTTAGGGTTCTTTGTAAATTTATTTGCCACTGTTGCTATAATTAATTTGTTGATTTTACAGTGATCAAATTGGCGTCGTTGCTGGGGAATTGTTAGATTTTATCTTGTTACTAGTTCGTTCTAGGATTTGCTGGATTAAGTTTTATTTTTATGTATGTGTCCATGTGTGAGTTTTCGTACCTGTGTCCCGCGTCGATCGACGCCCACCTTGCATCGATCGACGTCGATCATTTTGCTGTGTCAATCGATGCTCACCCTTCATTGATCAACGCCAACCACTCTTTTGCATTGATCGATGTGGAATCCACGTCGATCGACGCCGAACTGATATCTACCTATTTTCTGCGCAGGTGCATGAACATGCGAGCCAAAGGGAAAACACTCGAGGCTTTTGTCCCTGAAATTGAAGCAACCTGCAGAAAAATAAAAAAGAAAGGAAAAGACAAACAATGAGAGATGGCTGAGAATCCTGAAGCACCTCTGCAAAATATGACTCCCGAGGAGCAGAGGCAATTTGTGAATGAAGTAAAACAGCTGAGAGCACAACTACAAGCAACCCAGGCTACTCTGCAAGAACAAGCTGCAAGAGTGGCAGAGTTGAAGAACAGGCAGATTGTGGTTCCGCAAAGGTCCATCTTGGATCAATTTCTTCCACAGCAAGCGGAGGCTAGATTCAGAGTTGGCATCGATGCCAACAACTTTGAGCTACGCACAGGCCTTATTCAGATGGTGCAGCAAAATCAGTTTGGGGGAAGAGCTGTAGAAGATCCATATGCCCACCTCAACCAATTCATTGAGGTGTGTGACACTGTGAAGCAGAATGGAGTAACCCAAGATGTAATAAGAATGAGACTGTTCTCGTTCTAACTCAGAGAGGAGGCACAATCTTGGTTTGTTAGATTGGATAAAATTCAAATCGAGACATGAGAGGAGCTTCGAGCAGAGTTTCTTACCAACTACTTCCCATCGAGCTTGCTGCTGAAGAGGAAAGCTGCCATTACTACTTTCAAGCAAATGTATGATGAGTCACTCTACGAGGCCTTGAAGAGATACAAAGAGCTTCTACGACTCTGTCCTGGACATGGCATCGATCTGGAGATGCAAGTGTGCCATTTCTATGAGGGTTTGAATCCTCACATGAAGGAGTTGGTTGACGCATCTGCTGGTGGGATACTGATGAAGAAGAGTGGTGTAGAGAGTATGAGGTTGCTGGCAGACATGGCGCTGAATAGCCATCAGTGGCCGACCAATAGGCAGCTACCAGTCAAAGCAGTTGAGACAAAGTCAGAATTCGACGTGGTCACTGGAGTGAAAAAACTCCGGGAAGACATTGCAAAATTCGAAGCAGCAAAAACCACAGCTACCACTGCAGCAGAGCCAAGCATGGCCATAGTACCCGTGGAGGCTGACTACATCAATCGGGGGGCGAGCAGCTCATCTAGAGCTGCTGGAGGAGAAGTAAACTATATTGGAGGTGGTTATCAGAATAACTACTGAGAAGGCAATCAGGGGTATCATTATAATCATGGGAGAACTCACCCTAGTTTTGCATATTCTAACCCCTCTGCAGCAGAGCACCCTCCACCCGATTTTGATGTAGGTACTGGAGGAGAGATCGTGGAAAGAAAGAAGTCTGTTTTAGAAGAGACGCTCGAGAAGTTCATCAAGAGCTCCGACAATCGGTTTGGGAAAGTGGAAACCAAAGTGAAGGGAATGGCAAATCACATGCAGTTGATGACAAAACACCTCCAAATGATGGACACGCAATTCAGCCAGATTGCCACCACTCTCAGCAACCAACACAAGCCCAGACATCTTCTGAGCGCAACGGAGGTGAATCCAAGGATTCGAAAAGACTGCAAGGCCGTCACTCTGAGGTCTGGGACGAGCTACAAGATTCCCGAGATGGTTGTGAATGAGTCTAGAGGTGAAGATCCACGAGCAGTGCAGCCTGCCACTTCAAAAGCAGGTGCCCATCAAGAGAAGCGATCCTTGATGCTTCTCTATTCCGGTTAACATTGGGGACACACGTTCGAGAGAGTACTATGTGATACTAGGGCCAATATCAACCTGATGCCGTACTCCATCTACTAGCGTCTCAGCATCGGAGAGATGAGGCCCACGACGATCACCCTGTAGATGGAGGACCGGTCTGTGTCCCGCCCGAAAGGTATACTAGAGGATGTACTCATTCGCGTGGGCCATCTCATTTTTCCTACAGATTTTTTGGTGCACGAGATGAAGGAGGACAAGAACATGCCCATGATCTTGGGGTGTGAGTTTCTCGACACTAGTGCCGCTCTTATTGACTGCCGAGGCGGCGAGATCACACTCTGAGCAAACAACGTGAAGATCACCTTTGTGATCGACAAGAGCAAGAAGAAAGCGGAGTGCAATCGGATCTCCACTACTGATGAAGGAGATGAATCTGAGGAGGAGGAAGCAGCTGCCATTGAGTGGGAGCGAGGAAACGGAGGAGTGAAAGTGACAACTACGCCGCCTTTTTCTATGCTCACCACCATTGTCAAAGACCGAAAGGTTTACATGGTGGATGCCAAAGGTCGGCGAGTCTGGACCCGACCACCCTAGCGGTGATTTGAGGTATCGTCGAGCTGCGACGTTAAATCAAGCACCATTTGGGAGGTAACCCAACCTTTTACGTATTTTCTTTTCAATTTTCATTTTTATTTCGAATTTCTATCATTATTGTTAACAGTTGTTTTGAAGTTAAAAAAATATTTGGAGTACAGCTCGACGTCGATCGACTCAGCCTAGCGTCGATCGACGCCAAGCAGCCGGCTGACGGGATACACTTGATCCGAGGAGAGGGTCACATGAAGGCTTCACGTCGATCGATGTCATCCTGCATCGATCAACACAAAGTGCCAACAGCCACTATTTCCCATCGCTCAATGTTTGAAGACTCTGGGAGATAAAAAGTTGATGTCTGAGATCAACTACCAGGTATCGTTCACTCTTTTGTCTGATTTTCAAACTTATTCCACTCTTTGAGCTAGAAATAAGTTTGGGGGGATGTGGACAAGAGATGGAACGTTCTATATTTTATTTATTTTGCTTTCCGCCTTAAATTTTTTTTAAGTTTTATGCTATTTTGTGGGAAATTTTTTTTGAGTTTTGATATAACCCGAATGAGATTGTGAGATTAGAATTGATTGAGGGTTGCGTTTGAATTGATTGTGATTGTGGTTAGATGCCTATGAATATAGAATACCGCATGACAGGATTGATTTGACACTTACAATTGCATGCCGATTGAGCTGATTTGAAATTAACTGTGGAAGAAAATTTCAAAACCTTGTGTGAGATTTTGAGCCGTATTTCGTTTGATGTGAGATTTACATGTGTGTTTTTATTTCTCTAGAACTTGCCCATTTTCTGTGTTGAGACTGCATAGTGTGCACAAGTTTAGGAAATGATCTTAGGCCATCTTTGATAGCCCGATTCCCGAAACACTGTCCCTTCACATTAAATTTTCCCTAGTTAGCCACTTTTGAGCCTATACAAAATTTTTCTTTCCTTGTCTATGAGATTAAGAAGAAGTATTGGTTTCACTCATGTCTTGAGTTGTGGTATATGGGGTGGAATGATTGTGAGATGGAGATAAGAAAATATAAATTAGTTGTGAAAAGATGTGTGAAAAAGAAGCTCAAAGAAATAATTAGAATTCTCATAAGCTCTTCGAAAAGAAAAGAATACAAAATTATCAAAAAGAGCATAAGAGATTAAAAATGAGCTAGAAAAAAAATTGAGTTTGTTGAAAATATTAGGAAAAGGTTGGATGATGAATAGATGGCGGTTGTATTGGTTGAGAGTCGCGAACTGTATTAATTTAGTCACTTGGCCATATTTCCCTACCTTTCACAAAAAGCCTACGTTACAACCTATTGAAAGTTCTTTTTTTATTCTAGACTTGTGTGCACATTCTAGCAGTGGAGATATTAGAAAATTTGCAAGACTATGGTAGAAATTTCTTCATACATGTTGTTGAGTGATTTCATCTATACCTTAAACACTTGAGAGTTGAGCGATACACTTCCCGTGAGTTCTTCCACAATTGATGGATTTTCTGTCTCTTTCAAATTTCTCGTGTGTAGTAGATTTTTGATTCTCGACTGTGATTAATCTTGTGAGGCATTGCACTTTAACTACATGATCTTTTTATTTCTCTCTTGCCTATTGATTGAGGACAATCAAACGTTCAAGTTTGGGGGGTTTGATAAGCTCATTATTTCACTCACTTATATATATTATTTTCTACTATTTTATGTAGTTTTATTGAGTTTATATATATATTTTATGCATGAGTCAATATTAGGTGGTGTTATGCGTGTTTTGGTATGTTTTCACAGGTTTTAGGCCAAATTCACTGGAAAACCATTCCAAAAGCAGTGACGTGCAAGAGTAGCAGTTAAGTGTTCTTCCACAAAAGGAATTCGGGTTATTGGTGCATGGCAATGCATAGTGCTTCGAGTTAGCTTTCCAATGCAACTAGAATCGGGTCAATCGGAGTTCGGAAGAGGAAGTTATGGCAAAAACCGTGAGACCGTGCAGAATGGGGCGAGACAGGACCACATCGATCGATGTGGAATTCACATCAATCGACGCCGAAGATTGAGCCATGTCGATCGACGCACTTCCCATGTCAATCGACGCAGGTCTGCTGGCAAGGGGATTTGATGAAAATCGGATTTTGTCATATCTTTAGCCCTAGATTTGATAGGATACACATCCACCTCTATAAATACCTACAAAATTCGACTTTTTCATCAGACCCCTTCATATTTTCGAACAACTTTTCATATTTTCGAACAACTTTTCATATTTTCATTCTGCAATTTAGTTTTTAGAGTTTTGACAGTGGGAGACACGAAACCCTTTATTTTCTTGTAAGTTCTTTATGTTTATGCAATTTAATATGTTTTCTTTTGGATTTCTATCTGCGATGAGTGGCTAGAAACCTTAGCGGGTTCTAGGGTTGATATTATTATGGATGCATGTTAGGATTAATTAATTAGGTTCAAGATTCCTGCGTTTATTTTATAATTCTAGATTAATTCAAGGACCGAAAGGTGACGATTAATTTAGATGAAACGCTATTTTCCACGATCCTATAGAACATAAAAGGAGACTGAATTCTTGAACCTCAGACAAGGGAGCATTACTGTGATCGACTATGAAAGGAAATTCAATCAACTATCACGATATGCTCGATACTTAGTCGACACTGAGGAAAAGAAAGCACGCCGCTTTGGAGAAGACTATGTCCTGAAATTAGTGGAATCTTAGGAGGATTAATGTTGTCAACTTAAGGAGAAGTGATTGAGCGTGCCCATGCCATGTCAAGTGGTTTGCAACTCAAAGTCAAAGATCGAAAACCACCTGAAGCATTTGGAAGAAAACCACCTCAAAGTCAACCACCAAGATTGAGTCAATACGATGTCAGGTATGCTATAAGTATCAAATGTTCTTGCTTTGGTCTTGTTTGATTCATGAGCCACTCGTTCTTTTATATGTACAAACTTTAGTTTAAAGCTTAGTGGTGTTTGCTTTGATGATTGTGATACATTAGAAATTAGTTTGCCCTTACGAAAGAACATTGTAGCTAAATCGATGGCAAGGAACATAGTGATTGATAAAAATGAAAAACAAATCAAAGTCGATCTCCATATTTTAGAAATGCAAGATTTTAATGTAATCCTTGGAATGGATTGGATGAAAAAGAATCATGCAATAATCAAATGTAATGAACGAGAGGTGGAGTTCAATTACCATGGATAACAAAAACTAATTTTCTGTGGTGCAAATGCAAAAACTACACCAAACATCATAAGTGCAATGAAAATCATAAGATGCTTTGGAAAGAAGGATGCCAAGATTCATTGTTAGAGCATGGTTGAAGTCCGGACGACTGAAACCAAACTATTCGACTACAAATAATAGCGACCACATTTATTGTGGTCGCCTTCCACATCAGCATTTCTTAAATAAAAAAATTAATAAAATGTCTCTTTCCTCTTTATTCTGGTCGACCGGGAACCACAGCAACCTTTTGAGATTGGCGGGCCCCACCTTCATTTTATTTAATTTTTTATTTATTGTCATATGAGTGGTTGAAATTTGTCTTGTTTTTATAGGTGTATTGTTTTGTTAAAATATAATTGTTTTATTTTTATTAAAAATTTAAATAAATTTCAATAAAATCATTATATATATATATATATATATATATATATATATATATAGTGTGTGGTTGGGTGGTTGCGTGGTTATGGATAAACTTGACAAAATATTGTGGTTGGGTGATAAGCTTATTATTTCACTCACTTATCTATATTATTTTCTACTATTTTATGTAGTTTTATTGAGTTTATATATATATTTTATGCATGAGTCAATATTAAGTGGTGTTATGCGTGTTTTGGTATGTTTTCACAGGTTTTAGGCCAAATTCACTGGAAAACCATTCCGAAACCAATGACGTGCAAGAGTAGCAGTGAAGCGTTATTCCACAAGAGGAATTCAGGCTATTGGCGCATGGAAATGGATAGAGCTTTGAGTTAGATTTCCGTCGCAACTGGAATCGGGTCAATCAGAGTTTGGAAGAGGAAGTTATGTCCAAAACCGTGAGACCACGCAGAAGGGGGTAAGACAGGACCACATCGATCGACGCCGAAGATTGAGCAACGTCGATCGACGCACTTCCCATGTCGATCGACGCAGGTCTGCTGGCGCGGGAATTTGATGAAAATGTGGATTTTATCCACATCTATAAATACCTAAAAATTTTGACTTTTTCATCAGACCCCTTCATATTTTCGAACAGCTTTTCATATTTTCATTTTGCAATTTAGTTTTTAGAGTTTTGATAGTGGGAAACACGAAACCCTTTTGTTTTCTAGTAAGTTCTTTATGTTTATGCAATTTAATATGTTTTCTTTTGGATTTCTATCTACGATGAGTGGCTAGAAACCCTAGCGGGTTCTAGGGTTGATATTATTATGGATGCATGTTAGGATTAATTAATTAGGTTTAAGATTCCTGCGTTTATTTTATAATTCTAGATTAATTCAAGGACCGAAAGGTGATGATCAATTTAGATGTCTAGCTATTGATAGAAGGACCGAGAGGTGAATATTGATAGTGGGATTAGGAATGCATGATACATTCAATACAGTCCAATGAGATGTATCAGACTGTAGGAATTGAACTTATTTGCTTATCGGATTGACTAATTTGGTGTTCTTGAGACCGAGCGGAGATAGTCACTAATTAGTAATCTAGGTTATATTTGCCCAACCAAGGAAATATAGCATTATTGCAGTATTCCACCTGTTAAATTAATTGGTTCTTACATGTTATCCATAATAAGATTTCTTCCCTAGAATCTATGTTCCTCTAAATTTGATTTCAAAACCTCTTTAGTTTTCAAGTATTGTCATCTTTATTTTCCAAGTAAAACCCTGATTTTCTGTTTCCTCAAACAATGAATCTTAGGATCATAATTAGTACATATGATAGTTTCGTTATACAATTCCTCCTGGATTCGATAACCTTAGGGTTCTTTATTAATTTATTTGCCACTGTTGCTGTAATTAATCTGTAGATTTTACAGTGATCATTGGGTTGGATTGATGTGAAAGTGAGAGAAACTAATAAAATATAATAAAGGTTAGGTGGTTGGGTGGTTGGGCCGGTTGCTAATAAACATAGTCTTAGAAGTGCCAGTGGTAGGGGATTATGCTGATGCATTTCCCGAAAAGCTACATGGAATCCCTCCTAATCGACAAGCCGAGTTTGCAATTGACTTGGTGCCGGAAGCAACACCTGTATCGAAAGCACCATATAGAATGGCTCCAAAGGAGTTGCAAGAACTCAAAATTCAACTTCAAGAGTTGTTTGACATTGGATTCATTCAACCAAGTGTTTCACCAAGTGGAGCACCTGTATTATTTGTAAAGAAGAAAGATGTCTCCTTATGAATGTGCGTTGATTATCGAGAGCTGAATCGACTGACAATCAAGAACAAATATCAATTACCGAGAATTGAAGATTTGTTTGACCAATTGAAGGGAGTTAAGATGTTTTCCAAGATTGACTAGAGGTCTGGATATCACCAACTTAAGATGAAAGAGATTGATATTCCAAAGACTGCGTTCAGAACACGGTATGGGCACTATGAATTCACAGTCGTACCATTTGGATTGTCCAATGTTGCAGGCGTCTTCATGGATTTGATGAATTGTGTGTTCCACTCATATCTTGATCGGTTCGTGATTGTTTTCATTGATGACATTCTAATTTACTTGAAGAACAAGGAGCAACATGTTGAGCACCTGAAGATTATCGTGGAGACATTAAGAGAAGAGAAATTGTACGCAAATTTAGAAAGAGTGAGTTTTTGTTAGATAGAGTTGCATTTCTGAGGCATGTAGTAACTGCTAATGACATAGATGTTAACCTGACCAAGGTAGAGGTTGTTAACAATTGGAAGACTCCAACAAATGGGAAGGAGGTTCGGTGTTTCCTAGGATTGGCAGGATACTATAGGAGATTCATAGAAGGTTTTTCGAATATTGCTGGACCTTTAACAAAGTTAACATGTAAGAGTGAGAGATTTATTTGGAATGATCAGTGTGAGAAAAGTTTCCAAGAGCTAAAGCATCGACTTGTGTAGGCTCCAGTGTTGACCATACCTAATGGGACAAAAGGTTTTGTCATCTATAGTGATGCCTCAAAGCATGGTTTAGGATGTGTGTTGATGCAACATAGCAAGATTGTAGCCTATGCATGGAGACAATTAAAGCCTCATGAACATAACTATCCAACACATGATCTAGAGCTAGCAGCAGTAGTTCGTGCTTTGAAAATATGGCGACATTATTTGTATGGAAGCAAAGTGGGAATTTACATGGACCATAAAAGCATAAAATATTTCTTCACTCAGAAGGAGTTGAACCTTCGCCAGAGACGATGGTTGGAACTATTTAAGGACTATGATTGCACAATACACTATCACCCTGGAAAAGCAAATTTAGAGGCTAATGCATTGAGTAGAAAAATCTATCTTGAAGCACTCCCCACAAACCAGGAGCTGTGAGTTAAAGAATTTGAAAGATTAAATTTAGAAGTGGTGATTCCACCGAACACCACAATGGGAGTTTTAGCAGCACTCGTTGTTCGACCAATGCTAAGTGATCAGATTTGCGAAGCTCAAGGTGATGATCCATTTTTATGTAAAATGATGGCAAGGGCGCTTGATGGTACTATCCAAGGATTCGTTGTTGCAAATGATGGGACACTCCTTTTTTGAAGGAAGGTTATGTGTACCCAAGAATGAAGAGTTACGACGGGAGATACTTGAAAAAAGTGCATAGTACTTACTCTGTATTCCGTGCAACCCGGAGGAACCAAGATGTACAAAGATTTGAAACTAGACTACTGGTGGCAAAATATGAAGATATCTATAGGGGATTTTTTAGGAAGGTGTATTACTTGTCAGCAAGTAAAAATTGAGCATCAACGGCCTTCTGGATTGCTTAATCCACTTGATATTCCTGATTGAAAATGGGAACATATTGCAATGGACTTTTTTGTTGGATTACCTCGTACAGTCAAAGGCCATCATGCAATTTAGGTAATTATTGATAGGCTAACAAAATCAACTCACTTTCTTCCAGTGGAAATGACATTCAGCTTGGATCGATTAGCTCAACTTTACATTTATGAGATTGTAAGACTTCATGGAGTTCCAGTATCAATTGTATCTAATCGTGATACAAGGTTTACGTCCAAATTTCAAAGAAGTCTTAAGGAAGCTTTAGGAACAAAGTTGAATTTTAGCACAGCGTACCATCCACAAACAAATGGTCAGTCGAAACGAACAATCCAAATCTTGGAAGATATGCTTCGTGCTTTTGTGCTCGACCTAGGGGGAAGTTGGGAGAATCAATTACCATTAGTGGAATTTGCCTACAACAACAGCTACCAGGCTACAATAGGAATGGAACCTTATGAAGCACTATACGGAAGAAAGTGTAGATCGCCAATCCATTGGGATGAGGTTGGTGAGTGGCATATTCTAGGTCTTAAGATTATTGAGTGGATTGTTGGAGTGATTGCTAAGATTAGGGAAAGAATTAAAGCAGCCCAAGATCGACAAAGGTCTTATGCCAATCCGATGCGAAATGGTTTACACTTTGAAGCAGGAGATAAAGTTTTCTTGAAGATAGCACGAATGAAAGGTGTAACTAGATTTGGCAAGAAGGGAGAATTGCAGCCTCGCTACGTAAGACCGTTCAAAGTACTTGAAATGATTGGAAACGTGGCTTATCGTTTAGGTTTACCTCCAAACTTAGCTGGAGTTCATGATGTCTTCCATGTGTCATCACTTAGGAAAAATATTTCAGATTCTAGGCACGTGATTTCTCATTAAAACCTTCAATTTTCTCAAGATCTGACTTATGAGGAGACTCCAATTACTATTCTGGAACGAAGAGTTCATAACCTTAGAAATCGAGATGTGGCGGTTGTCAAAGAGCAATAGAGTAGGCATGGACCCGAGGAAGCTACTTGGGAGGAGGATGAATTTCTAGCTCATTATCCCCTCTTTAAGGACTTACAAGGTTAATTTTGAGGACAAAATTATTTTAAGGAGCGTAGAATGTAATACCCTAAATCTTTTTAGAATAATTATTTTATTGTTTCTAATTTAATTTTAATTAATTTAATTGTTCGATATTATTTTAAGTTTTGCAGGTTGTCCAACTCAGAGCTCAAAATGCCTAGCACAAATTAAGTTAAAAAATAAGAATGAAAATTAAAAAAAAAACTCCAAATAACATCATAAATTGTTAAAAATAAATTATACATTTAACAAAATGAAGTATTTGAATCACGTAATAATATATTAAAAAAAGGAAAAGATAATTTAAAATTTAAAATAATCTAAATTTATATTAAGCAAATAATAATAAACTTAAAAAAATTATTTGAAAAGAAAAAAAGGAATTAAAAACTGGGTGGGGGGGGGGGGAGATAAGTTTGATGTAGTGGGCAAATTCTACACCACACACACAATTTCTTCATCTCACTTTCCTCCCTCTCGTATCCAATTCGTTTCTCCCACTGGACTCTCTCCACACCCTTTTCTTCTTCTTCCTTTTGATTTCTCCATCTTAATCTTCAAGGTAAGTTGAGTTTTTAAACTTTTTTTCATTTGTTTTTTTTCCTGATTTGTTTATTTGTTTGGGTAAATTTGGTTCTTGTAATTTAGAGTATTTGTCTGTGAGTGTTGGTATATAAGAAGGATTGCTCATTTGAACTTTGACTGAGCGAGATATGATGATCTATGAATTAAATATTAGCTAAATATGTGTATGTGTCTCGTTTAATCTCTAGAAATTGCCACTTGAAGTTCATGTTTAGTATCTTTTATAGCTGGGTCCAAAACATTAGTTTTTGGAGCTGGTTCCTTGAGAAATTATTGAGCTTATAGCAGCAGTGAAGAAGATTTGGAAATACTCATAGAGTGCTAATGAGCTGGATTTGTCTTTGACTGGATTAGTGTAATTACTTGTGTGAATGTGTTAATTTCTTGTTTTCAATGCGCTTAGCATGATGTTGGGTTTTGGGAACGAACTATCCCAGAAATAGTGAGGTGTTTCTTTATTTAACTGTTGAAATTGTGGGTAATCGAGTTAGGTTTCTAAAATACTAAGAATCGATGCATTCCGAGTTATAACGAAAAAGTTATGGACATTTTACTAAATGCTGCTACTTTTCCTGCGAGAATATGAACAATTATTTTAAGAGTTCAACTTGTATGCTTACTTCCTTCATAAAAATATGGGATCAAAACTTTTATCTTTGCTGTAATTGAATCTTTTGAATACATAGTGGTTGGGATTGATAAACTGGATTAGTTGGTTCTTAATTTTGTTGTTGTTTGCCTAAGATTTATCTTTTAGATTTTATTTATGTTTATAATTAATTATTGAGAGGAATTCCTTATGGTGTAGACTATTGTTAAAGAAATGTTTAACGTTTAAGTATTGTTCAATTAAGTATACTTAACCAAAAATAAGTTCAAGAATAATATAGAAATATTTAAAAGACAACATTAAATATTTCTAAGTGCTAGGATCGACGCAGCGAGAGCTCTGAGGCGGACAACAACGAGTTTAAAGGATTATTGTGATCTTCCATCAAGTGGGGTTTTATTTTATCTGTAAACGTAGTGGTTACATGGCTATATTCATTGTTGTGTCGTGTATCATGCATGTGAATAATGTGGCTCGCAAGGGGTCCATGATCCGTAAGGGATCGTAAAGTTGATTGCCCACAAGGGGTCAGGTCCGCAAGGGACGAGGCTAGTCTCAAAGTATTAGCTAAGTTTAAGTGTTCATGTTGTATGATTCATTACACAATTGATTATAGTTGTTTACAGTGTAATTCCCCACTTAGTATGCTTCCATGCTCACCCCCCTTATTATTTTTTAGGTTGAGGAATTGTGCGGTGGAACTAGCGGAATGGTCACTGCGATCTCCAAGAATTAAAATCAACTTTTGCAAACTTTTCTTTCTAATATATTTTGTTGTGGTAAATCTATGTCATCTTAGATTATTATATAGATAATGTCTTCACCTGTGAATTGTGGTTGTTTTGTTAGTCTTTGCTAGATTTACATAGTCATAGGTTATACCTCTATTGAGAAGATGTGTATATATATATATATATATATATATATATATATGATGTCATTAGGCAAGGTTATTTCAATATATACTCTTATATTTAATTGTGCTTTGAGGTCTATTTTGTTTAAAGTTCAAATTTGTCTCTTAGCTCCCTCTTTTTTATTTGATTTTCTAATGTTAGGAATTAAATGATTATTATTTAATAGGAAATTATTTTGACGTATGTAAATACAACATGTCAAAATTTTCATAAATTTGTAATTGAAAGCTTATTTATTTATTATTTATTTTAAATGAGTACACTTGAGTTTGTGAGATACTTCATAAATTAATTAAAAGGAACGAAAAAAGTATAATATATGCTAGTAGTGTTCTTTATTTTTTATGAAATTGGGGCGTTACACCTTCATTCAAGTCTAGCACACATTCCTGAGACCATTCCTTAGAATATGGAGCATTTATTCTATCGCTTCATGTAGCACCCATATAAATTTCATCGCTCTCTTTAGCTATTATTTTTTTTTATATTTATTTTAATTTGTTGCAACGCTCAAAATGCAGCTTTAATTTGTAGAAGGTTATCTAGAGCCTTAAAATCAAAATTTAACAATGGGAGTTTCCCAGCTTACATATTTATTTCGAGGCATTTCCGTAGGAATCTCATAAACTAATATTTATGTCTAGCTTGACCTTAATGATTAAGATTGAGTAAGTTTTATAATTTAAATACTTCACTTATATTTAATTGAGGTCGGAGTTGAGAATGCATCATTCTCGATTGAGAAATAATATTCTTTTGTCATACGATTATTTAATTAAACTTGATTTGAGAGATTGAAGATTAGGGGTCGAATACCCGATGATTGGGAGATATAAATCTCGGTTTTAAATATTGGGAGATCAAATCAAAATTTATTATATATTTATTTGAGATGTTTTAATCCATGAATTATATTATTTGGGGCATACTTGATTTTATTCCTCATGTTATGATTTATTCTCAGTGAATGATATTTACTTGTTGAGAACATGTAATCAAATTAATTGGAGTATACTTGTATTTTCTCTTCTATATATATATATATATACACACACACACATATATATATATAGGGAACGGATCCAGTGACAAAATTCTTAACGTGAGAAAGTGACAAAGATGTTTGATTACATTCATTGCATTGCTTGATTGTATTCATGTCGTTGCTTGATTACAATGTTGCTTGATTGTGCTTTAGTTGTTGCTTGATAATCTTGTTGCTTGATTGCGTTTTACTTGTTGCTTGATTAAATATTAACCATTGATTTTTTTTAGATCTGATGGATATGATTCATTCTTTTTTCTTACATGGGGATTTTTTCTATCATGATCCCTCCTATATAAGAATAGAAGTTACTATGAGAAATAAGAATAGATCTCGCACGTCCATCTCATCAAATCGACGAACATGATTCATTCTCAGCAAATTGAAAAACGCGGCATTTTTGCCCCAATATCCTGCAGTTTTAGCCTTTTAAAGGCTAAAACTGTAAAAAAAAAACTCAAATACAAACAACAACCTGCATTTTAAGCCCGATTTACTTCATTTTTACATAAATACAAATTAAAAAAAAATTAAACATCTTCTTCTTCAAAGCAGCAACACGAGCGTAGTCTCTATAAAACTCAATACCAACATCAACAGTTCTAAAAACTCTGCCCTTAAAATGCTTCATCTCATTAGCATACTTTGGAATAAATGAACCTATAAGATACAAAAATGCACAAAGTTAACACTAAAGATGCACAATATAATAGTAAAAATGAACGTCGATCTGAATAAAACAAATTTTTTAAACTATGTTCATGCAAAATAAACAAAATAAATTTTTTTAAAACTATATTCATGCATTTTAAGCCCGATATACTTCATTTTTAGCCCGATTTACTTCATTTTTACATAAATACGAATTAAAAAAAAATTAAACATCTTCTTCTTCAAAGCAGCAACACGAGCGTAGTCTCTATAAAACTCAATACCAACATCAACAATTCTAAAAACTCTGCCTTTAAAATGCTTCATCTCATCAACACACTTTGAAATAAATGAACTTGTAAGATACAAAAATGCACAAAGTTAACACTAAAGATGCACAATATAATATTAAAAATGAACGTCGAATTGAATAAAACAAATTTTTTTAAACTATATTCATGCAAAATAAACAAAGTCGAGACCGAACACGAATGCAAAATCCAGAAACAAAGAAAAAAATCTGATCGATAAAAGAAATATAAATCAAATCGAACGAAGAAGGAAGAAGAAATCAAATTGCACAAAGAAATGAATAAAAAATCTAATGAGATACTATTTCAGATTTTAAAAAAAGCTAAAATTACAAAAATAACCTTAATTTTGCAAAACTGCAGGATAATCGAGAAAAACTGCACACGGAGTGAAATAGATCATGAACGTTGAAATCACAAAATCAAAGGCTAAGATTTATTCTCATTTCTCATACTAAAAACTATTCTCATTTGATCAGTACTATATATATATATATAT
>JAPKLW010000627.1:113314-205095 GCA_026898455.1 Plectranthus barbatus | reverse complement strand
ATATATATATATATATATATATATATATATATATATACATGCATGTACGTATACACATGATTGGGGAGTATGAATTTAATTAAATAATACTACATATTGTGTATTAAATATTGAAATTTATTTAAAATAGGAATATTATATAAAAAAAAATAAAAAAGTGAAGTTAATTAAATAATGCCCTTCCTTCTTTTTTTTTCCCCAAACCCACGACACCATCTTGCTGCTTCTCCCTCTCCAATTCGTTTTTCTCCTTCCACCGTTGAAGAGTGGATGCAGTTCCAAAAGCTTGAGAACCCCTCTTTAACCAATGATTTTTGTCCATTCAAAGAACGAAATTGATCTCCTCGTTTCCCTCTACAAGATCATCCGAATGAATTTCTTTATCCCCAAATTTCAAAAATCACCAACCACATAGCAGCCCTCCTCTCTTCAATATGGGAATAATTAGCATCACCAAGGTCGATTAAACAAAGAAATCAAAGATTGGAGCCAATGAGAGGCCCAAAAATCCGTCGACCCTCTTTCCTCTTGGTGCTGGATATTTTCAGCACCTAATGTATGTGTTTCTCTCACTCCCTACTTCCTTTCTTTTTATATTATTGGTGTAATATGTGTAGATTTTGAGTATAGATATGATATATTAACTTTTATTTTAGTTTTAGATTCCAGTAAGGGCTTGTTGGTGGAGATTGGAGTGGTTGGTGTTGATTTGGTGGTGATTTTGTTGTGGTGTTGATGATTAGCTACTAGCATATTATTGCTTAATGTTTGGAAAACTAAGTATAACATGAACAACATATCTCTTTTACATTATTGATCTCTGAAAATATGTGTTGGAATGTTACATTGATGTTTGAAAGGTTAGAGATGCAATAGAACTCATGTCATTCATGTTAAATACCAAATCACTTTTTGACAACATTCAGTCCGTTGATATTATGCAATTTTCAGTCATTTATCCGACCTTATTAAATCATAGAACTTTCACATTCTGAAACTAGATTGTTTTACGAGCATTTCGATAGGTCACGAGCATTAATCGGAGTTGTGCATCAAAAGTTATGTGTATTTGAAATTTATGTGTCAAATCTGTGTCAAAGTGTTAAGATATATCTTGAAAGCATACTTCTTAAACATTTTAGCTTTCATGGATTTTTCCTAGAAAACTAGACATATATAAGAGAATTCCTACAAAATGTCGAGTCCATATCTCTGTACATGAATTTATTAAAATTCACGCATTGTTCAGCTCTATTTTTAACCATAAAATTATAGCCGTCATGAATGTTTGGATGTCTTTTGGAAAAATCTAATTATATGGTATCATTATTTGAAGTCTATATTTGTTTACTGAAAAGGGATAAGTCCAAAATCATTCTACTTGTATTTTTAATATATTTTACAAAATGGTCTTATTTCAGGCAAAATATAGCTAATTTGCCTAACTATAGGAAATGTATTTTGGGGCAGCTTTTAACCAATTCGTGTCTTTAACTCGATGACCTAACAAACCAAACCCAAATACCTTTAGACATATTTCTAACCTTCATATGCAAGTTTAGAATATCTCGGTAAAATCTGGTTGCGTTCGGTGATGTGGAATGAGAGCATTAATAGTTGCACTTCTACATGTTTATGATCATGAATAGTATGTTCGGCACCACATAAGTCGTGACCTCCATAGGTCTGATTATTTAAGAACATTCCTACAATAATTAATGAATGTTAGGGAGATCATAAATTAAACTCAGTCCCTAAAGACACAGGTGATACCCGTGGTAGATCGGCGAGCATTTGATGTCAAATATGAAAATTATGTACATATGCCTAATTAATGAGTTCACTGCGACTATTGGTATATGATTAGGCCTAATTCTCTCCATAGATATGTTCGCTAACATGTGAGAACCATGTCTTATGAAAATTAGCCTAATTCAAATACTGAAACTATGTTTAATGCACCATTTCCTCTCGACATACCAAGCTGCCAGCTTTTTTGTAAAACCAATTTAATCCATCTCGTGTATGTCTTTGAATCCCAATCTAATTGAACCGTTTCAGATGTGAGTCCATTTATTTAGGTATATTGCTGATCCTATGATATTGAATTATATGATACTTGTATGTATTATAAGTATCGATTCTAGAGTTAGCAACTCGCTAGAACGACGCATCGATGCCGTAGTAACTCAAAACTATTATCTTTCTAGGACTCGACGAGAACATCAAAGGGGCATCCACGAGTGGAACTAAATAACAGTTGATCCTACTTGACATAAGGTGGCTTTCTTACAATATCAAAATTCAAAAGCATGATCACTTTTTGAAAAATCTTTTTAAATGAAAGCATGATGTTTGTTTTGCTTTGATAAAAGTGGTACGTCAGTAAAAATGGTTTTGGTACCATAACATGTATGTTATATTGGGAAATTTTATATAAAGATCGAGGTTGATGTATTCGTCTGCGAAGGATGCAGGACCTAGTGCACTTTTGGGCCAGTCGGGACTTTCACTGGTAACAGTGAACGGCGAGTGGCCACTCTCGTATCACATTGGATGAATGTTGATAAGAATTGATGTTTGTTACTATGAATGAGTTGGGCATGCCCAGTGAGGAAAAATCTTATTGGCAATCACAAGTATTTCTCTAAAACCCTTGTGTTTGCTGTGTGAATATACTGACATTACATATATTCTTGTATGATTTGGGCATGTGTCCATTGAGTGCGATCAATGTACTCAACCCTCCGTATATTTCTAAATGTGCAGGTTGCAGGTGATGGAGCAGGAGGTGTTACTGCGTGGGGGTTCTTCCGAGTTATTATTAAAGTTATATCATCTTTTATTATACTTGTTAAATTTATCTTTATGTTATTCCTTTCTTACCATGTATTCCTGTTGATTCTTTTGGGTATTGAGACATGAATTAAGTCTTCAAACATAGCTTCACTTTTGATTTCCATATATTTTGTTGGAGTTGCTGATTTTGTATTGAGCTAACCATCTTCCTTGAATTATGAACCAATGTCAATTTCATGTCGTGATTCATTTCATATGCCTGAACTTAGTTCATATTAGTTCATTGAATTTTTCATGCTCCTTCCATTGTATCTTGTCATCTTGTATTTATCTGTTATTTTCAGACCATAACCATATGTTCCATCGAACTTCATGGATATTAATGTTATTCATTATCTATTGTGTTCATAGGTTTCATTATTTGTCTCGTGTACTTGGTGATTGAATACGTCCACTGCCTAAATACTCATTCGTGCACTTGATTATTAATTATTTCTATTGTTCAATTAGGTTTTGGTTAAATGTCTCTTATGCATGTTTATCAACATACGAGACTGTCGCATAGGCCCCGTTATGGGCTGTGACAGAAGTGGTATCAGAGCCTAGGTTTTTTTTGTGCTCTCTACCGAAGGACCTTTTTTATTCGAGGTTTCCTAGATTTAGTTCAAAGCTATTCTTTTATTCTCAAACATGATGTTCTTTAGCTTCTATGTCTTTAATCTTTGAAGCTTCTTAGGTGACTTCGTTGTTTTAGCCCATGCAATTTATTCTTAATTGTTCTCTCGCATGTGCTATTAAAATTTGATTGGAGTTTAGATTGTTGTTTGAATTTTGACTCGTTTGCATTGAGATCGAGCATGATATCCTTTGATGTAAATGTCTTGAGATTTTGAAACCTTCTTATTGAATTTGTTCGTTCTCAGGACTCTTGTATAGCATGAACCTATTGTTCCACATCATGAACTATGTTTGATTGATGGGAAATTTTCATTTGTGATTAAACATGTTCTTCATATACGATCCTTGATTCGAAATGGAAGAACCCCGCAGCACCCCACTCCATCGCCGCAACTTAAGGTACGCTTTCAAGAGATTGGACCAATTGAATTCAGTTATTCATATTTCATTGATTTCAAAGCTATGTTGTGTGATAAAGCACGGAGGGAATTAAACATGAATAAGTATGTGGAAATACATTCGAGAAAATCAGGAATATGCGATGTTCACCACGAATCGCGAGCAGTGCCGAGAGACGCCCCGCACGTATGAAACACCCAACTAATATGAAGGTCGATTGGAACAATAATGTTCACCCAAATGAAAACTGAAATGTCGAAGAATCCTGGAAAAGTAGGAGAAGACAATCATCTTGCAGAAACATTCAAACGACTGCAAGAAGTTGATCACCAAAAAAAAAAGAAAAAAGAAAAAGAGAATTGATCATTTAGATAACAAGTCAATCATGCGATGAAATCGCTCATCCCATAGATTCAATAAATCATTTCATAATCTAAGTTGAGCACTAAAGGTTTCATTATTTCTTATTTTTATCCCCTGCGGAATTATCACAGTGATACGCTAATTCTCTACCCTATGAGGGGATATCATGATGAAGTGAATGGATAACAATATCTACTTACGAGTGATGTTCATATTTCAAAATCGAATGAGTTATGTATTTTAGGAATATTTATCTTCGTATAGCAAAGCAAATCTGAGACCTCATGAGAAAATTGTTACCGAATATGATGTTCCATAGCAAATGTTCAACGGATTAAAAGTCGCCAACCTGTAAGGGGATCAATCGACTAAAAATGCAAAATACCCATTTAAGCTACGCCATATGTTTAACCAGAAATATGTATATCTGAATGGAAACTGAGTCGATTATTTAGCAAGTAGTCGACCATCATGGTTGTACTTTATGTAGGATATTTAAATCAAATTACATTATACAAAATAAATGAAATGATCGATTTAGATGCAGCCGTCTACTTGAAGAGCTGGACAAATGATTAAGATGCAATTAACTACTCTAGATTGAGATCCATTTTCTTCCTTCAATGATTGAATTAAAAATTTTCGAACCTATATATGCATATATTTGCTATACAAGTGAAGTATTCGCATGGGACTCAAAATTCAGGTGAATTGAGTCAACCTTACTGCGTTTTGAATCGGTGGAAGATTAATTTTGTTTAGTAAATTTACAAAATAACCCTAATCAAGAATTTATCTTCATGATGATAGGTTAATGCCATGATCTACGCTGCATGGATGAATTAGAAGGACAACACTAAGGGAGAGAATCTGATTTAAGTAAGCTCAATTATACATGATAAATTATTTTTACACTATTAACCTTCCACGATAAAAGGAAGAAGTACGATATTACTAAGGCAAACCTTGATCTTAATTGATCATGATACTACGGTGATTACAACAATATTATGAGGAAGGGCGAATTAGTTTGTCTAAATACATTGCACCAAAGAAATATCATGGATGACGACTTCCTAAACCATTGTTAGACAACTAGTAGGGATATAATCAATAGAAACCTAGAAAACGAATAGAAGTACATACAAACTAATATAAAAGGATATAAAAGCGGTCAACAAAGTGATGCAAGTACCAGCTGAAACAATGGTTTCGCCTCTAAGGACACATTCACATGCGAAAGAAAGGCTACATTGAACTGGATGAATCTCGTATAGGTCTGTGAGAGTGGAACTTGATGAAATTTAAGTTTACGATAAACCTGATCAGAGCACCGAGTACACAATTGGAAGGACAACCCGTTGACCATAAGAGGCATCAACTGAAAAAAATATTGCAACAACCATGAAGCGCGTATAAATATTACGTGAAAAGAACACCCTACCTACCTACCAAGTTTCCAATCCATTTAACCGACTCACCGAGACCCCCCCTTACAGTTAACAATGGTAACATGGACTTACCAATTTTTCCTATAATCAAGCCTTTTCTTCTAAATTAACTAGACCTCACTGGTCGAATTCAAAGTGGAGCAACTCATACCGATATCGAGCAACCAACTTAATCTAAGAAAGACTGTCTCACTGTCCTATTTTAGTCTTAACCATCCTTATGTAATCAAGAAAAATGATGGGTGTGATTTTAGCATACTAGATGATGAACATGGAGATAGGCCTCGTATTGGATAGATACCTTGTGATCCCTTACATAGTGAGAATAAAATTCTCGGACTACTTACGCCAACACCAGGAGGCTTGAGAGATTTTTGCAGGAGCAAATGATGTTGTGGACATCCCAAGAATAGTCCTAGCAGCATAACAGAAGTGACGCCAATGGGTTATCGAGATTTTATATCGGGTGTTCCCTTATGATGTAATTAAAATATATGATTGTATTGGGTTCACACGACAAATTAAAGAGCAGTACCTCTTGCGCGAGGAGCCACCCGCTGGACCCTATGTCTGAGGTTCAAAGATACCGTCCAAGTTGATTGACAGGTACCTAGTGAAAACTATCGGTCCTATAGAGAGACATGACCTACGTAGATGAGCAGGACTAGAGGGAGCTAGATGTCATTGATATCGAGGATCAGACATGAGATATAGATGGTGTTGATGAGTAGAATTTGTGTGAACTTTATTAGTGATGAAGTCTAGCTTCATATCTTTTTGTTTAGATCAAACTTTTAGAACTTTTTTGTCATGTTTTCTATTGTTACCTTATACCCGAATGCATTTATCGGGTGCATTTTTAAAGAATTGTTACAAATTGATGCTTAGATTGGAATCCCTTGACCATCGAACCACTATTTTGATGCATTTAAAATATTGTCCTGTAATTGTTAGAATTATATCATATAGTTCGTTTTAAGGAAGCACCCTTATGCGTGGATTTTGATACATGTCACACCAGTGTATTCACTTTTAATTGAAGTGATTGCTCTCAGCGCTCCATTGTTATCTCTATGATTTTATTACCATAACTAATTAGTCACCCCATTGACATGGAGGCGAGATCTGTGCATTTAAATCCACAATTTTAGCTCCCAACATCTTCAATTATAAGAAGTTTAAATGAAAAGATTCTTTGAAGAAAATTGATAGGTAGAACCATGGGTAAACCCTCATTTACTCTGGAAACTAGTGTTTCTATCATTGGGAAATGATTTATCTTAAAGGAAAAATCTTGTGACCCTTGTTTAAGGATCAATATAAGGTACCACTTAGTATTTATTCAACTATGTACTCGGGAATTCCAAAGTTATGAAGACCAAGGGATATAGGTCCAGATCAAGACAGGAGTCATCAGCCTGTTCGACCAACCTAACAAATCCAATTGACAACTGATACCATGTCATCACTAATAATCCAAAGTGGGAGTTCAAATGGATGACATTTGAAATATTTCGAACTGAGCAACTAATGCCAAGACAAGAATAGTAAATAACCCTAAATCTTAGCCTAGGCATCAACAATTGGAGTAACACTGTAAGTGGTGCTTTTCTGAGAAAAATCGTAATAGATGCGGAAAACATGCTCAAAGCTATATACGAGAGTACAATGGCTAAAAGGGAGGATATTACTAGTCCCAACTGAATGGATAATTCTCACATAGTCGAACATACGAAGGAAAACGACAATCATAGTCGTAGTCAGAGTAAGGGATCTAAGGCGCAGTGTTGAGTCCCTAAGAGATTTTTGCCACAACGATGATATTACATTTGACATGCTAAAATTAAGGAAGCATCACTTTGCAACTCAATAATAAAAGTGAATGAGAATCCTTTTCAAGAGACCAGAGAGTTTTCTTAAAAATTATACAGAATGCGTATAAAAAGCAGAATATGCAACATTCTAATGACCAAGCCACAAAGGAGCCAAAAAGGTAAGGTCCAATGTTGAAAGTAATAAAAGTATTATCGCAAAACTAACAAACGAAACTACTCTAGCCTAGAGCTACGAATTGTTTAGATTTTGGTGGCATCCTATCAAATGATTTAAGAAATTTATAGGAATGCAAACGCAAGTAAACAACGAGTAGAGAATGACAAGGGAACATGATTCAATTTATAAGTTTATAGTATAATACGCGTACTATCTTCACCCTATTAAGGGATTTTTCAAATTGGAAGAATCAATGATCTGATTATGGAACAAGGAAAAAAAATGAAGGAATGTGAACGTACAAGGGAGACTTGGACAAGTAGAAACATCCCTCAAACACTACAATTGTTGTAGTCGTATCAGAAGCAAACAAGGATGTTAACATTATGACAACAGACTAAAGGTTGGATTTGGGCGGCGCGCTTTAATGCAAAATAGTAAAAGAGTGGCGTACATCATCACCAAGACTAGTACCGCACGAACTTACCTAAAATAACTCACAGACAACGAGAAACCTATGACAATTGCATATACACATCTATAATAGGTAGCGGGGAGCAACCTTGGGAACCATGCTCAAAGAAATGTGTAAAACCACAGCAGAAACATGCTATGACCCCTTGGTAGAGAATCATGATGAAAAATATCATTATGCATGTGAGCCATAGTCGAGAATGTTAATACTTAGAAGCAATGTGTCAGCATCAATTCAAACCGGTTTATTGTTCATATATATTGACGTTACCCTACACTGAAAAAAGAATAAGGCTACATTAAGAACGCCATACCATTTCCACGGGAAAGCAATACAAGCTTTTGTCTAAAAGTTAGTCAACATACATGGGAAAGTGGAAATGAAGACAGACATCAACAATTGCTAATGAACCACTGAAATAACATTCATCAAAACATTGTTTGGACACAAGTGTGAATACCACCAAACAAGAATGAGTAAAAGAAACCAAGACTGCAAGACTTAGAGCGAATTGAGGAATGATAATCACCATCATGTACAACTCATAAAATTGAGATACTGGAAAGGTGTCGTAGAAATAAGGAGAACCACACCTAATGTAATGATTGTAATTTCTCCTAGCACGACTGCCATAAGATTAAGACTCCGACCTAATCAATTATGTCCAACGATCTCATCAGATGAGTTTTATTGCTATAGACAGAAATAACATTATTAGAGGACTGACCAATGAGACCATCAAGAAAGAAGGAGTATGTAAATCTTACCAACAAGGAAAACAAACCAATGCGTCCTTCAGATCCAATCCGCCACATCAAACAAAATCCTTGAGCTGTTGCACATGGATTTGTTTGGCCTTGTGATAAAATCATCGCCGGAAGATTTAGATCGTAGACCAGGAACTCGAACGAATGGACTCAGACATGACGCAGAAGCAACTAAGGTTGATTGCAGGGGAAGTTCCAACACCTTTGGATTCGAAATCCTTTAAGTACCATAGTCCAAATTGAATCTCCTACGACCCAAGAAGCGAATTGATCCAATAACGAAGGATATACGCGAAGACACCACCAATGGATATGACAGTCTGATTGATTAGTCGAGATTGAAACCCTAATTGGAGATTAGAATTTCGAATATTGAGGCTTCAGAAATTAAAGGAGAATACCACAAAATTTTTATTAAAATCTGAAAACTGAATAAATTGTTCAATAACAAGGCCTATGTATAGGCAACTCAAAATACTAAACTAATAAGGTAATTAAGTTCGAAAATTAAAGGGAATAAATTCGAAATTTAATTAAACAAGGCCTAAACATGTTTGCCAAAAATAACTGAATAAATTAAACTAAGCCCAATCATTACACACAATTAAATTAATAACTTTAAGGTCTTCGTTTGATTCTTCCAACACCACCAAATCCTTGGAAATATTTGCATCCCAAATGCCTTTAACCAACAAACTCAATCCAGCCCTCAAAGTCCTTGCTCGAGCTCTAGTAATCCGCCCACTCGGAATGTATACTTGATCGTCTCTCAAAGCTGCTACTCTGGCTTCATCATTCCCCTCTCCTTCAAGAGGTTTTGTCCTCAAATCCAACTTGTCTCCTACATCAAAAGGACTTAAATCAGCAACATTAAATGTAGCACTAACATCATAATCACCTGGTAAGTCCAATTTGTATGCACTATGATTCACTTTCTCCAACACTTGGAAGGGACCATCTTCGCTGCAAAGGAAACCTCTCCTTACGCATATGCAACCACAAATCCTCTCAACATCATGTTTCATGTGAGGCCAAAAGAAATGCTCATGCAACACAACCAAAGTCTTAGCAATACCAAAGTGACCCATCAAGCCACGACCATGTGATTCTAACAGTAATAACTCACATGGAGAACATCTAGGAATGCACAACTTATTTTTCCTAAACAAAACCCCATCATGCCTAAAGTATTCACCACTAGTAGATGTCTCACATGCAACATACATATCACCAAAATCCTCATCAGAAGCATACAAACCCTTAATGCACTCAATTCTAAATAGCTTAGCATCTAAAGTAGAGATTAAGGCATACCTCCGAGATAATGCATCACCACCACGTTTTCCTTCCTTGCTTATATTTGATGACATATGGAAAGGTCTCTATAAACTCCATTCATCTTGGATGCCTCTTATTCAGCTTGTGATGTCCTTTCAAATGCTTAAGCGACTCATGATCGGTGCGAATAATGAACTCCTTATCCCACAAGTAATGCTGCCATGTTTTCAAGGCTCTCACCAAGGCGTACAGCTCCTTATCGTAGGTAGGATAGTTCAATGTCGCACCATTCAGCTTCTCACTGATGTATGCCTTGGGCCTATTCTCCTGCATCAAAGCTGCACCAATACCAACTTCATAAGCATCACATTCAATTCAAATGTCTTAGAAATGTTAGGAAGAGATAATACCGGGGCAT
This sequence comes from Plectranthus barbatus, assembly GCA_026898455.1. NCBI lineage: Eukaryota > Viridiplantae > Streptophyta > Magnoliopsida > Lamiales > Lamiaceae > Plectranthus > Plectranthus barbatus. Next base: position 194,475 of record JAPKLW010000627.1, on the reverse strand, counting down.
GTGTCAACTTATACTTCAGCAACTCAAAATCCTTCTCTTGCTGTTCTCCCCATCGGTACTCCACATTCTTCTTAATCACATCAGTCAATGGGGCTGCAATGCTGGTAAAATGGGGTACAAAATGCCAATTGAAGCTGGCAAGTTCATGAATACTACGAACATCGCCAATGTTCTTATGCTGCGGCCACTCCTTGATAGCTCGAATTTTCTCTTCATCCACTGATCGATGCTAAATCTGCATACAAATTATAGCATACGACAAATAAATTTATAAGTACCCGAAGGTTGTCGAACCCACAGGGATAGTGCAACGAAGGAAAACCATGTACTGAATGTAGTTTTCAAAACCTTTGTTTGAGCAAATCAATTTTGAGGGTTTTGGTTTTTTCAAAAACAAATAATTAAAGAGAGAAAATTCAAATATTAAAAAGCACAGATTCTAGGGAAATCTACCAATCTGATCAACATGCAAGAAACAAATATTCAAACCCAGAAAATATATTTTTGGTGGAAAATCTATTAAGGTGGAATTAATTCCTTGGTCGGGCAATTAAATCCTAAATAATTAACTAGTGGTTATCTCCTCTCGGTCTCAAACACACAAAGTTAATTAATTTCAATAAAAATTAGATTTTTCCTACAATTGAAATCTTCTTGGTCGGACAGATAATCAAAAGTATTAAATCCTAACTTCCTATTACTAACGTTCACCTCTCGGTCCTTCGATAAATTAACTGAAACCCACCTCAGTCTTCATCTCTCGATCCTTCGATGAGAATAGATTTAAAATAAATCATAGGATTTCAACCAACTAAAGGGTTTGAACACTTGAATCTAAACATGCATCACAGATGGAGAAACCCTAGAACCTGTTAGGGTTCTAGCCTAACATATTAAAAATAGACATTGCAAGGAAAAATAAAGATTGCATTAAAAAGTAAAGATTCATCAACAAAACTAAAGAGGAATTCTCCAATAATCCAAGAGAAAACTAAATGAAAATTGAAACTAAAGGGGAGGAATTAAAACTAAAGGTAGACTTCAGGGTAGTCCTTAGGGTTGTAAAAGCTGCTCAAAACTCGAGCAAAACAAGTATTTATAGAGGTAGAGGTGTATAAATTGGGATCTAGGGCAAAAAATATGATTTAACCATAGAAATCTCGAAAATTCCTTTTCTGAGTCCATCTCGGTCGACGTAGGGCTTATCTCGGTCGACGCGGATCCCCTTGCATCGGACGACGTGGCCTTCGCGTCGGTCGAAACAGAGACGTTTTCCCTCTTGCGATCCTTCTGCGCAGTCTCACAGTTTTGGCCATAACATTCACTCCCGAACTCCGATTGACCCGATTCCAGTTGCATTGGAAAGGTAACTCAAAGATCTTTCCATCCATTTGCTCCGTTAGCTCGGATTCGATCTGTGGAAGATGTCGGGACTGTTCCATTGAACATCTCTACTTTCGGTACGGATTTCCATTGGATTTGGCCTAAAACCTGTGAAAATACACCATGGCAAGCATAATACCCCTATAAACTTGACTCATGCTCGATTATTAACTAAAAATCAAGTAAATGCAAGAAAACAATAAGAAAACAATGTGATAAGTGAGGCAAAATACGAGCTTATTAACCCCCCCAAACTTAAACACTTGATTGTCCTCAATCAACAAAAGAATGAATCAAAAGTTCAAGTAGAAGAGAAGTGCAATGCCTCACAAGATTCATCACAATCAAACTCGTAAATCCACAAAACATCAACACTTTGTAAGAATCATAAAATCAGTAAACCATGGAAGACTCACAAGGGAAGTGTTTACACTCATTCACTCAAGTGCTTTCCTAATATGAGAACACACAAAAGTCATGCAAATCAAGTTCAACCATAGGCTTGCAAATATTCTAAATCTCCACTGCAAATATGTGTACACAAGTCTAAGATCAGAAAGGAGTTTATTCAAGGTTATAATTTAGGCTTTTTAGTGAAAGGTAGGGAAATATATGGCCAAGTGACTACAATCAACTGAGTTGCGCACCTCAACCAATCTAAACCACTATCTAATGATATCCACCCTTCTCCTATAATGTTCAACATCAAACAAGGCTCTTTTATTCTTTTTCTTTTTTCACACATATCCTTTTATGCTCTAAACAATTTTGATTATACATTTGAGCTTATAAGGACTAACAAACACATAAACATATATTTTTTTCCTATTTCTAGAACCAACCATATCTTTTGCTTTCACCTTCTAATAATATCTTATCCTTCCTCAAACAAATCCCAACCCACTCTCATAGACAAGAGTTGATTCCCTTATTTATTTCCAACTCATAGACAAAGAAAGAAAATATCATAGGCTCAAAAGGGCTGACTAGGGATAAATGTTCAATTAGGACGGTGTATGGGATAAATTGGCTAAACAAAGATAGCCTAAAATCATTTCCTAAACCTGTGCACACTTAGCAGTCTTGAAACAGAAACAGAGCAAGTTCTAGAGATACTAAATAATGCAGGCACACTCACAATCGAATTCAGGCTCAAAAACTAACACTTGGGACAGCAATTCTTCTATAGTAAACATCAAATCATCATCAAACATCATGCCTTTGTAAGTTTCAAAACAAGTAATCATGCAGTATTCTACATTCATAGGCATACTCAACCACTAATACAATCAATGCACAATCAAGTCAATCAATTCAAATCTTGCATTCTTGCTAGGGTTATCTCATAGCTACGCAAATTTTCTCACAAAATCACACTTTATTCAACAAATGCAATAAAAAATTTTTTTTAACTAGGCAGAAATTTAACAAACTGAATGCATTAAATTAAAGGGAAGAAATAGTTTCAACTCCAAGTCCTCCTCCCCCAAAACTTATTCGATGGACAGAGAGAATAAGTTTGAAAATTAGACTAGGAGTGAAACTGTACCTCGATGTTGGTCTCAGACACCAAATTTTTATCCCAGAACCTTCAGAAATCGCGCGACGTGAGATTTTGGCTGTTGGCACTCCGCGTCGACCGACACGGGCTCTGCGTCGGTCGACATGGAGCCTTCTTGTCGACTCTTCTCACTGGTCGAAGTGTTCCACGTCGAGCTGCCTGTGTCGACCGACGCCAGGTCTGCATCGGTCAAAACAGACACTATTTCAAATTTTTTTTTGAAATAACAATAGAACAAAGCAAACAAGTGAAAGCAGAAAAAACAATTAAAATGAAATTAATTAAGGAAACCAAAAACGCAATGGGTTACCTCCCATTTAGTGCCTTATTTACCGTCGTGGCTTGACTCAGTATCAGCTCATCTCACCAAGGCGGTCGAGTCCAGACTCGTCAACCCCTTGAATCTATCATGAAGACCCGGTGGTTCTGAATGACGGTGCTGAACTCGGAGCGAGGTAGCTTAATTGCCGATTTCACTCCCTCATTTCCTCGTTCCCACCGGATGTCTTCTTCTTCTTCCTCCGGTGTCTCATCTCCTTCTTCTTCTTTAGTAGCATTGATTTGGTTGCACTCCCTTCTCCTCTTGTTCTTATCTATGCAGAAGGTGATGGATTCTTCATTCCCTCTCAGTGTGATCTCCCTCTTCTTGCAGTCGATCAGGACACCAGCTGTGTCGAGGAATTCTCTTCCCAGGATCATCGAGGTGTTGGCATCTTCCTTCATGTCATGGATGACGAAATCTGCAGGGAAGATTAAATGGCGAAAATGGATTAGAACGTCTTCTACGATACCTTTAGGCTTGGACACAGATCGGTCCGCCATCTTGAGGGTAATAGTAGTAGTCCTCATCTCTCCGATTTCCAGCTTCTTGTAGATGGACCAGGGCATCAGGTTGATGCTCGCCCCGGTATCACACAGCACATTCTGGAATTCTTTCCCTCCTATCTCGATAAGTATCGAGAAGCATCCTGGGTCAGACCTCTTGATTTGGATCTACTTCTGTAGGAGTAAACTGCATTCCTCGTGGATCCTTAGAGTTTCATTTTCCATGAACTGCTTCTTCTCACTCATCAACCTTCTGAGGAACTTCATGTATCCCGGTATCTCCCTGAGAGATTCAACAAGAGGAATGTTAATATTAACTTTTTTAAGATTTTCAGCAAAATTATTAAATTTAGAATCCTCCCTTTTCTTTGCGAATCGCTGTGGGAAAGGCATTGGGGGCATCGGATCAGCTTTTCTTCCTTCCTTCTCCTTCTCTTTCTCGCCCAAGATGGGGCTCTGTTTCGACCGAGACGAGCTTGTCTCGGCCGTCCTGCTTTCATTTCGACCCTCTGCGTCGACCGGAATGGACTCCATCTTGGTCGAAACAAAGGAGTCTTGTGCGGGATTTTTCTCCTCTGTTCCTCAAAATTCTCCTTCCGGGTTGTTCGGACCTTCATACCTCCTTCCAGGTCACAGCGAGATGGCATTTACTGACTTCCCCTTCGCTGGATTTGTCTCTGTTGTGCTCGGAAGTTGGCCCAGCTTGTGCTGATTTCCCAAGGTAGTGGCTATCTGACTCAGTTGGGTGTCCATCATCTCCAAATGCTTTGTCATTAATTGCATGTGATTGGCCATCCCTTTGACTTCGTTCTCCACTTTGCCAAATCGGTTGTCCGAGCTCTTGATGAATTTCTCCAATATCTCTTCCAGCACAGACTTCTTTCTCTCCACGATTTCTCCTCCTGTACCTACATCAAAACCAGGTGGAGGGTGTTCTGCAGCAGAGGGGTTAGAATAAGAAAAACCAGGGTGAGATCGCCCATGGTTGTAATGATACCCTTGATTGCCTTGGTAGTTATTCTGATAACCGCCGCCAATGTAGTTCACCTCCATTCCTGCAGTTCCAGATGAACTGCTTGCTCCCCGGTTGATGTAGTCGGCCTCCACCGGAACAATCGCCATACTCGGCTCAGTAGTAGCAGCTGTAGCTTTTGTTGTTCCCAACTTCTCAATTTCCTCACGGAGTTTCTTCACCTCGGCAACCACATCAAACTCCGGCTTTGTCTCCACTGCTTTGATTGGCATCTGTCTTTCAGTTGGCCATTGGTGACTGTTCAGGGCCATGTCTGCCAATAATCTCATACTCTCTGCACCACTCTTCTTCATCAGGATCCCGCCAGCAGATGCATCCACCATCTCCTTCATGTGAGGGTTCAGACCCTCATAGAAATGGCAAACCTGCATCTCGAGATCGATTCCATGTCCAGGGCAGAGTCGCAGGAGTTCCTTGTACCTCTTCCAAGCTTCATGGAGGGATTCATCATAAAGCTGCTTGAAAGTAGTGATGGCAGCTTTCCTCTTCAGTAGCAGTCTCGGTGGGAAGTAGTTGGTGAGGAATTCTGCTCACAACTCCTCCCATGTCCCGATTTGGCTTTTGTCAAGCCCAGCATACCATGACCTGGCCTCGTCTCTGAGTTAGAATGCGAAGAGGCGCATCCTAATGACATCCTGGGGGACTCCATTCTCCTTTATCGTATCGCACACCTCGATGAACAAGTTGAGGTGGGCGTATGGATCTTCCACTGCTCTCCCCCCAAACTGATTCTGCTGCACCATCTGTATCAGCCCTGTGCGCAGCTCAAAATTGTTGGCGTTGATGCCAACCCTGAATCCTTCTTCCTCCTGCTGTGGTAAAAATCGGTATAGAATAGAACTCTGTGGGACCACCACCTGTCTGTTGTTCAGCTCCGCCACTCGTGCGGCTTGCTCTGCCTGAATAGCTTGGGCAGCAAGAAGTTGCTCTCTCATGTTTTGCATATCCCGTAGCAGTTATCTCTGTTCTTCTAGTGGCATGTTTTGAAACGGGGCTTCTTGATTCACTTCCATCTCAAAGTTCAATCTTTTTCCTCTTTTTCTGTTGTTCCTGCAGGCTGCTTCGATTTCTGGTATGAAGGGCTCAAGGATCTTCCCTTTGTTCCGTGTGTTCATGCACCTGCACAGAAATCAATGTAGAAATCAGGCTGTCCGACCAGGATGGTGTGTATCTCGACCGGGATGGAGACTTTGTTTCGACCGTGGTGGGACTCACCTCAGTCGAAACAGACACGACTCAACAAAAACACACGCACACTAAAGAAACAAAACTGACTCCAAAAACAAAGAAAAAAAACACCAAACTCGAAAATTAAAAATTAAGAAAATACTTTCCAGTAATGAATCCAGTAATGAATCGCCGTCTGACTATCCCCGGCAACGGCGACAATTTGATCGATGCTAAATCTGCATACAAATTATAGCATAGGACAAATAAATTTATAAGTACCCGCAGGTTGTCGAACCCACAGGGATAGTGCAACGAAGGAAAACCATGTACTGAATGTAGTTTTCAAAACCTTTGTTTGAGCAAATCAATTATGAGGGTTTTGATTTTTTCAAAAACAAATAATTAAAGAGAGAAAATTCAAATATTAAAAAGCACAGATTCTTGGGAAATCTACCAATCTGATCAACATGCAAGAAACAAATATTCAAACCCAGAAAAGATATTTTTGGTTTAAAATCTATTAAGGTGGAATTAATTCCTTGGTCGGGCAATTAAATCCTAAATCATTAACTAGTGGTTATCTCCTCTCGGTCTCAAACACACAAAGTTAATTAATTTCAAAAAAAAATTAGATTTTTCTACAATTGAAATCTTCTTGGTCGGACAGATAATCAAAAGTATTAAATCCTAACTTCCTATTACTAACCTTCACCTCTCGGTCCTTCGATTAATTAACTGAAACCTACCTCAGTCTTCATCTCTCGATCCTTCGATGAGAATAGATTTAAAATAAAACACAGGATTTAAACCAACTAACATATTAAAAATAGACATTGCAAGGAAAAATAAAGATTGCATCAAAAAGTAAAGATTCATCAACAAAAGTAAAGAGAAATTCTCCAATAATCCAAGAGAAAACTAAATGAAAACTGAAACTAAAGGGGAGGAATTAAAACTAAAGGTAGACTTCAGGGTAGTCCCTAGGGTTGTAAAAGCTGCTCAAAACTCGAGCAAAACAAGTATTTTTAGAGGTAGAGGTGTATAAATTGGGATCTTGGGCAAAAAATATGATTTACCCATAAAAATCTCGAAAATTCCTTTTCTGAGTCCATCTCAGTCGGCGTAGGGCTTATCTCGGTCGACGCGGATCCCCTTGCGTCGGTCGACGTGGCCTTCATGTCGGTCGAAACAGAGACATTTTCCCTCTTGTGATCTTTCTGCACAGTCTCACGGTTTTGGCCATAACTTTTACTTCCGAACTCCGATTGACCCGATTCCAGTTGCATTGGAAAGCTAACTCAAAGATCTTTCCATCCATGTGCTCCATAAGCTCGGATTCCATCTGTGGAAGAAGTAGTGACTGTTCCATTGAACATCTGCTGCTTTCGGTAAGGTTTTCCTTTGGATTTGGCCTAAAACCTGCGAAAATTCACCATGGCAAGCATAATACCCCTATAAACTTGACTCATGCTCGATTATTAACTAAAAATCAAGTAAATGAAAGAAAACAATAAGAAAACAATGTGATAAGTGAGGCAAAATACGAGCTTATCATCCACCTGCACTCTATCTGCACTAACAGCAATACCAAGAAACAACAACTTATCTGTGCAAAAGATGCATTTTCCATGTTAGCAAATAATCTCTCCCTGCGAAGTACATCCAAAACAGACTTCAAATGCTCAAAGTGATCATCATGACTCCAACTATAAATCAGAATATTATCAAAATAAACCACTACAAATATGCCAATAAAAGCTCTCAAAACATGGTTCATAAGACGCATAAAAGTACTAGAAGCATCAGTTAAAGTAAAAGGCATGACTAACCACTCATACAAACCAAGCTTAGTTTTATAAGCAGTTTCCACTCATCTTCCTCCTTAATCCTAATCTGATGATATCCACTTCGCAGATCTATCTTAGAAAACACACAAGCACCATGCAACTCATCTAACATATCATCTAAATGAGGGATAGGATGGTAATACTTAACCGTAATGTTGTTGATAGCACGACAGTTGCAGCACATCCTCATGGTCAAATCCTTCATGGGCACAAGTAAAACTGGAACTGCACAAGGACTCAAACTCTCCCTCACGTGCCCCTTGGCCAGCAACTTTCCGATCTGCCTCACTAGTTCCTCTATCTTCTCCGGGCTGGTTCGGTAAGCTGGTCTATTTGGAAGGGTTGCTCCAGGCACAAAATCAATCTGATGCTCAATCCCACGAATGGGTGGCAGTCCGGCTGGGGTATCATCTGAAAGACATCCTAAAAATCCTGCAAAAGAGAGGAAATATAAGGGGGTAGAGAATCAAGAATGTTAGTTAAAATTAGGTTTTCCTTGTAGATCAACAACATCAATGGTTTCTCCTCCTGAACCACCCACTTCAGATCCCCAACCTTAGCTAGAAAGGACTGTTACACCACCCATTTCTCCATGTTATCACATGGCTGCACGTCTTCACCTGATTCCTTCTGCAACTAGACATGATCCTCATAAACTTGTTCAGGGGTCGGAGGAACAAGTGAAATTTTTTTCTGCTTGTACTTGAAGAAATACTTACTCGTGAAGCCATCATGCTTCACATGCCTATCAAACTGTCGTGGACGCCCCAAAAGTATATGACTTACCTGCATGGGAATCACATCACACAACACCTCATCCATATATTTCCCAATGCGAAACAGCACCTTGACTTGCTTTACTACTTTGATGATGCCACTATCATTCAACCACTGTAGCTTGTATGGCCTAGGGTGCTTCATCACTTGTAACCCTAGTTTCTGCACTATTGACTGACTCACCACATTGTGCAACTTCCTCCATCTATAATCATGTTACGAACCTTATTGTTGATATGACAACGTGTATGAAAATGTTCTCCCTCTCCTCAACATCTCTAGCTGCAGGCTGTGCATTCAAAGTCCTTCTCATTACAAAATTCAGCGTTGCAGGCGCCTCCATATCTTCTTCATCCTCATTTGGATCATCTAAATCAAGCATCTTCGGGTGAGTCTCTTCATCAGTCACAATCTCTCTATCATCCCGAATCACCATGACTCTCCAATTTGGGCAATCATTAACAATATGCCCAAAACCCTGACACTTATAACACTTGCGATCTCTATTACGAAAGTCAGTGGTAACATATTTACCTTGAACTGCAGAATCTGACCTGGGCTTCACAAGCGACTTCTTCTCCCCTCGAGGCTGCTCCTCCTCCTTCTTCCATGGAGCTCGTTTTGGTGTTGAACCACTTCCGGTCTGGTATTCTCTCCAGCCTGTAGGGTTTTGCCTCTTGTTACTGTCGTTGCCCCTCCTCTTGAGCTATCCCTCAATCTTGATTGCCATGTGGACCATGTCATCCAGCTCAACATAATGTTGCAGCTCCACCGTATTCCTAATCTCCCAATTCAATCCAGCCAGGAACCTAGCCATCGTCGCCTCTCTATCCTCCAGTACATTGGCTCGGATCATAGCCACTTCCATCTCTTTATAGTACTCATGAACACTTTGGGTACCCTGCCTCCAACCCTGTAGCTTGTTGTACTCTCGGTAATAATGATTCGGCACAAAACGCCTCCTCATGACAACCTTCATCTCATCCCTTGTCTCTATAAATCTCTCCCTATTCCTTCTCCGACTACTGACCATCTTATCCCACCACACAAGAGCGTAATCAGAGAACTCCACTGCAGCCAGCTTTACTTTCCAACTCAGAGTAGTTGTTGTATTCAAACATCATCTCCACCTTTCGCTCCCACTCTAGATACAATTCGGGCTCATTCTTTCCCTGAAAGGACAAGATGTTCATCTTGATTGTCCCCAGATTGTTATCATATGACTCCTCCTAGGCAGTCATCAGCATCCTCCTCATACTGAGCATTCTGTCTCTTATACGAGCCTCGGCCACCTCGGTTGGCACGTCTTCCTTTCCCAGTACTCTTATGAATATCAGATGAGTCTCGTCGAGTCTTTTCTGTCACAGAGATCTCGAAATCATCTATTCACTGATGCGAAACATTCATCTCACTCTTTAGCAACCTAACCAATTTAGATTTCTTGGGCTACATCATGTACTTGACTTGACCACCACCAACAATCTCATCACCTTTCAACTCCTCAGAATTATTACTTTTAGACATACCTGCAAGAAATTTTAGATTAACAAAACAATAGAAGGACCTCACCACCTCACATACACTCGTGTATCACTCAGTTATGTCAAAGCACTCACACTCGTGTGTCACTCTCAGTATAAATGGCTTTTTCAATCCCTCTAATAATCTCACACTCTCTTGCCTTTTAAAACTCTCTTCTACATTCTGAAAAAACTCAAAAAAATCCTATAAATTCCACGAACTTCAATTCGACGAATCCACTGAACGTGAAGACTCTAGACGACTCTAGGAAGGTAAATGACCCAAAATGAATGAAATTTTTTTTTTGAAAAACTGTCGGAGGGCAATAACTACTTGAAAACTTTTGGAGGGCAATAACTACTCAAAAGACTCTAAAGCTCACCGAGACATTTCCGAAAAGCACAAGTAAGCAAAAAATGGACACTGAACGCAAAAGTTACGACAAAAACGTACTTTATCGACAAAAAAGACAAAAAGACACTAGTAGAAATAAAAAAATTAAGTTTTTTTTTTATTTTTAATCCCCCTCCTTTTTTATTTTCCCAACACTTTTTTGCAATTTTTTTTTGAATATTTTTTTCTCTTCGAACTCTTTCTTTTCTATTTTGAATTGATCTAATATGGTAAGAAAGATATTTCAAATCTTGACACACAAGGAAGTCAACAATTCGAAAACCCTAACACACAGAAATTTTTGAATCAAATAGGAAACAAGAAGAAGCAGAGACACGAAGAAATACGCCTCACAAATAACAGAAAAAAGACAAGAATAGACTCGATTTTTTTTTGACACAAAGACACGAAAACTTGAAGAAAAGGAAGAGGAAGGGTACGATCTAGATATTGATACCAAAATAATACGATCCTCGCCAGAAGGTTTAGATCGCAACCCAGGAATTCGGACGAATTGACTCAGACACGACACGGAAGCAAATTGAAGTTAATACGATAGAAGGATCCAACACCTTTGGATTCGACAACCTTCGAGTACTGTATTACAGATTGAATCTCCTACGACTCAAGAAGTGAATTGATCCAACAACGAAGGATATACACGAAAACACCACCAATGGATGGCATTCTGATTGATTAGTCGAGATTGAAACCCTAATTGAAGATTATAATTTTGAATATTGAGCCTTCAGAAATTAAAGGAGAAAATCTCACAATTTTTATTAAAATCTGAAAACAGAATAAATTGTTCAATAACAAGGCCTATATATAGGTAACTCAAATCCTAAACTAATAAGGTAATTAATTTCAAAAATTAAAGGGAATAAATTCGAAATTTAATTAGCCCAAAATAATTAATAAATTAAACTAAGCCCAATCATTACACATAATTAAATTAATAACTTTTGGGCCATCGTTTAATTCTTCCAACACCATCAAATCCTTGGAAATATTTGCAGCCAAAATGCCTTTAACCAACAAACTCAATCCAGCCTTCAAAGTCTTTGCTCGAGCTCTAGTCATTGGCCCACTCGGAATGTAGACTGGATCGTTTCTCACAGCAGCTACTTGGACTCCATCGTAACTCCTCACATTGATAGATTAGACATTAGCCTCTATTCCTTTTCAAGTATTTGAGTATGTGCTTTACCACGGTCCAATGCGCCTGTCCCGGGTTAGATTGATATCAAGCTACCATGCCTACGACGAAGCAGGTATCTAGCCTCATACATAGCATTGCATACATGAGACTCCCCACGGCCGATGCATACGACATGTTGCTCATCTCATCTTTCTCCTATTCTGTCACCAGACATTGATTCTTAGAAAGATGTACACCATGTCTGAAGGGTAACAGACCTTTCTTGGCAGTTTGCATGCTGAAACGGGCAATCACAGTATGCACATATAAAGCTTGGGACAATGCCAGCATCCTTTTCTTGCGCGCCCACAATACTTTTAACACTTGGATGTATCCTGCATCCCCAAGGTCCTTCATATGAAACTATTCGGATTACCACCCTTTTGTGCCTGAGCCTGACAATACCTCCACATTGTCGCCAATTTGGAGAATAACATCTATATAAAGTGGAAGGAACACCACGCTTCCGTTGAGACATAGACAATACACCCAAATCTCGTTTGAATATTGTAAAAATACATACGATTTAATCACTTCATCAAAACATAGATTCCATGACCATGAAGCTTGCTTAAGTCCATTCAACAATTTCTTGAGCTTCTAAACCAAATGTTCTTCGCCTTTCCGCACATATCCTTGTAGTTGTTGCATATAGATATCTCGACCTTCTTCAAGGTACCCGTTCAGAAACGCAGTTTTGACATCCATCTGCCAGATCTCTAGGTCCATATGTGCTGCTATGGCTAAGAGTATTGGAATGGACTTAACCCTTCACCAGAAACCTTGCTTTGAAAGCTGTAATTTCACCATTCGCTCCTTTCTTTTTTTGTATACCCATTTGCACCCTAAGGCTCGATAGTCATCTGGAAAATCTATTTTCTGGTATACATCCATAGCCATTACGGATTCTATTGCTGAGTCCATGGCGATCTGCCATTTGTTTGCATCTTTATCAGATATTGCCTCGTCATACGTCCATGGGTCGGTATCATCCAGTCCGCTTTCCGGGATCAAGTCAGAAGACTCTTCCACGAACATGTGCCTTTCTAGTTGCCTAACAACCCTCCCATTGCGACGAGGCATCTGAGCCATGTCAGTAGTAGGCACAGTACTCGTTGGTCCCAAACCTTGCATTGATGGTAGTGTTGGTATTCCCTCACCTATTCTTGGTGAATTTACCAATACACTGGGCTTTCTTGATGGAATCTCTTCATTATCTCCAAGCTCGTGGAGTATATTTTCACTCTTGGATCTGTGATTTCTTAAATATTCGTCCTCCAAGAATCTTGTGTTGGTACCTACAATGACTTTCTGACTCTCAGGATAATAAAAGTAACCACCATTCGTTCGACTGGGATACCCTACAAATAACATTAGCTTACACCTACTTTCTAACTTATCAGGTTCCTTTGTCAGCACATATGCTGGACAACCCCAAACCCTCATTCTGGTTAAACTTGGCTTTCGCCCATACCAGAGTTCCAGAGGCATTTTAGGAACTGATTTAGAAGGTATCAGGTTCAGCAAATAGACCGCTGTCTCCAAGGCATATCCCCAAAACGAATTTGGCAAGCTTGCATAACTCATCATGGATTTAACCATTTCCAAAAGAGTCCTATTTCTTCTTTCCGCTACACCATTTTGTTGATGGATTCCTGGTGCAGTCCATTGGGACGCAATCCCATTATCTGACAGGTACTACAAGAACTCGTTACTGAGGTATTCTCCACCACGATCTGATCGTAGTGTCTTGATAGACTTGCCTAGCTTCTTTTCTACTTTTGTCCTGAACTCTTTGAATTTTTCAAAACATTCAGACTTGTAGAAAAGCAAATAGACGTATCCAAACCTTAAGTAATCGTCAATGAACGTGATGAAGTACTCATGACCTCTACGAGCTTGCGTAGACATCAGTCCACATAAGTCACAGTGGATCAATTCCAACACATCCTCTACTCGAGACTGACTTGCCTTAAGATGCCTGGTTATCATCATTCCTTCTATACATGATTCACAGACTTGATGTGGCACCACTTTGAAAGATTCCAAGACTCCATCATTTGCTAGTCTCTTGATCCTCTTTAGATTGACGTGACCTAGTCTCAAGTGCCAGAGATATATTTGATCCTCATCAGAAGAAAATTTTCTCTTTAAATGACTAATATTATTATTGGATGAGTTCAAAACATTCACGGAAGATTTATGCATACAATTAATGATATAGAGAGAGTCAATCAGTTTTCCATGGCTGATCATACCGTTATTCCCAATGATAGAAACTCCACTATAAAAAATAACTGAAAATCCATCATTAAATAACTTGGAAACTGAAATTTATTTTCGCTGAAACACTAGCATAAATAAAACATCTCTCAAAATCAAAACATTGTTTTCAAAGCATAAAGTAAAATCTCCAATGGCTACTGCTGATTGAGATGATAATCTCTCTCCACTGCCCATTGAGATGATAATCTCGTCATGCATCAGCTGCCTCGTCGGCATGAAGCCCTGCAAAGTATAACAAACTTGGTCAGTAGCTCCAGTATCCACTACCCAAGAATAGGTAGAAATCGATGCTAATCATGTTTTTGTTATAAATACACATGACGTACCTTGTCTTCCCGTGTCAGGCACTAGACCATTTACTTTTTCACTTCGCTTTGGTTTGCATGGCCTGGTGATAACTTCTACTTAATCATCTACGTCTAACCTTGCAAGCATTTCTTTAGCTTCAGCAACTGCCTTGTAAAAAGCTGACAAAGTTGGAGCTAACTCGAATGCAATGATGTTAGACTCTTCTTGCATCAGTACCTTGAGTAACTCAACAAGAGGAAACTCGCGCCTGCCAGCAAGAGACTTGATGAAATCATCAAAAGTATCATAAAGAGAGAAAGAGTTCAGGACAATATTAATCTCCACCCGATCATTAATTTGTCCACCTCTCTTCCTGTACTTTTTCATGATCTTCATCATACTCATGAAATGTATAATTACCAAACCGCCCTTACTCATTATCTTGGAAACAAGGTCCTTCACAAGATCATAACCGATAGTTTGTCTCACCTTCCCATATACTTTCACAAGATCTCTCCAAATTTCAATAGCCGTTTGGAATTTTCTATACTTGAGCCTTAATTCTCTAGACAGACTTTTCATGATCAAGAAGTAAGCAAAATCATTAGAAGCCTTACATCTGTCATAGAATTGTTGGTCATAAATAGAACCCTTCCAAGACCGAGGAACTAGTGGATCCATAAAGAGTACATAGGCATGGTTCGCAGAGTAGAGAATATTTATGCAGCAATATTTCCACTCACAAAAATTCGAACCAGCAAAAGGTTTCAGTGTTAAGAGGTCAAGAACATGAGTAGTAGACATGTCTGAAAATAATTAATTAATGCAGAAATTAAAACATAATCACAAACAATTGAATGATATAATGTTGAAACCTTCTGATAAAAAAATATTAATGTTTCCACCAATTCACCCAAGAATTACTATTGTAAGCCACACATATGGACGTTTACAACAATACACTTGATCAGACTGCATCTTTTAATTCCAGTCCTTTAATTCCAATCCATGTCGGCGTTCTGATAACTCCCTAAAGGAGTTATTATTTTAGTATTTTATAGGTGTCTTTTATGTTCTTTCGAGTGTTTCTAACCCGTTTTAAGTTGTTATTGTATTGTATTTACCTTTGTTTGCATTCTATGTCTTGTATAGTTGTGTTTTGCTATTTTTAGTTGTTTTGCATGGAAAAAGAGTGAGATTAACAAGGTTTCAAGCCAAATGAGTGAAAGAGTAATCTGCTGACTGTTATGCTAGAGCATCTGAGCGGCATTACTGGGAGCTGAGAGACTACACCAGGGGGGACCACTTTGCTGGCACAAAAGAAAAAGTGATTTTCAGAGCTTTTTCTTGCTTTACAGGTGTCACACGAATTTTGGAGACAACACACAAGGGCAAAATAGGCAGCACACCTTTTTTTGGATAAAGTAGGGCAAAACAAAAGGGGAACTCAACCATTCTTCTAGAACAAGCCACATTTTAGAGAGCGGAAAAACTTGGGGGGCTGTGCAAAGATGGAGGAAGGAGAAGAGCAGCAGCAGCTGGGCACAGTGTTGCTGGTTTTCTTGCTTCTTTAGTTTGTTTTAAGCCAATACAATGAATGATAGCTCGAACATGTTTAAGTTTTATTTTATTTTTAGTTTAAGTATGAGCTAAGTTACTTTGCACTTGGGTTGTGGATTCTTGATTTGATCTTGAATATATGTTAATGGTTGTTTTTGCTTGAATTTGAGTTTGTTTATGATTTTGGAATGATTGTTCTCTTGAGCATGGAAGTGGATAGAGAAATATCACCTATTGAGACTGGAAGGAGAGGTAGGTTGAGGAAGTCATAAACAATTGTATTTCTTACATGGGCATATGAGGGGATACAACTTAATAAATAACCCAGATCTGAATTCTATTCATCTGATTGTCATGGGAAGCATAGGAATATGATGCATGATAGGAAGGTGTTGATCTAGTAGAGTGGAAACTTGCTAGGAATTTTGTGTGTGGTTTCAAGACTCTGAGTTCATGCGAGACCTATGCTCTAGCATATAGGACAGTGAAAGATTAGAAATCTATAACTCAAGTGTGTTTCTCTTCTTTTGTTTGCACGTGTCATTGGTTATTTGTGATTAGTTTATGATCAGAAGGGTTGTTAATCTTGTTCATTTTAGTTTGCTTTTCCACTTTAGTTTATTGCACATTTAAATTTGAGTACCAAACCTATTTTGCAAGCAATATTGTGTGCACGTCTTGATTAAACACTCTCTAGGGTTCGATATCTGGTCTCCTAGACTATATTACTTGTCGATTGCATATAGTTGCGTATAATTCTGTAGTTAAACTGATGTAGCAACAACAAGTTTTTGGCGTCGTTGCCGGGGAGTGTTGTTTTTGAGTCTGAATGCTATTATATTGCTTGATTACTGCTTTCATTTTGTTTTTATTATTTTTACTTGTTTGATTAACAAGGTGTTGTAGTGTTTTAATCTTCAGGTGTGAAAATTTTGTGAACAAAAAAAAAGTTGACAAATTGAGGTGGTGTTGTTGGAAATGGTGGAAACAACTTGGTGAATATCTTGGCTATGGATAATGATAAAGACAAACCTATTCGTTGTTATGCAAACCCATTGTTCCAGGAGCTGAAACCAAGGATTATGTGGCCTGAAATTAAAGCTAACCATTTTGAGTTGAAGCCGCTAATGTTCCAAATGCTGGAGTTCATTGGCCGATTTAGTGGTCAACCCACCGATGATCCCCATCTTCATTTGCTCTTGGAGGTTTGTAACTCTTTCAAGCTGCAAGGTGTGAGTCTAGAGGCACTAAGGCTGAGGCTATTTCCTTTCTCAATAAGGGACAGCGCCCGATCATGGTTCAGCTTATTTCCACCGGTTTCTATCACCACTTGGAATGAGTTGACTGAAAAATTCATGATGAAGTATTTTCCAACAACAAAGATTGCCAAGTCTCGAAATGAGATTATGTCTTTTAGGCAAGAGGATGAATTTGTGAGTAAAGCTTAGGAAAGGTTTAAGGAGTTGCTAAGAAGGTGTCCCTACCATGGGATTCCTGATTATATTAAAATTGAGACTTTCTACTTTGGGCTGAATTTAAACTCAAGGATGATGTTGGATGCATCAGCAAGTGGAGCCTTATTGTCCAAATCCTATGAAGAAGCATGTGAACTACTGGACCTAATATCATCCAACAACTATCAATGGGAAGATCCAAGAGCTGCTCTATCATTAACTTAAAAAGTGCCAGGTATTCTACAAGTGGATGCTCTCACTGCTGTTACAGCACCATTAGCAGCAATAGGTTCAGCAATTGAGATTTTTGAGCATAACTTTCATCCCCAACCATTGTTAGAAGTGGTATCATGCATTTATTGTGGAGAAGCACACAAGTTTGAAGAGTGTCCAGCTCATCCAACATCTGTATGCTGTGAAGAAAATCTGAATTATCAGCAGAACCAGGGGAATAACCCATATTCTAACTCATGCAACCGAAAGTGAAGGAACTATACCAATCTTTTATGGTATGAGTCAGGAAATTCCAATGCTGCAGCATCTGAGGAACATAAGTCTGGGAGTTCTGGTTTCCAACTGCAAAATCAGCAAAGAACTGAAGCACCACTTGGGAAGCAGCTGAATTCATTAGAGGATATGCTCAAGTAATTTGTTACAAAAAATGCAGCAATGAGTCAGAGTAAGGATGCACTTATTCAAAGCCAAGTTGCTTCACTTAGAAGTTTGGAAGTTCAAGTTGGGAAATTGACAACCGAGCTGAGAAATAGACCTCAAGGTTTACCGCTGAGTGTCACTTTCAATCAGAGGCCAGAAAAAGAATTTGTCAAAGCATTAACATTGAGGAGTGACAGGAAACCTGAGGAATTTTCCCCTGCACAGGGTCAAGAAGCCGAAAAGAATCACAGAAATAGGCTGCACCTCGTGCTGTAGCACAGGAGCAGCATATGACTGCTGAGAGGAAGTTTGCAACTCCACCACCACATTTTCCACATGGGGTGAAAAAGCAAAATGATGAAATGGATGAGTGTCCTGCAACTGATGTGTTTGATGTTTTTGCTGGGGAGATGCACGAAGATTTATACATGAAGTTGGAGCAAGTTGAAAATGATTACTATGAGCTTGAGGAGCTAAGTGATGATGAAAACTTTCAAAAATATGAATCTCTTGAGTTGCCACAGGGGGAATTTCAGATTTTTTCCCCTCAACAACCAGAGCCGGTATTGGACTCTTTGCAACCTCATTTAGAATATGATGATTTAGAGGATGATGACAAATTACCCTTGAAAAATCCAAAACCACCTGATATATGGTACAAGGGCCAAGAGTTTAGCTCTTTGAATTTCATGGAAGAGATTTTGTTGAGAGAAGGTTGCAATGGCTTTGTGGAACAAACATCAAGTCAATCATGTGAATGAACTTGTGGAGGAACACTTGATCAAATGTTTTGATCCTGGAATCAAGAATTTAATTTTTTATAGATGTTTGGTCTACCTTGAATAATGTGCTACAAAGGAAAGAGAAGTGACACATATGGTTGCATCTAATGAATTAGTCCCCAAGAAGATTTTGACTGAAGGGTATGTTTGTGTTGATTACAAGAAGAGGAAACGAGAAAAGCAATACTTTGGTGGAGGATTCGTCAAAGAGAAGGCTCTGGACTTATTGAATGATGCTTAAGAGGAGAAGTATTTTAGGCTATCTAAGAGTTTCAGACTCTTTGTTAATTGAGATAGCCCTGAAACTTTACTGCTTTCATTTTATTTTTGTCATTTAGTTAGTTTTATTTCTGTTTCAGTTATTTTGTGATGCTCTAGCCTGGGAGTAGCCTTACCTGGACAGTGAGAGAAGGATGTGATGTTGAATATCAAAGACCAAAACAAATTCATCCTGCAGTAGCTAAGCACCATCAGAGCTAAAGAGAAAGGAAATGTAATCACCTCTGCTGGCCTGTGACCCTTTGGTTAATTCGAAACTCATTCCACGAAAAAAAAAACAATTTAGTTTATATTTTAATTTTATATGTTAGTTCTTCTTGGTTATTTTAGTTGTCTGTTTGTTGGGTGTGAATATTTGATGTTTTTATTTTAGTGTCTTAGGTTGTGGTTGCCTGATTGATTTATGATATTTTAGCCAATGCTCATTTCTATGCCTGATGATGCTACATTTTATTTCTTTCTCATCTTTTGGCTTCATGAATAGTTTTTGGTTTAGCATGTTTTGTTTTCTTCAGATCTTTAGTTTTAACTTGGTAAATCATGACTGATTTGAGTTCCAAGTCCGTGTGAAAAAAAATTTTGAATTCTTTTTTAAAACTACATCATGCTAGTTCAATGATTTGGCAGGATTTGAGCAGTTTTGTTTTGTGATATGTGTGAAATAGTTACCTCTTACTTGGCCGATAGCAGATTTGAGACGAAATTAGGATTTGTGCCACTTGTAGAAATGATTTAGGCCATCTTTCACTTGTTTGAGCCTTCTACAGTTTCATTTCATTCACAAATCTCCTTTGCACTTGTTTTTGTGCCTTATGTCGTTTCTTTCATTCTCCCCTACATACTTAGCCAATTATCCATACACTCTCCCTTATCTATGAGTATCTTTAACTCTTCTGAAACATTGAGGACAATTTTTGTTCCAAGTTTGGGGGGTACACACGCACGCCTTTACACCTTGTAATCGTGGTGTTTTGTATTTTGTTAGAATAAACAATGCTGAAGCATTGCAGTGGCATGAGTTGTATGGCTGAAAATGTTGAAAAGCCAAAATTATGTAATATGTTATAAAAGAAAAAAGAGAAAAAAAACAAAAGAGAAAAGAAAAAAAGAAAAAAAAAGAAAAGAAGAAGAAGAAGAAGAAAAAAAAACTATAAAAAGAGTATAGTTTGTTTTATTTTTGTTTTTTAGTCACATCTCTGAAAAGAGATTGACTCCCACGAGTTGTTGCCAAAACCAGGAAAGTTCGGAAGGAACTATAAAGCTTCCATTGCAGTAAAGGCAAGTTTTACGAAGGATAGGCTTGTAGTGGCTGGCTCGAAAGCTCACCACCTGCTACAGGAGATAGGTGATTCCTTGTACTTGACCATATCTTTTTAGTGAAATTCTCAGTGTTCGACTGAGGAGTGGACGTAGATCTTTAAAGATCGAACCACTATAAATATTGTGTGTTCTTATTGTTTTATTGTTTCTACTGTTTGATTTAAAACCTAGCAACCTCAAGTTGCTAGAGTATATCTTTGAAACAATCTTAACACCTACCTCGAGCTAAGTATTTGGAAAAGAAACTAAGTGCAAGTTACTTTAATACTCTGCTGCATTTGCTATGTAGATTTCGGCTACTTATCATGACTCTGAATATGGACAAACACATGGCTGCCCCGCACCCTGTGCCTCGCCTGCGCCGCGGTTTCACATCTATCGTGCACAGCTGCTTGGCATCCGCTGCCATCGTGCACTGTCGCGGGCGTTGTGCAATTCCTCGTTCTTTGTGTTCTTCGTCTTTGTTTTACAGATTCAATTTGAAATTGAAAAATTTATGAGGGAAAAACATCCTACTACAATTTTATAAATTTAGAGATAACCACGGATTTATCTCGCTGGTGAAAAATAAATCTATATAAAAGGGCCTATTTACTTGAGAACCACGAGGAACAAAAAACATACAATCCAAAATCATTCATTCATAGAAATTTAATAATAATAATAATCATGCATAATCCTAGGTAATATTATTTTTTCGATAGAGCCAATTTAATCAACCTGGCTCTGATACCAATTGAAGTGATTTTGAATACTGTGAATTGAATCACTTAAATCCGTGTAAGCGCAAATTGTTAATTGGATATAAAAAATAATCTATGCCTATGATTGATCCTAGCATGCTCCTATTAAGTATGCATAAGAAGGTTTATGCCGAATATCTGGATTGTAGAAACTGAAGAACGCGATGCGTAGAGATTTGATCATTTGATCATCTTTCCCGCGCAACAAGATTTATTCCTATAAGATGAAGGAATTAAATCTATGAAATTAAATAATTGATTTCGAAAATCTTGAGGAGAGAGAAATAGAGAATTATCCTCCAGATCTGATGTTCTGATCTATATCCCAGCTCCGATCCGAAAATATGGTGAAAATTCCCTTTGGATTCCTCGCCAATCGAGAAGCAGAATTTCCTCCTCATTTCTTAGATCTTAGTCGATCACAGCTCCCAGTTCTTGGTCTGCTATTTGCAACTTATGATCTTGTGGTGTGTTGTGATCTGAGAACCTGAGGTCTATTAATACGAAATTCTGATCTCCAGATTGGCCTGAGTTTTCAAGGGCAAGGCCAGGGACCAGAATGCATATAGCAAATAAGTCATATCAAATTAATTAATTCCCATATTCAACCCAGAATATAATTAATTGATTAATATTGATTCATGACACCAAGGAATCAAAAATGTCCTACCTATTTGCTACCACTTGGTGAGGAATGGGTTATAGAGGCTCGGTATATCCCCACATTTAAGCTTACAAACATTCATTAATAAATTTAGGCTCTGAAAAGCCATTTAATTAATTAACATCTTTTATTCTTGAGTCAATCCACTCAACCCTTTTCAGTTATGCTTGAACTTAGTCAGCCTGCAGGACTTTAGTACAACGAACCTTTTGAGCTGCTCAGGGAATGTCAACATCCTATACTGGATGTGGTTACCTATTTCTAGTACCAGACTGTCATACACAAAATGCAACCACCCAAAATACATATATACAAACTCAACAAGAGCCTTTCACTGTATCTCAAAGTGACACACAATCTGTATATACTTATGTACCTTCATCTTGGTTTAGGATGTCATCAAAACTCCAAGATCTAGATTCCTTTAATGTCAAATAAAGGAATCGATCTTAACTTTGGTCCTATCAATGCGTACCCCCGCACCAACACACCAAGCAATCCAAGATAAGATGTTTATTATCGCGTATGCTGCAGCCTATACCGATAGTCTATCATGGGATTGTCTCAGCTATGATAACCATTTATATCTCGCTAGGTCAGACAATCCATACGATTTTCCAAGATCTACTACACACTATATGATCTCCCTACCGACGTGATAAGAGGATAAGATTGTTTGCGAAACATGTTTGTTAATTCAGACAAGAGATGATCATACAAAATTCATGATTCCTAGTATATTAACCAATAAACCTTGTACATAATATACTAATCATAATGTTTTTAGTATACAATTCCATCACTTAGTACATTCTAATTTTATTATAAAGACTCTAATAGAATTGTGGACTGGGGGAAAGCCTAGTTTAAAACCATATTCTGGTTTGGGGTTGCCCAACATATGTGTTGGATAAGGAATTTGACTAGTTGGAACCTAGAACAGAAGTACAACAGTTTATAGGATATCCTAAGGGTACGAAAGGAGGTTATTATTATAATAAAAAAGAATCAGAGGGTTATGTCTTATACCAATGCCCGATTCTTGGAGGAAGACTATATAATTGAGCATATTTCCAAGAGTGAGATCATTCTCAATGAGTTGAGAGGAGACAATGGTACACCGAATGTACTAAGTGTTAAACCACAAGAGACTACACAACGTGTTGACTCTGGTGTATTACCTTGTTGTAGTGGGAGAGTTGTTCAATTTAATCATTTCATGGATTTAGGAGAGTATTCGGACTTGGTCCACATTGGTGTACATGAAGCGAATGATCCCTGAACTTACAAAGAGGCAGTTCAAGAAGTAGATGCGATGTCTTGGCATAAGTATATGGATTCTAAGATTGAATCTATAGATACTATGGATGGGTACGACCTTCCTAAAGGCAATAGAACACTTGGGTGTAAGTGGGTCTATAGGTCTAAGAGAGAATCTGACGAAAAGGTCATCGCCTTTAAAGTGTGGTTAGTGGCGAAAGGATTCACTCAAATTGAGAGAATTTATTATGATGATAATTTCTCACCTGTAGCCATGCTGAAGTCGATCCACATTCTCTTATCAATAGAAAATTACAAGGACTATAGAGTTTGGCTAATGGATGCCAAGATAGTTTTCCTTAACAAAAATCTGGAAGAAGACATCTTTATGCGGTAGCCTGCAGGTTATGAAGACATCTCTTTATGGACTTATACAAACTTCTAGATCTTGGAACATTCATTTTAACTAGGTGATTAAATCGTTAGATTTTAAAAATGTCTAGATGAAAGATGTGTGTACAAAATGAGCAATGGAAAGGTGGTGGTATTCTTAGTATTCTACATAGACGATATTTTCTTATTGGCAAAAACTTGAGGTTATTGTCGGATGTATAGGTGTAGTTATCTGAAAAGTTACAAATGAAGGATTTGGGAAATGCTTTGTACATTCTTGGTATTAAGATCATTCATGATCAAAATAAGAGAATGTTGCAATTGTACCAAGCTTCCTACATCAACACTGTTATTGCCCGGTTTAGCATACAAAACTCCAAGAAATGATTTCTACCTTTATGACATAGAGTTCCTTTGTCTAAGGACATAAGTCCTAAAACGCCAAACAAGATAGAGGAGATAGATAAGGTTCCTTATGCTTCAGCAATAGGATGCCTTATGTATGTTATGCTCTGTACTAAACATGATATCTAATGTGCAGTTGGCATGGGGGCAAGATATCAATCTAAACCGTGTCTAGGGCACTAGACTGCGATAAAATATATTCTCAAGTTTCTGAAAAGAACTCGAGATTATGTGTTTACCTTGGGAGGTAGAGCAATATTACATGGTTGCCTCAGAGGCTGCCAAAGAAATTGTCTGGCTTAAAAGCTTATTGTTGGACTTGGGGGTGATTATGAGTATGCCTAAGTGTATCACAATTTGTTGTAACAACACTGGTGCAGTAGCAAACTCTAAAGAATCTAGAACCCTTGTGGCAAGTAAACACATAGAGAGATAGTACCACATTTTACGAGAGATCGTAAAGCGAGGGGATGTGGCTATGGAAAATTTGCATCATTATATAACCTGGTTGATCCTTTCAATAAGACTTTGGAAACTTAGATCTTTGGAAAACATGTGAGGGTTTTGGTTAACAATACATTGAAGCTACACTTTAAGTCTAAGAGGGAGACTTGTAATGACTTGGTGTATACTAAAAGTTTAGCTTTAGTATAAGTGGGAGATTGTTGGAGTATATTGTAAAACAAACTTTTAAGTGAGCTTCGTCATGTACTTAATCTCTTGTAATTTACTAAAACAAATGTTATCACATTGTTGTCATCTCATGATTGCTTGTACATCCACTTATCTTATATTGTACACAATTTGGTGGGTGAGTCGTCTCACAGAAGATCGCATTCTTGGGTTCTTTATAAGAAATAAAACATATTTACAACTGAGATTGTTCTGGATAAAGTATTGTTTTAGGTTTTAGTATAAACTTAAAATAATTAGTCTTGGTTATTAGTTAATACTAGTGCATAGTGTCACATTCAATGGATTGTGGTGAGATGTGTTTTTCTATTCAGACCCTATGAAGAACCAAGGTCGTGGCGACTTTATTAATCCATAACCCTAGATGTGATATTTAGATATATGCAAACAATTGTTTGTTACTTTGACTTACCATGGGTGAGAATCAATAGGATGATTCAATATGCTCTTTATCTTGGGTAACAACATTATTTGTATGTATTTATTTAGTCACATATGGGCACCGTGTTCTGGACATCTAGGTTGATGACATCCCCTTAAGGAGCTCATAATTTTTATAATATTAAACCCCGCATTTTGAATTAATTCCGATATGATAATAATGTTGAGCAGGTACTACTTAAGGAATTAAGATATTAATTAATTAATATTGTCAGAGCTTTTAAATAATTAATGGATGTAAGTTATCTTAAACACGGGGAATTCATCAGTCAAATCGAAGTCCTGATTCACATAGGGATAGGAAGACAGTTGCAACATTAATTCTCTAGTGGAATGAATTAATGTTATAAGTTCAAATTATATTCTGGGATGAATATATGTGTTTGGACTTATGGGAGGCCCAATCATATACCTTCTAGAGATCCCTGGCATGACCCATTTGGAAACCCTAGAAGATGCCTATAAATAGAATTTTTGTTGAGAAAAAACCTATTGATTCCATAAGTTCATATGCTGAACAACGACTAGGGTTTAGTTCTCTGAAATACTAAAGACCTAGGAAGCTTCCTTATCAGCTTTATCCTCAGAAGAGTAGTCTTCGCCATGGTGAGGAACATCCGACATCTCGGTTCTTGTCAATAAAGCTTGAGCTACTGCCTTGGATACTCTTCGTTAAAAGATGTTCTTCAGTCTCTCTCTTTCCTCCTTGTCCTCCGAGGGACACTCGAACTTTAGGTTCTCAGAGGAACCACACTAGAAGCATGCTCCAAGGGCTAGCTTGACGAAGCTCTTTTCTTCAGAATTTGATGACTCTTTCTTGCCTTTTTTCCTTCTCCAGGAGTTTGAAAGCCTCCTCAATCGCTCTTCAAGATCAACGATTGAGCTTTTGCCTTCCTTGGATTGAGATTCAGATGTGGAAGGAATCTCTTTCTATTGAGAGTTTGGCTGACCAGTTAGTTGGTCAATCTGGAAGGGCTACTTGGGTTTCCACTGGAAGGGCCTGACAAGCTGACTGCTCTGATGGCCTCATTCATATTCACCATTTGTATATCTCATTCATGGGCTTGGAGTTGGGCGAATAATTTTTTGGTCGTCATCTTTGGTAGATCTTTCTCTTTCAGCACGGTTGTCTTAACGAACCAATCCTCCTTTGGCATTTTGGATAGGATCTTGGCGTTAAGATCTGCATTTGAGTAGGTCCTATCCAATGCCTTAAGGTACTGAAAATGGTGTTGAATCTTTTCTCAATCGCCTTTATCGTCTCTCTAGGATGCATCTGGAATGATTTATATTTATCAACACAGACTTGCAACATATTGCATTTCATCTGGTCAGTCTTATAGAAAAGTGTGTCGAGGTAGCTCCAGACCTCTTTGGCACAATTGAACTGCATAACTTCCTCCACCAGAGCATCCGGTAGGGAAGATAAGATGTCCTCGAGAGCTATGGAATCAAGTTGATTTCTTCTTTTGTCTTCTGGGCTCCACTCGTTGCATGGCTTGTCAACTGTCCTCGCACCTTCAATTCTAAGAGGAGGAAGGACCTTGATAGTCATTACCGGTCCGCTTTCCTACACCTTGACCATCTCCAGATGGATGCTTTTTAGCTGAATGGAAGACCTCTTCTTCCACATCTCGTACTTTTTTGGATTATACGGCGGGAGCTTTAACATGTCCACTAAGTATTGAATTTACAAGATTATCCTACGATCTATCACTTGCTGAAGAATGCCTCGTCCTTCAGTCCACAAGCTTATTCACCTGGTCCTTTGCTCGTACTTCACTTCGCAGCTTCTTGGAGTGTGGGCACACCAGTAGCCTCTTTGTCGCCGAAATAGGGTGTTTATAATTCTCCCTTGAACTTTCGGCTTGGCGGCAAGATCACACGTAAGATTTAGAGTACAAGGTGTGCCTGGCAGTTGTAATCTTTCTTGAAGAAAATATTACCAAGAGATAACTCAAGAAATCGAAAGTTCTGATTCTCGTGTTCACAAAAGTGATGCACAAATAAGCTTTGATAGCCTCGAAAGATGAAATTTTAGCAGCGTTTGGGCTCTTTGAAAAGTGCAAGTTTTATATCAACTTTCAGTAACCTTCTTTTGTTTAATTCTCTGGTATTTATAGTCGTGGGGTTGAAGGTTTGAAATAAATGTTCGTTAGAGACAAATTGGAGGATGTCTAATCAGATGTCTCTGTAAACTGTTGTGATATGTAGTAACCCAATATTTTAATTAATTTTAAGTTAGTAATGTAGAATATTAACCATAATAAGTGCAGTTTTCAGCCACAAATTAGTATTAAAATGCCATTTTAAATGAATGGTTCAAAGGAGAACACATAGGGAGTGACAAGTAGAGTGCATCATCAAGATATAATTTACTATACATAGTATATTAATAAAATAGCAAATACCTTTATGACTAAGCATAGCTAATGGTGAACTACATGTAAGAGGTGGCAAAACTATCTACTTGATGGCAAAGACACATAAGGCCACATATGCAAGTAAGCAAGGCTATGTTAATGACTAACCAAGCCTAAAATGATGACTAATGAAACCTATAAGCTAGAATTCTTCAACTATAAATAGAAGTTGAAAACATAGTTAGACTCACAAGTTTAAGGTAAAAGCTTGTCTATATACTATATATATTTCCTTTCCACACCACACACATATACAATGTTGTGCATAGGAAAATTATTTTAGTAAAATATGGTTATTACTTTGTTGTTAGGTACCTTGATATTAGGCAAACCAAGTTCTACCTAATTTCTACCAAGAATCAAGGAGGTGGGTTTTCTCTATGTGTAAGCATGTTGTTAAGGTTATAATCATTGTTGCTAATGTGTTATTTGCATGAAAATGTATGGATCCTTATGGATCAAAGCATGGATATGGATTCTCATGAATCAAAGCATGGATATGGATCCTTATGGATGAAAGCATGGACATGGAACCTTATGGATCAAAGCATGGATAAGGATCCTTCGGGGTCAAAATGAAAGGAGCTTTATAGCTCATATGTTATGTGTTTTCTTGCAAATTTTGCATATGGTAATTGATTATAACTGCTTACGAGAACCCACTGAGTTTATGCTCATTCCTATAAATCTTATTTTATCACAGGGTGAAGAGTAAGGTGGGAGGGCTTATGTCGAGATGCAAGTTCTTCTTTTTGTCAAGATATTTAATAAAGTTACCTTTTGATCAAGTGCTTTTAAGCTATTTTGCTTGGTTATGTAAATCCTTAAAAATGACATGTTGAGTATTTAAGCTTTATTCAAAGCTTCTTATTTCCTAAAAACTTTTATATCATGCCTAGTACATAATTTAAAGTAGGGGTTTTACATGATAGGCCCGTAGGTGGCACTTTTTCTAGATATTCTGCACGTGCTTCATTTTTTTCTGACGATGATAGTGATTGTTCACCTTTGTTTCTGAATGGAAGTCTCTTCATTTTGGAAATCTAGGACTGGTTGTCCTAGGTATTGAAGTTTCGTGCTTGCAGACTTTAAGGAATCTCCAATCCTTAAAGTTTGTACTTGTCAGTACGTTCCTCAAATGTTTCCTTTTGTCTCTTTGCATTGGGATTTGACATTAGAAATTCATGCTAGTATCGTCATACTCGCAAGTCCATGTTGGTGACATCATTCATCAGTGTACGCTCAGTCCCTTTACTGGTAAGTTTGAGGTACGAATAGGACCATTCTTGCTGGTCCCATACTTGGTGACTCCAAACTTATCAATCGAGAATCATAAATCCCAGACTTGCAAATTTGGCTCGATCATTAGTCTGTTGACTCTTTGCGCATTCCAGACTGATTAACCAGCCTTGTCTTCATATTAGCTCCTGCATATAACTCCATATAAATCAGATACAGGACTCTACATTTTCAACTATACTGAATCTAATCTAAAGACAAACTAAGATGGCATTTACATACTTTGACCCACCAAAATAATATAATAGAAAGAAATTTCTAACAAATTTTCCTAACACATAACACCAACTAATAACAATGCATGCTCATAATATACTAAGAATCTAAAAATATAAATATAATAATAGGGAATAAATAATAATAAATCTACGAGCTTATCAACTGTCTCGACCCACGAAATTTTCATATATGCCGGTTGAATAATTATGAGGTCTCTAACTAAGGAACAAATTGTAGTGTTAGAAGGAAATGATCAGGAAAACCTTCGAGTGGGAATCTTTTTATATTTGGCTCGATTTTCAGCAAAAGACCTCTTTAAGCAAGCCTGTTTTCCCCTATTTAGAGATAAACTAAAGTATTTGTTGCTACCTTCTGTAATACCCTAAATATTTATAGAATAATTAGTATTTTATTATTTCTAATTTAATTTTAATTAATTTAATTTTTCCATATTATTTTAAGTTTTGCAGATTGTCCAACTCAGAGGTCAAAACGCCTAGCACAAAGTATGTTAGAAAAAAAGAACGAAAATAAAAAAAAGGAACTAAAAATAACATCATAAATTGTTAAAAATAAATTATAAATTTAACAAAATGAAGTATTTGAATCAAATAATAATATATTAGAGAAAGGAAAATAAAATTTAGAATTAAAATATTCTAAATTTATATTAAGCAAATAATAATAAAATAAAATAAAATTATTTGAAAAGGAAAAAAAAAGGAATTACAAAAAAAAGAGGGGGACGAGAGATAAGTTTGATGGGGTGGGCAAATTCTACACCACACACACAATTTTCTCATCTCACTTCCCTCACTCTCGTCTCCAATTCGTTTCTCCCACTGGACTCTATCCACTCGCTTTTCTTCTTCTTCCTTTTGATTTCTCCATCTCAAATCTTCCAGGTAAGGTAAGTTTTTACACTTTTTTCATTTGTTTTTTTCCTCATTTGGTTATTTGTTTGGGTAAATTTCGTTCTTGTAATTTAGAGTATTGGTCTATGAGTGCTGATATATAAGAAGGATTGCTCAATTTAATTTTGACTGATCGAGATATGATGATGTGTGAATTAATTATTAGCTGAATATGTGTATGTTTCTCATTTAATCTCTAGAAATTTCCACTTGAAGTTCATATTTTAGTATCTTTTATAGCTGGGTGCAAAACGTTAGTTTTTGGAGCTGGTTCCATGAGAAATTATTGAGCTTATATAAGCAGTGAAGAAGATTTGAGAATACTCATTGAGTGCTAATGAGCTGGATTTGTCTTTGACTTGATTAGTGGAATTACTTGTGTGAATGTGTTAATTACTCGTTTTCAATGCGCTAAGCATGATGTTGGGTATGTGGAATGAACTATTCCAGAATTAGTGAGGTGTTGCTTTGTTTAACTGTTAAAATTATGGGTAATCGAGTTAGGTTTCTAAAATGCTAAGAATCGATGCATTCCGAGTTGTAACGAAAAAGTTATGGACATTTTACTAAATGCTACTAGTTTTCCTGTGAGAATATGAACATTTATTTTAAGAGTTCAACTTGTATGATTTCTTCCTTGATAA
This sequence comes from Plectranthus barbatus, assembly GCA_026898455.1. Lineage (NCBI taxonomy): Eukaryota > Viridiplantae > Streptophyta > Magnoliopsida > Lamiales > Lamiaceae > Plectranthus > Plectranthus barbatus. The sequence goes on along the minus strand of JAPKLW010000627.1, from coordinate 164,043 downwards.
AAACATGGGATAAAAACTTATATCTTTGTTGGTATTGAATCTTTTGAATACATAGTGGTTGGGATTGATAAACTGGATTAGTTGGTTCTTAATTATGTTGTTGTTCGCCAAAAATTTATCTTTTAGATTTTATTTATGTTTATAATTAATTATTGAGAGGAATTCCTTATGGTGTAGACTATTGTTAAAGAAATGTTTAAAGTTAATGTATTGTTCTATTAAGTATACTTAACCAAAAATAAGTTTAAGAATAATATATAAATATTTAAAAGACTAAATTAAACATTTCTAAGTACTAGGATCGACGCAGCGAGAGCTCTGAGGCGGACAACGACGAGTTTTAAGGTTTATTGTGATCTTCCATCAGGTGGGGTTTTATTTTATCTGTAAACGTAGTGGTTACATGGCTATATTCATTGTTGTGTCATGTGTCATGCATGCGAATAATGTGGCTCACAAGGGGTCCATGATCCGTAAGGGATCGTAAAGTTGATTGCCCACAAGGGGTCAGGTCCGCAAGGGACCGAGGTTAGTCTCAAAGTATCAGCTAACTTTAAGTGTTCATGTTGCATGATTGATTACACAATTGATTATAGTCGTTTACAGTGTAATTCCCCAGTATGCTTCCATGCTCACCCCGCTTATTATTTTTCAGGTTGAGGAGTCGTGCGGTGGAGCAAGCGGAATGGCCACTACGATCTCCAAGAATTAAAATCAGCTTTTGCAAACTTTTCATTCTAATATATTTTGTTCTGGTAAATCGACGGATTATTATATGGATAATGTCTTCACCTGTGAACTGTGGTTGTTTGTTAGTCTTTTCTAGATTTACATAGTCACGGGTTATACCTCTATTGATAGGATGTATATGTATATATATTTATATATATAATATATATGTGATGTCATTAGGCAAGGTTGTTTCAATATATGCTCTTATATTTAATTGTGATTTGAGGTCTATTTTTTTAAAGTTCAAATTTGTCTCTTGGCTCCCACTTTTTCATTTGATTTTCGAGTGTCACGAATTAAATGATTATTATTTAATAGGAAATAATTTTGACGTAGGTAAATATAACATGTCAAAATTTTCATAAAATTGTATTTTGAAAAATTATTTATTTTAAATGAGTACACCTGAGCTTGTTGAGATACTTCATAAATTAATTAAAAAGGCAATAAATAAGTAAAATATATGTTAGTAGCGTTCTTTATTTATTGTGAAATTGGGGCGTTACAGATTGGTATTAGAGCGGGTCTACGTTCCTGTAGACTCACGATTATTTGAAAATAAGTAATATATTATTTGTTGCCACATCATCTTTATTTTTAATATGGGAGATTTTGTGGCCAAGGCCATTGCTCTACACTGATTCCGAGGTAATATTTCTTTTAAGTTAGTTATGTTTTAAAGAGAATGTCAATTGAAAGTTTAATGGTGAGCATGTAAATATATTAAGGTGTCAGGAAAATAAAAGTTTGATTTTATTTGAAGTATCATGTAAAAGATCGTTTTGTTCACAAGGAAAAAATTATGATTATGAAGTAAAAGATCTTATTTGTCCTCACAAAATTTTATCATAAAGTTTTACATGATCAAGCATTATTCAAGTTCTAAGTGTTGATATTATTTATGTTTAGTAATTTTTTTAAAAAAATATTAAATTTAAGTATTTCACTTAGTTTAAATCAGTCCTCGAAATATAACTTATGGGATTTAGATTGAATGGCCTAATACATAGTGGGATGAGGGCTCGATAATATGGTCTTGGAGATGACGGAATACCAATTGATAATGGATCCAATTTTGCTCGTGACTTCATGCAAACTCTTCAAGGGCTTACTCAACAAGCAACACAAGCTGGAGGCACGAATGAGGCACAACCTCAAGAGAAGACTTTTGGAGTTATTGAGCAATTCGGAAAGATGGGACCTCCAAGATTGAAGGGAAATGAATGCCCTGAATACACTGAAGAGTGGATTCGAGAGCTTGAGCGAATATTCAAACTTATGGCATGCACCAAAGAAGAAAAGGTTTCGTGTGAAATATTTTAATTTGCTGAGGAAGCGAGTTACTGGTGGGAGTCCCACACTCGAGTGATAATATTTGAGCAGCATCAGGCTAAGAAGTGGAAGGACTTTAAGGAATACATCATGAAACGCTATTTTCCACGATCCTATAGAACAGAAAAGGAGATTGAATTCTTGAACCTCAAACAAGGGAGCATGACTGTGATGTACTATAAAAGGAAATTCAATCAACTATCGCGATATGCTTCATACTTAGTCGACACTGAGGAAAAGAAAGCACAACGCTTTGAGGGAGGACTACGTCATGAAATTTCTGGAATCCTAGGAGGATTAACGTTGTCAACCTATGGAGAAGTGATTGAGCGTGCCCATGTCATATCAAGTGGTTTGCAACTCGAAGTCAAAGATCGAAAACCACCTGAAGCATTTGGAAGAATAGGAAGAATGTGGAAAGAGAAAATATCTTCAACCCAACAAAACATGGCAACTAACATCAGGTCCTACTGCAATGGGAGGAAACAAGGATAGACATCAATGTCCAAAGTGCAAAATGTTTCACCTAGGAGAGTGTAAGCAAGGAATGAGGGTTTGCTACTCTTGCGGTGACCCAGGGGCATATGAGTTATGATTTCCCTATAAATACAAGAAAATTGGAGAAGAAGAATCAAGAAGCTGAGTAGAGAGTGAAGCCTAGATTCTTTGCTATGACTGAAGAAGGAGACAACCACCAAGATTGAGTCAATACGATGTCAGGTATGCTCCAAGTATCAAATGTTCCTGCTTTGGTCTGGTTTGATTTAGAAGCCACTCATTCTTTTATATCTACAAACTTTTGTTCAAAGCTTAGTGGTGTTTTCTTTGATGATTGTGATACATTAGAAATTAGTTTGCCCTCGGAAAGAACATTGTAACTAAATCGATGGCAAGGAACATAGTGATAGATATAAATGAAAAATAAATCAAAGTCGATCTCCATATTTTAGAAATGCGAGATTTTGATGTAATCCTTGGAATGGATTGGATGGAAAAGAATCATGCAATAATCACATGCCATGAACGAGAGGTGGAGTTCAATTACCCTGGATAACCAAAACAAATTCTCGTGGTGCAAAAAAAAAAACTACACCAAAGATCATATGTGCAATGAAAATCATAAGATGCTTAGGAAAGAAGGATGCAAGGATTCATTGTTAGCATGGTTGAAGTCCGGACGACTGAAACCAAACTATTAGACTACAAATAATAGCGAGCACATTTATTGTGGTCGCCTGCCACATCAGCATTTCTTAAATAAAAAACTTCAAAAATGTCTCTTTCCTCTTTATTGTGGTCGACCGGGAACCACAACAACCTTTTGAGGTTGGCGGGCCCCACCTTCATTTTATTTAATTTTTTATTTATTGTCATATGAGTGGTTGACATTTGTCTTTTTTTTATAGGTGTATCAGTTTTGTTTAAATATAACAATAAAATTAATACATCTTTGATATAATATAATAAAACTAAGTAAATATTATACCAAAATTCATAATTTTTTATTCTCTACAAATAGTGACTAATATTAATATATATATTTTTTATTATTAAATTAATGTATATATATATATATTAAATCAAATAGGATAAATTTTTGCTTAGGAAACCAATCATTAATTTAACTTGCTTATAATTTATAATATTTCTATTTTTAAAATTAACTGATAAAATTATTATTTGAATAGTGTTTTGGAGTTAGATTAATGTAGAAAGAAACTCAATTATTTATTTACATAATTTGAAATGGGTTAATATCTTAAAAGTATAGTAAACTATGTTAATGTAATGTTATTTCCCAATAGGTATATTTTCTTATAATCTATGTAAAATTAATTGTTTTATTTCTATTAAAAAATTTAAATAAATTTCAATAAAATAATTATATATATATATATATATATTAGTGTGTGGTTGAGTGGTTGAGTGGTCATGGATAAATTTGATAAAATATTGTGGTTGTGTTGGAGTGATGTGGAAGTGACAGAAGCTAATTTGATAAACATAGTCTTGAAAGTGCTAGTTGTAGGGGATTATACTGATGTATTTCCCGAAGAGCTACCTGGAATCCCTCCTAATCGACAAACCGAGTTTGCAATTGCCTTGGTGCCAGAGCAGCACCTGTATTGAAAGAACCATATAGAATGGCTCCAAAGGAGTTGCAGGAACTCAAAATTCAACTTCAAGAGTTGTTTGACATTGGATATATTTGACCAAGTGTTTCACCATGGGGAGCACCTGTATTATTTGTAAAGAAGAAAGATGGCTCCTTACGGATGTGCGTTGAATATCGAAGCTGAATCAACTGACAATCAAGAACAAATATCCATTACCGAGAATCAAAGATTTGTTTGAGCAATTGAAGGGAGCTAAGGTGTTTTTCAAGATTGACTTGAAGTCTGGATATCACCAACCCAAGATGAAAGAGATTGATATTCCAAAGACTTCTTTTACAACACGGTATGGGCACTATAAATTCACAGTCGTACCATTTGGACTGTCCAAAGCTGCAAGCGTCATGGATTTAATGAATCGTGTGTTCCACTCATATCTCGATAGGTTCGTGATTGTTTTCATTGATGACATTCTAATTTACTTGAAGAACAAGGAGCAACATGTTGAGCCCCTGAAGATTATCTTGGAGATATTAAGAAAAGAGAAGTTGTACGCAATGTTTAAAAAGTGTGAGTTTTGGTTAGATAGAGTTGCATTTCTCAAGCATGTAGTAACTGCTAACGGCATAGAGGTTAACCCGACCAAGGTAGAGGCTGTTAACAACTGGAAGACTCCAACAAATGCGAAGGAGGTTCGGAATTTCCTAGGATTAGCAGGATACTATAGGAGATTTATAGAAGGTTTTTCGAAGATTGTTGGACCTTTAACAAAGTTAACACGTAAGAGTGAGAGAATTATTTGGAATGATCAGTGTGAGATAAATTTTCCAAGAGCTAAATTTTCCATCATGCAATTTCTGTAATTATTGATAGGCTAAAAAATCAGCTCACTTTCTTCTAGTGAAAATGACATTCTGCTTGGATCGATTAGCTCAACTCTACATTGATGAGATTGTAAGACTTCATGGATTTCCAGTATCAATTGTATCTGATCGTGATACAAGGTTTACGTCCAAATTTTGGAGAAGTCTTCAGGAAGCTTTAGGCACAAAGCTGAATTTTAGCACAGTGTACCATCCACCAACAAATGGTCAGTTGGAACAAACAATCCAAATCTTAGAAGATATGCTTCGTGCTTGTGTGCTCGACCTAGGGGAAGTTGGGAGAATCATTTACCATTAGTGGAATTTGCCTACACTGACAGCTACCAGGCTACAATAGGAATGGCACCTTATGAAGCACTATACAGAAGAAAGTGTAGATCGCCAATTCATTGGGATGAGGTTGGCGAGCAGCGTATTCTAGGTCTTGAGATTATTGAGCGAACTGTTGGTGAGTGATTGCTAAGATTAGGGAATGAATCAAAGCAGCCCAAGATCGACAAAGGTCTTTTGCTGATCCAAAGCGAAAGGGTATACACTTTGAAGTAGGAGATAAAGTTTTCTTGAAGATAGCACCAATGAAAGGTGTAACTATATTTGGCAAGAAGGGAAAATTGCAGCCTCGCTATGTGGGACCGTACTTGAAAGGATTGGAAACATAGCTTATCGTTTAGCTTTACCTCGAAACTTAGCCGAAGTTCATGATGTCTTCTGTTGGGAAATTTGGCTAAGTTTCCCTTCCCCAGTAGCTACTTGCTTAGATTCTAGTTTGGTGTTTTGGTGGATCAAATCCTAAGTCCAACCAGCGTCAGTTTGTCTCTAGAATAGCTCTAGTCTCAAATGTAAAGTCCTGTATAGGTATTTTGAGTTGTAAGTCGCAGCTGATCAAGACTCATGCTGGCTACTGTTCACCAGCATGAGATGTGCTTACCAGTTGAGAGAAGTCTCACCAGCAAGCGGCTGACGAAGACTCATGCTGACACTGTTCATCAGCATAGAGTTGAGCTATCGACTGGCTACTGTTCACCAGTGGGAAGATTTCATCAGCAGGAGGCTGACAGATCTACCAGCAGAATATGTGTTCTGGCTGACACTATTCACCAGCGGTGAAGCCACCAGTCACGGGAGATTCCAAGAGATAACATCAGACGAACTGGTAGACCTTGATTGTGCTAAGGAAAGTCACCAGCAGAGACTGCCAGCACAAAGATCACCAGTATGATCTACCAGTCGGAGGTTATCAGCAGAATTGAAGATTCGCTCTCCCGAAGACTTAGAGACAAAAAGAAGATTCGTCTGAGGAAGTAACTGACAGTGTATAACTTTAAGGAGGATGCCTTAAAGTCTATCAGTTCAAGACACCAGTTGCGATTCCTCGTACTGACGAATAGAGTCGTTCTGACACAAAGAGATCTGTGTCAGATAAAGCGATCAAAGGTATGGCGCTTTCCGGAAATTCCTACCTGCCGCCTGCAGAAGGACATGCGAGGACAGAGACTTTTCCGGATGTGTCCAAACGGCTAGTATTTGAATCTGAATCTCACGTCTATAAATACGTGAGATCCAACAGCATTCAATACTCTTAGCTACTCTTGCCCACTCTTAGCCATTCCTGAACTACCGAAAGCTCAAACGCATTCATATCAGCGTATAAGCAATCTTTCGAGGCTTTTCTTAAAGCTACTCCGTGTGTCAATCATTTGAACACGAGACTCCAAGCTTCTAGCTTGTGAGTTATTGATCTCATTTGGTGTTCTTTCTCATTCCGAGGAAGAACATAGCAGCTCTTGAGCCAGCCAGCTCCAGAGTTATTACGGGCAGTTTTGCCGCCAGCAAGAGTCAAGTTCTTGGGAGAACTAAACACCCACGTCGTCAGTGGTACCGGTGGAGGTTAAAGTGACGTGCTCGCACTCCATCCAGCTGACAAGAGTAGAAGAAGGACAAGACCCGGGAGCGGTTGATCTAGTGGACTGGTAGACAAGGCATCTACCAGCTGGAAATAGATCGTAGGATATCTTGTACCGGATTGTTCTCTTTAGTGAATTTCCAGTGCTTCGACTGGAGAGTGGACGTAGATCAGTTGATCGAACCACTATAAAATATCTTTGTTATTTACTGCTTTCAGCATTTACTTACTAATTTAAAACCCAGCACCCAAGTGCTGGAGTATAACTGAAACCAGTTTATAACTGTGCAAACTCGACTCTAAAATTTTCTAAGTCCTGAGTCATCAGCTGACCAGCCAGTTGATAGTCAGCTGAATACTCAGTTGCCAGTTGACTTACCAGCTGACAAGGTCCCAGTCAGCTGTGTAACCAGCAGAGTGCAAGAAACGAACTTACGTATTTTCCGCTGCCAAAGTATACCCTGATATCCGGGACCAACATCTTCCATGTGTCGTCACTTAGGAAAAATATTTCAGATCCTAGGCACGTGATTTCTCATGAAAACCTTCAATTTTCTCAAGATCTGACTTATGAGGAGACTCCAATTACTATCCTGGATCGAAGAGTTCATAACCTTAGAAATCGAGATGTGGCGTTTGTCAAAGTGCAATAGAGTAGGCACGGACCCGAGAAAGCTACTTGGGAGAAGGAGGATAAATTTCTAGCTCGTTATCCCCACTTTAAGGACTTAAAATGTTAATTTGAAGACAAAATTATTTTAAGGAGGGTAGAATGTAATACCCTAAATCTTTTTAGAATAATTAGTATTTTATTATTTCTAGTTTAATTTTAAGTATTAATTGTTCGATATTATTTTAAATTTTGCAGGTTGTCCAACTCAGAGCTCAAAACGCCTACCACAAAGTAAGTTAAAAAAATATAAAAATTAAAAAAAAACTCCAAATAACATCATAAATTGTTAGAAATAAATTATACATTTAACAAAAAATGAAGTATTTGACTCAAGTAATAATATATTCGAGAAAGGAAAAGAAAATTCAGAAATTAAAATATTTTAAATTTATATTAAGCAAATATTAATAAAATAAAAAAATTTATTTAAAAAGAAAAAAAGGAATTAAAAAAGAGGGGGGGGGGGACGAAAGATAGGTTTGATGGGGTGGGCAAATTCTACACCACACACACAATTTCCTCATCTAACACTGGACTCTCTCCATTCCCTTTTCTTCTTCTTCCTTTTGATTTCTCCATCACAAATCTTCAAGACAAGGTGAGTTTTTACACTTTTTTTCATTTGTTTTTTTTTTCAGAATTGGTTATTTGTTTGGGTAAATTTGGTTCTAATAATTTAGAGTATTTGTCTGTCAATGTTGGTATATAAGAAGGATTGCTCATTTTAATTTTGACTGATCCAGATATGATGATGTGGGAATTAATTATTAGTTGAATATGTGTATGTGTCTCGTTTAATCTCTAGAAATTGCCACTTTAAGTTCATGTTTTAGTAACTTTTATAGCTGGGTGCAAAACATTAGTTTTTGGAGCTGGTTCCTTGAGAAATTATTGAGCTTATAGCAGCAGTGAAGAAGATTTGGGAATACTCATTGAGTGCTAATGAGCTGGATTTGTCCTTGACTGAATTAGTGGAATTACTTGTGTGAATGTGTTAATTTCTTATTTTCAATGCGCTAAGCATGATGTTGGGTATGTGGGAACGAACTATTCCAGAAATAGTCTTTGTTTAACTGTTGAAATTATGGGTAATCGAGTTAGGTTTCTATAATGCTAAGAATCGATGCATTCCAAGTTGTAAAGAAAAAGTTATGGACATTTTACTGAATGCTGGCAGTTTTCCTGCGAGAATATGAATATTTATTTTAAGAGTTCAACTTGTATGATTTCTTCCTTGATAAAAATATGGGATCAAAACTAGTATCTTTCAAAATGCAGCTTTAATTGGTAGAAGGTTATCTAGAGCCTTAAAATAAAAATTTAACAATGGGAGTTTCTCAGCTTACATATTTATTTAGAGGCAACTCCGTAGGAATCTCATAAACTAATATGAAACACCTCGCATTTTCCACGCCAATCTACGCTAAATAATTATTTTAATAAGTGTGACGAAGAATTAAAGCGCGAGTAATATTTATCGGCCTAATTATTAAAACTATATTTGGTCACCTTATTTTTATTATTATTATGGCACGGACTAGTTAAATTTATTTAAGCCCAAGTATTAAATCATGGGAAGTAATAGACTAAAGAATTTATATATTTAATTATCCTCTCATATATGTTGACCCAATTAGAATAAATAATAGGAGCCCGACTAGAAATGCAAGTGAGTGGTCCAATAGATGAAAATAAATTGAGACCCATTTTACCTTAGTCAATATAACTAATTTCATGAGAATTATTCAAGGTCCGAATTATAATTTAAATCGATGTAGCATAATTATTCGAGAATGATTCCGAGGCGAATTTTGGAATTTATTTCCTATTTTTTTTCCATTTACTCGATCACCTCTAGAATAATAAGACGAATATTACATATTTAATTTCCATTTAGCTATTAATTCTCGAATATATTCGAGACTTATTTCCGAAGTAAATTTTCGGAAATTATTTCATATTTCTCCCTAGAATATTCGGCCCTATTAATTTAAGATAGGGGAATTTTATAAAAACTTCCATCCTTATATTATATGTTGTAGAAATTGATCTTCTATTATTTTAAATCTAGAAATTTAAATATATAAGCGGATGGAGAATTCACCAATATGGATTTTCTAGAAGAATAATTGTGCTTGGCCATCTAAATTATTGAGGGACAAATTGGTAAAGGTGCATTTGAGACACCATCAGTACAAAAGTAAGAACTTATGCATACAAGGTGAAAATAACACTCCACCTCCACCCTTCCCCTCTCCTTGTTGGGCTGCGATCTCTCTCTCACCCCCTCACTTCATCTTCTTCAACCTAACACTATCACAAACCACCATTGTTGAACCTTCAAGTGCAGTTCAACCGATATACCACACCTTAAACTTACACAAATCACCTCCATTTTTACAAAAACCTTACCCTCTCACCTTCCTCTTTCTTTTGAACCCAAAAACACCCCTCAATTCCAAGCTTCCAATTTCGACCAAGGCTGGAAAATGAAGATCCATGGAGCTAAATGGTAGATCTAGAGACGTACAAGAAGTAGGAAGCAAGAAGAGACCAAACAAGAGCTAGGAAGCACCATTTTCGAAGTTTGAGGAAGAGAGGCTTAGATCTGAACTTAAGCTCTTCAAGGAACCTCTATTTACCTTCTTTAGATCTTCTTAAACACGTTTAGAAGCTTGCATGTGGGATCAAGAGTCCGCATGTCGATTTTCAAGACAAATGATGAACTAGGGTAGGAGATAAGCTTGTTTGATGACCATTCTTGAATATGTTGTTGATTGTTGTTAATATATTCCTAATATGCATGCTATAGCTTTAGATATATGTTTTATAAATATGATATGAAATGTATGATGTCTGAAATTGAGCATACATGTTGATGAAAGTGGGTTAGCCACGAATTTACACTTGTTATAGTGAAATAAGCATGTTGTGATGAAGTATCTAAATCAAACTCTCTGTTTGGTTACTGCAGACGGGTCAAATAGAATTTGATTAATCTGAAATCTAAATATGTTATACGTGAATGTGTTAGGAAGATTTATTCTTTGGTTTCATGTCAAATTCCAAGTGGTTTGAAAGTTATGTTCTCAGCAATATAATGTGTCATTCTGTGTCGCATGTAAAAAACTGATTTTAAAACTATGCTTAGGCACTTCAAAAAATTTTGAAATTATATATTTAGGTTTCAAACACATTTTAGAGTCTTCATATAAAAGTTCAAGACATTCTCAAAAGTATTTCGGTCACAATTAAATTTTAAAGTCTGTTTCCCTGTTTTAGCCCTTAGCAAAAACTTCGGGAAAATCAATTTCCTCCAGCCCGTATCTTCAAAAATAAAAGTGATTTTCACAAACTGTCAATTGGATCATATTCATATTGAAATCTTGTTTCTGCATATAAAATTTCATACCCAAATTCTCAGTAAATTTTAATCCGCATCATTTTGAAAACAGGGTCACATTTTAGATTCATGACAAGGAAATTTCACTAAGTTAAATAACATAGAGTCATTCAATTGCATCCATATATTTTTCTAAAACTAATAAACATATTTTCTCAAATTAAGAATATTTTAAAAACATGTTGCATCATTAATTGATCACTCATTAACATTTAGAACTAGGACATTAACGTGATTTAAAATTAAACTATTTGCATAACTAGGAAAAGGTATTTGAGCATATACTTGATCAAAAGAAACTAATGAATTATGTGTAATGGATAAAAATACTTGAATTGTTGAGCATGATAAGTAGACAATGATTATGCAAGCATGCACTTAGTGATAAATCAAATTAAAGGACAATATTGTAGACTTAGAATGAAGTGTCACATGAAGAACATTAAAATAAATATCACGCTTGTTTATTGAAATAGCTAGTGTATTAAACTATATGAACACACCTAGTAATTAAATGCTAAACAATCTAGGTGTTGGTGATTGTCAAAAGGTAGCTTCAACTAGTGGCACCAAGTAAACCTTCACCTCATAATTAAGGTGGGCACTACTTTATCCTATTTTCTTTTGGTTTGCTTTCCAAAATGATTTCCAAAATTGAAAATAAATGCTTTTGTTTTTGAAAATGATGTGTCACCAATAAAATGTTTTGGTGCTTATAATTGTTAATTTCCACGAGCATTTAGGAGAGATAAGGAGGAGGGATACGATCACTCTCTTGTCGGGAGAAATGGGAGAAATAAGGAGGAGGGAGGAGTTGAAACCCTCATGCGTGTCTCAGACAGTTTATATGGATTATATGATCGTTGATTGTGAAATGCACTACAAATTGAGTGTTAATGGATCCATGTGAGTATTTAAAGCATGCATGAGTTATATTTCAACAAAACCCTTATACTATGCTTGTGTGTTACGGTGACTACATCATATATACGTAATTTGTTTTTGGGACACCGTGACCACTGGGTACGCGGAGTACTCATCCCCTATGTGTGTTTTCCCTACGTTTAAGTACAAGGTGATGGTGGTGGTGGCGGCATTGTGGTGGAAAGCTAAGAAGGTTGTTCTATCGTGAACCTCATTTTAAATTTAATCTTTTGGACCATTCCTTGAAAACATCTATTATTGTCTTTGTCATTTGACATGTCTATTTGCATTACTTGGAGTAAAATGTTTTGTAAGTCTCTCCTATGTTATTCATGAACCCTCTTTGGAGTCGAGTTATTGTAAGCTTGAATTGTATCCTTTTGTGATTATCCCTTCTTCAATTGTTCTAAATGGCATGATCTATTTAAGTCCTTGGCATGATTTAATTCGAATGCATATGACATGTTCTTTGAAATCTAATTGATTAAATTTTTCATTTGGTATCGAGGCTCAAGGGGCTATGTCTTCATACATAGTACCCATTTGTCGTTCATGTTTATTTATTTGTTCCAAGTCGTACTTGATGTAAGGCCCGCGTGGTGGTCATTCTTTGATCCCAATAGTTATTATCTATTTTCACGCCTATTTGTGAATACACCTTTTGCTTCCGCTATGCTTATTTTCTTGAGTATCATTTTTGGTATTAAACTCTTATCTTTCGAAGATATATTCAATTCTTTTGGAAACACATACTTGCTTTCGCTACACTTGATTTCTTGATTATCAATTGAGATTCAAACTCCTACCCTTTGAAATTAAAAGCAAGTCCATTTTTAAAAGATTTATTTGATCCCGCTACTATTTAACTAAATGTCGAAAGTTGTTTTAAACCACTAAAACTTTTAGCGTGCATTGTTCGCACGTGGGTCTGTCGCATAGGCCCGGTTTGGGGCCGCGACAGAAGGTGGTATCAGAGCCCTAGTTTTTCATTGAGCTCGATACCAGAACCTCATTGTAGTCGAGGTTTCTAATTGATTGCATGCTTACTTGTCATTCCATGTTTCTTTGATTTTGCCTCTTACTTGGAATAATTGTTTGAACTAAGCATGCCTAGTTGTAACTTTTCCTTGCTACCTTCCTTGATTGTTGAATATTCTCTTTTCTTCAAGCATGTTTTTATGCAATTTTTTCTCATCCGTTCTCTTGATTGCTAATATGTTTCTTTCGAATCAAGCATGCCTACTTGAACCTCGTTTCCTTGGTTTTCCTTGAGCTTTTCTTTGATTACCCTTGTTTTAACATGCTTAATTGTAACATTGTCTTTATTAGCCTTGTTGGTTGTCGAGTTGGTTCCCTTTCAACAAGCGTGCTTAAATTGTCCTTGATTTTTGTAAATTATTGATTTGTCTCTTTCCATCTAGCATGCGATTAGTTCCAACGTTGTTTGAAAATCCCTTATAATGCTTCTATTATCTTGTTCCTTCCTTATAAACTTGAAAGAAGCATGTTGTTCTTTAGCAAATTGTGGCATGTCTTATTCTAATCAAGCATGTTTACTTAACTCATTTTCTTCATTGTCTTCTGTTTCACCAACATGCTATTCATTGTAGCAACATGCCTTAGTGGAATCATGTCTTTGAATATTCTTTGATTCTTGGAAATCATCTTTCTTCAAGCATGCTAATTGGTCTCATGTTTCATTCTATTTCTAAGCATGCCTATTATACCTTACCATTCTTGATTATCTATTTGATTGTGAAGTATGTATTTTTTGATCAAATATGCGCATCTATGCCATATTCCCAAATGTTACTTTGATGATAAACTTGCCATTTCCTTTCATTCAGGCCACTTTCCTTCATTTATGCTATTACGAAAACTCTATTGTAATTCTATAAGATCATGCCTTATTCTCTTGAAATGTGGAATTCATTGAACACACTATGTCAAGTTTGAACCCATGTGCACATGATATTTATATTCTTTCCTCAAATGAGTCCATATTTAAGAGTTTGACACTTTCCAAAAGGCCCCACACCATCACCGCAATCAAGGTAGGCCACTTTTACTTGACTCGAATGGATACATGCTATAGCCTTGAAATTGTATATTAAAGCATGAGTTGAGATATACTATCATGAGCTGAAAATCTTGGAAAGTTAAAGGGGAATGTTTTGAAAATGATGATGAGTAAAGAGAATGAAAATATGCTTTTATTTGTGATCCATTTGATTATATGAGCAAACATGTGAATAACGTGGCGTGAACTTGTGATTACCATTCATATCATGTTTATTCTAGGAAAGATATGAGCACTTGGCATGTTAATATTGCATGAGTTATGTGAAAATAAGCATGTTAGATGTTTAAGTAATTAAGTGAAATGCATGAGAATTTTTGTTGAGTAGGGGATATTGTATGAGCATGATATAGATGTAGAAGGAATAAATAAGAGGATATTAGTCCTATGATTGTTTTTGGACTAGGTATATATTATATGATGATAATGTATCAATCCGAAAGAATTTCATGATGAGTCGAAGGATAACCATGTATGTACGTATGTATGTACAAGTGATGGGAACCATCACACCTCGATGTAAAACATTAATCGCCCTAAGTACCATTATATTACCTTTGTTTTTCTTATATGTAGTCAACTAACTCAATGGAGTAATTAATCCATGACGAAAGAGAACAATTTACCTTTTGGCGTAGGATTAGCATATAAATCCTAATGTATTATCAAACCTTATTATCATATATAATTGTGATCAGGAATATTGTGACACATGAGTGAGGCTCTGAACGGGAACCCAATTTTTGGAAGTTTGGAAAACTATCGATCTATTGTTGAATCGTGGAAAATTAATTGTAAGAGAAGCACGGTGGTGCATGAGCGACGATTTCATAGTGAATAATCAAAAGTTAAGAATTCCATCGATCAACTTCCAAGTTAAATCGATGCATTGAACAAACTCGAATTAAATTAATCTAACATCGAATCTTGGTGTGTTTCAAGCATACAAAAAATAAATAGAGCCAATTCAGCCGCAAAACTAAGTGTTAAGGTACCAATCGATATAAGTATGCATCAAAAAAAGAAAGAATCGAGAAAAGGTAGACAAAAATCCACATTTTCATCTCGGCACCTGATCGGCGACCAAAACACGATTTGGCGATCGCCGGGTATGCATCTGGATCGCCGAACCCATCGAGGATATTAATTTGGCTACGGGAGACAATCGACGACCAACTTACGCGAACAACGGTTGCTGAAAAATTAGTTGAGTCGCCGAGTTCATACGACACAAGAACGGCGATCGATTTACGAAGACAGCGGTCGCCAAAATGGAGAAACTAGTCGTCGATTACGTTCAGCCCCGGAAAATTTCAATGATTCGATATGGTTGACTCTTGTCACCTCGATACAATACGTTATACGTATTACCAGCCCCGACAACAAAAGATGACTGGTTACTTAACATTTTGCAAACTATAGTACGAGAAAAGTCTCCAATTCAAGCTAGATTAAGTATAGGGAATCGAACTATATATCGAATAATGATTTCGAAAGAATGACAATCTTGAATGATGATAACAAGCCCGTATATGCACAAAAGTGCGTTGATTATATTTCCATTTATTAGCCTCATCTTGCCAAGGTGAATTGTCGGACCGTGAAATGAGAAAAGAACGATGACCGATGTATGCTTGATGTCATAAATTTCTTTAATTTAAGCAAATGGCGAGCCACGCTACAACTTGATAAAATAATATGTTCATTTTGAATATGATCGATGCTCGAGAACCACGTGGGTGATTGTATGAGAGTGTTAATACCACAAACTGATTCGTTATTCAATTGTACTTAATATTTACCAAGTCTATTTTACAGAATACTTCCAAGAGGCCAGCCCCGTATGAGAAATTTTCATGAAATCCATGACGACGAAGAAGACGAGAATGAGGAGCAGGAGGAACAAGAACAAGAAGCACTGCCTCCTCCTCCACCTCGAAAGAACGGCGAAATATTCTCACAATAGAAACCGCCAACTTATGACGGTACTAGAAGCCCCGAGAAAGTTGCCATCTCGGTGCAGGACATGGAACAAATCTTTTGCTTTCTCGAATGCACTAAAGAGGAGAAAATGATCTGTTTGCCTTATCAATTACCAAGTAAGCGGATTACTGGTGGGAAAGCCATTTGAGCACCCTCATTGACGTAGAGGCTGCTACCATTACTTGGAAGGAATTTAAGGCTGAACTATATGAGAGGTATATTCCGGAAATGTACCGACTAGGGAAAGAAGAATAATTTATGAACCTGAAATAGGGAAGAGACACAGTACAAGAAAATGATCGTAAGTTTTTTGCACTGTCGTGCGATGCACCGGAACAAATTGATGCTGATGTTAAGAAATCAAAAAGGTTCCGATCTGATCTGAGACAGGAAATCCAGACAGTCCTAGCTTGTTTGGAAGGGCTAACTTATAAAGCAGCTCTAAGACGAGCTTTGGCAATTGAGGCCACACTACCTAAGTATGGGAATACACAAGCCTCATCCAATCAACAACCGAGGCAAAACCACCATTCTAGAATTGAGCAGATATGAAGTCGTGACTTTAGGTTAGACAATCGACCTCATAAGAAGATGTGGGGGAGTAATTAAGGCTACCAAGCGAGAGATCAACAAATCCAAAGGGCCCCTCAACCCCCAAGAAAAGTTCACCCTATGACAAGAATTTGTGGACGATGTGGAAGAAACCACCTAGGAAGGGAATGCCCAGCAAGAGCCACTACCTGTTACCGATATAGAAAAGTCGGACACTTTGCTGCTTAGTGTACCGAGTTAACAATGCCCACAACCCTCAGGATCAACTAAGAACCAAGCTAGGAGTGGGCAGAATCAAGTCAGGAACCCAGCACCTCAGGCAAACCAGCGGAGTAGAGCATTTTGTTTGACATAAGGATCCAAGAAGGAAAGTCCTGAGAACGTCACAGGTATTTACAAGCACATGAACGTGCATGTCATCACATTATTTGATACCAGAGCTTTACCCCCATTCATATCCAAGACATGTATAGAATTGCTAAACCTGAATAGTGTGAAGAAGGAGACAACATTAGACATTGTAACCCCCATAGGAGAATCCACCCCTATAACGCATAGTTGTACCCATTTGGAAGTAGAGGAGGAACGGATATGATCGTGATCGAAGATCAGAACGTCATATAATTAACCGATATTGACATCCTCCTTGGAATGGATCGTCTAACCAAACACTGATCGAAAATTGAAAGCAAGGAACGGAAAATTTTGTTTAGGAACCTCAGCGGAAGAGTCACTAAATTTTACGGTCTAGGTAGAAGGAGATGCATACCCATAGTATCGGAATTATGTGCGATGCGAGAGATGCAAAAGGAAGGGAGCCACGCCTATCTAGTTTGGTTAGAAAGCGACGAACGAAAAGACCAGGGCATTCAGAACGTACCAATAATGTGAGGATCGAAGACGTATACTTCTTGAAGGGCTACAAAGAATGCCACCTGATCGACAACTAGACTCTGCGATAGAAGTAGAACCAGGAAGCCATAATTACATCGAGAACTAAAAGTTCAACTACGAGAACTCCTAGATCTCGGATTCATAAGACTTAGTGTCTCACCTGGAGGGGCATCAGTACTCTTCGCGAAGAAGAAAGACGGATTGTTACACATGTGCATCAACTATCGAGAACTCAACAAGTCGACCTTGAAGAACAAATACCCTTTGATTAGAATAGACGATTTACTCGACCAACCAAAAAAAGCCTACGTCTTTTCCAAGAATCGATCTGAAATTGGGCTACCATCAATTAAAGATGCGAGAAGAGGACCTTCCCAAAACAATCTTTCCTACAAAATACAGACACTACGAGTTCACCGTTACGCCATCTGGATTGACGAACACGCCCGCAATATTCATGGACCTAATGAACCGAGCCTTCCACCCATATCTGGATCGATTTGTCATAGTATTCATAGAAAACACCTTGGAGAGCAAAATCATCGAGGACATCTCAAGGTTTTCCTAGAAACATTGAGAATAGAAAAGCCATACACCAACTTTAGCAAGTGTGCTTTGGGCTAAGCGAAGCAATGTTCTTAGGACTCGTCATCTCTGCAGAAGGGATGAGAGTGGATCCAATTAAAATTCTATCCAACCAAGAGTGGAAAGCACCCAAGAATCCAAATGAAATATGAAGTTTCCAAGGTTTGGCCAGTTCCTACTAACATTTTATCGAAGGATTTTCCAGGATAGCCAGACCGTTGACTCAGCTGTTAAGGAAAGGTGTGAAGTACGAGTGGACCGAAGCTTGCGAGAAAAGCTTCCAAACGCTAAAAGAACTGCTGACCACCGCATCAATACTAGCCTTACCAGAAGATGGAAATGACTTCAAAGTTTATGCTGATGCAACAACGAGTGGTCTAGGATGTGTTCTAATGCAAGGCAAAAAAGTGATCGCCTATGCTTCACGGCAATAGAGGCCCCATGAACTCAATTATCTAACTCACGACCCATAACTTACTGTAATGGTACATGCACAAAGGGTATGAAGACATCATTTATATGGTGTTAAATGTGCAATTTACACTGAACACAACAGTTTGAAGTACTTCTACGAGCAGAAAGGGTTAAACATGAGACATAGGAGATGGTTAGAACTAGTCAAAGATTATGACTTAACCATTCATTATCATCCTGTAAAAGCTAACCGTGTCACTTATGCCTTAGCTAAAAGGGCTAAACAAGCGCAACGTGTTTAACTATGATAGAAGAACTAATCCGAGAATCCAAGAAGTTGAATCTCGAAGTTATCACACCAAGCATGGACACGGAAGTAAACCCAGCAATGACGGTAATAATTCTGGATCTAAGACAAAGGATCGTAGAAGCTCAGTGATATGTGCATAAAATGACCTATATTTCGATGTGTGAGTGTGCATATTTGTGGCTATTTTACTTCCATATCATATGCATTTTGCTTATTTTTGTTGTGTTTTGTGTGTTTCGGATAGTGTAGGTTTGGTTTTGAGCATAAATTGGCATTTTCGGCTAAGTTTTGGAGGAAAAAGCTGTGAGGATCCAGAGCTGGCTCGGCCGGGCCAGATTTGGCTCGACCGATCCTAAGCCAGACAGAGGTTGAGCTCGACCGATCTTGATTTGGCTCGACCGATCCTGGCAGAACAGAGGCAAATCCCGATTGAGCCAAATCCATCCTGGGCAATTCTGATTGAGAATTTTTGGTAGTTTTCTCTGTTTCAAGTCGGGATGGCTGACCAATCTTGGCCCGGGCGATCCGAGTCTCTGCCAACTTATTATAAAAAGGGGAAACTCGAAATTGGAGGAGACTTTTGAGAACTTTTGCCAAAATTTCATAAAATCTAGTTAGAAATTCTCCCAAATTCCATCTTCCATCCTCATTCCATCTAAATCCAAGTGGATCAAGAGCAAGATCTGCAGCTAATTGGTGAAGATTAGAGAGAATCAAGGGTAGATCATGTGCAAGGACAACAATTGGGGAAGAATTCAATTAATCTTTCATAATTGTAATGGATTGTCTTTTATTTTCTCTTGTATTGAACAAATTGAAATGTATGGAGAACTAAACTTCTTGTGAATGTTGTTTGGAATGAATATGTGTGTAACCTAGATCAATTTTGTATGTTTACCTTTCTATGTGAGTTTGAATAACACTAGATCTCAACCTCATTCACCTAGGTGTAGGTATTACCCAACATAGGTGATACTAGACGTGCATACTGCAGCCAACACGCGGGTAGAATTGTCATGAATAGTGTGTATTCTTGTGATCCTAAATACAATCCATGTGCTTCCATAGGACCATAAGGCTAGGATTTACGTACTTGAAGGAGTGAACTAGAAATCAATAACGTGACTGTTTGAGATTGCTAGATTCATCTACGGTTAACTCGCCGTGACAAGGGGTTAGCTACCATAGAGTGGATTGTTCAGCCACATAGGGATTAAATTGAGTTGCATCATGATTTGATCTATTTGGAGCACATTAGATTTCCAAGCATCATTCACTCTTGTCTTATTGATTGAACATGCTACTTTGTCTACCTAATTTGGAAAGTATAGATTTGTTGATTAATCAATTTCTGTTCAAACATGATTGTCATTGTGTCTTACTTTATTTACGCTTAGCCTAGTTTATGTTTTTGCCTAGTTGATAGAACAACTCAACGACTTAAATTTACCTAACTATAAAATTCCATATGAGTAAAGAGTAATCTATAGTGCGAAACTAGAAAGATCCTTGGATTGATAATTTTAACTTGACGAGTGTTTTTGCACGACATCAAGTTTTTGGCGCCGTTGCCGGGGAATGTTTTTAGTATGTCTATTCATATTGTTGAAAGTATGGATATTGTATGTTAGGTGTTTGTAAATATGTTTAGTAGAAAGTAGATTGTTAATTATTATTTTGTTATTTTTTTTTGCTATTGGGTGGATATTGGAGTATTGGTTTTTGTAGGTTATGAACGAATACAACGTCCAAGGCTTGATAATTGGAAGCTAACATGGAGAATTATCGAGGAGTTAATTCGGAGAGGCTTCATAATCTACAAATACAAATGGAGGAAATGAAAGCTAAAATGCTAGAGAGACAAAGGCCACAAAGGACACTTCGAAGTGTGAATGAGAACATGTGGGGAAATGAATACCAATGGCCGCAAAATGAAAGAGATTACCAAATAGTGGAAACCGTAAAAGAGACTTGCGAATATGATTGGTTGAGAAGTCAAGTGGAGTTAATGCAAGAACAACTTAAGTCGTTAAGGAGTTCAAGTAGGAAAAGTGAGGAGATCAAGGAAATAACATACAAAGAGAAGGATGAGATACTTGAGGAGACTCCGATACAAGAATCGATCATCATGAAACAATGGAGTGAAGCAAAGCGAGAGGAGAGACAATCACACGAAGTGTTCCCTCAAGAAGCTAAAGAGGATAAAGGCATCAAGGAAGAGATGCTAGTTATTGAAAGTGAAAAGAATGGTTCTCTTGAGATACCTTCACTTGAGGAGTTGCAAAAAGTCCCAGCCTTGGTACAACAAGATGAGGAAGATAAAAATGATGAGGAAATTATGTCGGGGAGTCCAAGTGGTGATATGGTGCTTATCTTTCCTTCATTTGTGATAGACAAGTGGGAAAAGGAGGTGATCCTAGGAGAGATAGTGGATGAATCATATGATTTGATCGGAAAAGGAAGTGATGAGAAGTTGATGATTAATCCAAATGAGAGACAAGTCGAGACGTATGTAATTTGGATTCCGTTGGATGATGCCTTGGAGATCAAATCAAAGAAGGAATCACCACCTTGGACATTCGAGATTGTTAAGATAATCAATCTTCCTTGGAAGGATGAGAGGGGTGAAAGAAACATTGCCATTGACAAATTGCTTCCAAGTAAATGCCGATCAAGGGAGAAAGGTGTATTAAAAATCCACAAGATTTTTGATAATGTATAAGAATGGTGAGTTCGTCTAGCTACCGACGTAAATGGAAGCGCTTGTTGGGAGGCAACCCAACCGTTTTTCATTCATTTGTTTTAAATTATTGCCTAGATAGTGTTAATAATGTTTCTTGTTTGTTTGGTAATCACTTGATTTACATGTGCTAGGGGGAGCGTTAGGAGTATGAGGAGTGATTGACTACCATCGGCTATTTTAGAAGCTTAGTCTAACTTGACTATGTTTGGGGGAATGTGCCAGTTACCGGTTTTGGTTTACTCTTCTTCTCTCTTGCTTCCTTATCTACTTGAGTTTGTTTGAATGATGATTCTACCTTCGATATGGTTGTATTATGATGATTGGATTTACTTTGGATATGGATGTTGTGGATGTGGATTTGGATTTTGGGTTTTTTGGTCGAATGTGATGTTTTGATGGAATGATTACCGAGCTTGTGTGATTTAATACTTCCTATTTGGCATGGTTTGTGGTTTTGGATTATTGGTTTGGTTTGTATGGTGGAGCTAGTGGATATGATCTTATCATTGTTGATTATTGGTTTGTGGAAAGTTTGGTGGAAAGGAGAGCTTTATTGGTTTGTTTTATACTCAATAGTTTGGTGGTGTTTGTGTTGATATTGAGTAGATACAAATAAGGCATTGGAGAAGTGGTTCGATTGTGGCTACCGATGAGTAACTCATTCTATTGTTTCTCTTGCCAATTAGTTTTATTGCATGTAGATTGTTTCTAGGTTGTGGTGTGCTAGTGTGTGTGTGATGAACCCAAACGAGTCTTGAGATTTAATCATGATTTACTTGGTGAAGTTAGATGTTTTCATCAACCAATGATATGGGGGAATCTTGTTTTCGATGCATGTCTTAAGTTTAACTTTTGATTTGCCGAGTTTCGTGTTTCGTTAATGCATAGGACTTGACAAAAAGTTGTGAGTTTTGAGCATTGACATTGTCATATCTTTGTCGTTCATGAGAGGCAAGATTGAGAGTATGAAATCTAGAACTTGCATCCGTTCTCTATCTATTGGCACGAGTGTGTGACTAGAAAATGATATTAGGCTATCGATTCTTAGTCCTACCTTTTACACCGGGAGTATAAGGTGGTTGTTATCATTAATTTGCCTTTCGTATTTTTGACGCCCGTGATTGAGCCTTATTGGTGAATATTCTTTGATATGTTTAGGTAAATTTAAGTCGCTGAGTTGTTCTATCAACTAGGTAAAAACATAAACTAGGCTAAAGCGTAAACAAAGTAAGACACAATGACAATCGTGTTTGAACTTAAATTTATTAATCAACCAATCTATACTTTCCAAAATAGGTAGACAAAGTAGCAAGTTCAATTAATATGACAAGAGTGAATGATGCTTGGAAATCCAATGTGCTCCAAATAGATCAAATAATGATGCAAACTCAATTTAATTCCTATGTGGTTGAGCAATCCACTCTAGGGTAGCTAACCCCTTGTCACGACGAGCTAACCGTAGATGAACCTAGCAATCTCAAACAGCCACGTTATCGATTTCTAGTTCACTCCTTCAAGTACGTATATTCTAACCCTATGTCCTATTTCCGCACATGGATTGGACTTAGGATCACAAGAATACACACTATTCACGATGGTTCTACCCGCGTGTTGGCTGCAGTATGCAAGTCTAGTATCACCTATGTTGGCTAATACCTAGGTGAATGAGTTTGAGATCTAGTGTTATTCAAACTCATATAGAAAGGTAAACATCCAAAATTGATCTAGGTTTCACACATTTTCATTCCAAACAACATTCACAAGAAGTTTAATTCTCCATACCTTTTAATTTATTCAATACAAGAGAAAATGAAAGACAATCCATTACAATTTTGAAAGATGAATTGAATTCTTCCCCAATTGTTGTCCTTGCACTTGATCTACCTTTGATTCTCTCTAATCTTCACCAATTTGTTGTAGATCTTGCTCTTGATCCACTTGGATTTGGATGGAATGAGGATGGAAGATGGAATTTGGGAGAATTTCTAACTAGATTTTATGAAATTTTGGCAAAAGTCCTCAAAAGTGTCCTCCAATTTCGAGTTTCCCCCTTTTTATAATGAGCTGGCAGAGCATCGAATCGCCCGGGCCAAGATCAGATTGGCCGGGATGATTTGAAATAGAGAAAATTGCCAAAAATTCCCGATTAGGATCGCCTGGGATGGATTTTCCTCGACCGAGATTTGCCTCTGTTCTTCCAGGATCGATCGAGCCAAATAAGGATCGGTCGAGCTCAGCCTCTGTCCGACCAGGATCGGTCGAGCCAAATCAGGATCGGTCGAGCTCAACCTCTGTCTGGCTCATGATCGGTCAAGCCTAATCTGGCCCAGCCGAGCCGGCTTTGGATCCTCACAGCTTTTTCCTCCAAAACATAGCCGAAAATTCCAATTTATGTGCAAAACCTAACCTACATCATCCGAAACACACAAAACACAAAAACACAACAAAAACAAGCAAAATGCATATGATATGGAAGTAAAATGATCACAAACATGCAAGCCCACACATCGAAATATAGGTCATTATGCACATATTATAATCCCCCAAACTTGAACCTTTGATTGTCCTTAATCAAAACAAAGTAAAGCCATTAATCTATTTCGTGCAATACCTCATAGCTCATCACGATGATCTTAGCATGTTCAAGTAAAAAGAGATTATCACCTAATTTTGTGACAAAGTTAATGCTAAGGACATGAACCACTCATCAAATATGGATACAAGAAAAGAAAGCACTCCCTCACGTGTTTAGGGACGATGAGATTCACTCAATCACAAGATATCGAGCTTGATTTCCATAAGCTTGCATCCATTCTCACCACTATACTACAATGAGTTAGTTTCTAAAATCAAAAAGGTTTTTGCATGGGTTGTAATGTGGCTAACTAAAAGGTGGGTGGTTTTGGGCCAAAGTGACTAAACTTCTCAATCTACCAATACCCCCCCAAACTTGTTATCTTCGAACCACTCCAAACCCGAGGCTTATTCACTTCACTACACTTTTTATTTTCTTCTTTTTTTCTTTTCCTTTCTTTTTCTTTTCTTTTTCATCTTTTTTTTCTCTAGCACCATCATTCACTCATTTTGTAGGTGCCTCATTATCACAACATCTGCACCAAAATTTTGTTGGTGCCTCATTTCCTAGGATCCAAACCAATCCTTTATTCCATGTCTTTCATGCCTCAACATTTGCAACACAAAGATACAAATCAATTCCCAATCCAACTCACATCACCGTATTCACCCTCGTACACTCTTCCTCCCAAAAGTTGATCCTAAACATGTCAAAGAATATTCACCAATAAGGCCCAATCACGGGGTCAAAGATGCGAAAGGCAAATTAATGATAACAACCACCTTATACTCCCGGTGTGAAAGGTAGGACTAAGAATCAATGGCCTAATAACATTTTCTAGTCACACACTCATGCCAATAGATAGAGAACGGATGCAAGTTCTAGATTTCGTACTCTCAATCTTGCCTCTCACAAACGACAAAAATATGACAATATCAAGGCTCAAAACTCACAAATTTTTGTCAAGTCCTATACATTAAACAAACATAAAACTCGGCAATTCAAAAGTTAAACTTAAGACATGCTTCGAAAACTATATTCCCCGACAACGGCGCCCAAAACTTGATGTCGTGCAAAAAAACTTGTCAAGTTAAATTATCAATCCAAGGATCTTTCTAACTTCACCCTACAGATTACTCTTTACTCATATGGAATTTTATAGTTAGGTAAATTTAAGTCGTTGAGTTGTTCTATCAACTAGGTAAAAACTTAAACTAGGCTAAAGCGTAAACAAAGTAAGACACAATGACAATCGTGTTTGAACATAAATTTATTAATCAACCAATCTATACTTTCCAAAATAGGTAGACAAAGTAGCAAGTTCAATCAATAAGACAAGAGTGAATGATGCTTGGAAATCCAATGTGCTCCAAATAGATCAAATTATGATGCAAACTCAATTTAATTCCCATGTGGTTGAGCAATCCACTCTAAGGTAGCTAACCCCTTGTCACGGCGAGTTAACCGTAGAAGAACCTAGCAATCTCAAACAGTCACGTTATCGGTTTCTAGTTCACTCCTTTCAGTATGTAGATTCTAGCCCTATGTTCTATTTCCGCACATGGATTGGATTTAGGATCACAAGAATACACACTATTCACGACGATCCCACCCGCGTGTTGGTTGCAGTATGCACATCTAGTATCACCTATGTTGGATAATACCTACACCTAGGTGAATGAGGTTGAGATCTAGTGTTATTCAAACTCACATAGAAAGGTAAACATCTAAAATTGATCTAGGTTTCACACATTTTCATTCCAAACAACATTCACAAGAAGTTTAGTTCTCCATACTTTTCAATTTGTTCAATACAAGAGAAAACGAAAGACAATCCATTACAATTTTTAAAGATGAATTGAATTCTTCCCCAATTATTGTCCTTGCACTTCATCTACCCTTGATTCTCTCTAATCTTCACCAATTTGTTGTAGATCTTGCTCTTGATCCACTTGGATTTGGATGGAATGATGATGGAAGATGGAATTTGGGAGAATTTCTAACTAGATTTTATGAGATTTCGGCGAAAGTTTCAAAAGTCTCCTCCAATTTCGAGTTTCCCCCTTATTATAATCAGTTGGCAGAGCCTCGGATCTTTCGGTCCAAGATTGGATCGGCCAGGATGACTTGAAACAAAGAAAACAACCAAAAATTCCCGATCAGGATCGCCCGAGATGGATTTGGCTCGGCCGGGATTTGCCTTTGTTCTGCCTGGATCGGTCGAGCAAAATTAAGATCGGTCGAGCTCAACCTCTGTCCTGCTAGGATCGATCGAGCCAAATTAGGATCGGTCGAGTTCAACCTCTGTCTGGCTCAGGATCGGTCGAGTTAAGTCTGGCCCGGCCGAGCCGGCTCTGGATCCTCACAGCTTTTTCCTCCAAAACTTATCCGAAAATGCCGATTTATGCTCAAAACCTAACCTACACCATCCGAAACACACAAAACACAAAATCACAACAAAAAAAAGCAAAATACATATGATATGGAAGTGAAATGGCCACAAACATGTACGCTCACACATCGAAATATAGGTCATTTTACACATATCACTCAGCTTTGAGCAAGCGATTTGGGAAGATTCGAGCAAGAGTTCGTCAAGGGATGGAAACAGACATCACAGAGAAGTCAAATAATGTTTTATGCTTTAAGGACCGAATTAGTGTCCCCGAGAACAAAGGATTAACAAATGAAATCCTAAGGGAAGCACATGATACCCCTTATGTTGCACATCCGGGAGGAAACAAGATGTACCAAGATTTGAAACAATCCTTCTGGTGTGAAGGAATGAAAAGAGACGTAGCAAAAAACATCGAGAGCTGCCTAACTTGCCAAAAAGTGAAAATACTACACCAAAGACCATGCAGAAAGTTGCAGTCGCTTGAAATTCCCGAATGGAAGTGGGAACACATAACAATGAACTTTGTGAATAACTTACCTAGAACACAAAAAAAGAACACAAGAATATGGGTAATCGTAGATAGATTGATTAAAAAAGCTCATTTATTGCCGATGCAAGCAACACATAGAGGTGAAAGGTCGGTGCAGAATTACATGAAAGAAATAATCCGATTGCACGGAATACCAGAGATCATTATCACGGATAAAGATGTCAAATTCACGTCTAGTTTTTTGGACCAGTCTGCGAAGAGAACTTAGAACACGATTGAACTTTAGCACCGCATACCAACCACAACTCGATGAACAACCAGAGAGAACGATTCAAGTTCTAGAAGATATGCTAAGAGTCGTAGTGCTAAATTAAGGAGTAAATTGGAAACAAGTATTACCGTTGATCGAATTTGTCTATAACAGTAACTACCAGTCGAGCATCAAAATGGCACTATTTGAAGCGCTATACGGAAAGAAGTGCAAATCACTTCTTTATTGGAACGACATAGACGAGCATAAAGCTCTAGGACCAGAAACCGATGATGGAATGATTCAAGCAGTCCGACAAACTAAAATGAGAATCAAGGAAGCCCAGGATCAATAGAAATCGTATACTGACACTCGACAGAGCGAATTGAAGTTCGAAGCAAGCAACAAAGTATTCTCAAAAGTATCACCCTCGACTGGTAACGCAATTCAGAATGCATGGGAAATCGAAACTGAGATTCATTGGACCATTCGAGATATTAGAGAGAATTGATCTCGTTGCTTACAGGCTCGCCCTACCGCCTAAGAGGAACGATGACCACAACGTTTTCCACATGTCTCATCTTCGAAAATACGTCCACGATCCAAGACACGTGACTCACAACCGCGAAGTGAACGTGCAACCGAATTTGCAGTATCAAGTGACACCAGAAGCAATCATCAACCGGAAAATTCAAGAGCTTTGTGCGAAGAAGAACCCGATGGTTAAAGCGATTTGGAAACACCACGACACGAAAGAAGCAATGTGGGAGTTAGAAGAGAAACATGAAGAATAAGTACCCAGAGCTATTCTAGTGACGATTTCAATTTTGGGGACGAAAATTTTCGTAAGAGGGGTAGGATGTAACACCCCGCATTTTCTGCGCCAATCTACACTAAATAATTATTTTAATACGCGTGACGAAGAATTAAAGCGCGAGTAATATTTATCGGCCTAATTACTAAAACTATATTTAGCCACCTTATTATTATTTTTATGGCACGGGCTAGATAAATTTATTTAAGCCAAGTATTAAATCATGAGAAGTAATGGGCTAAAGAATTTATATATTTAATTATCCTCTCATATATGTTGACCCAATTAGAATAAATAATAGGAGCCCAACTATAAATTCAAGTGAGTGGCCCAATAGATGAAAATAAATTGAGACCCATTTTACCTTAGTCTATTTAAATAATTTCTTGAGGATTATTCAAGGTCCGAATTCATAATTTAAATCGATGTAGCATAATTATTCGAGAATGATTCCAAGGCGAATTCTTGAATTTATTTCCTATTTTTTCCCATTTACTCGGCCAGCTCTAGAAAATAAGAGGAATATTACATATTTAATTTCCATTTAGATATTAATTCGCGAATATATTCGAGACTTATTTCCAAAGCAAATTTCTGGAAATTATTTCATATTTCTCCCTAGAATTTTAGGCCCTATTAATTTAAGATGGGAGAATTTTATAAAAATTTCCATCCTTATATTATATGTTGTAGAAATGGATCTTCTATTATATTAAATCTAGAAATTTAAATATATAAGTGGATGGAGTATTGACCAATATGGATTTTCTAGAAGAATAATTGTGATTGGCCATCTAAATTATTGAGGGACAAATTGGTAAAGGTGCATTTGGGACACTATCATTACAAAAGTAAGAACTTATGCATACAAGGTGAAAATAACACTCCACCTCCACCCTTCCCCTCTCCTTGATCGGCTGCCATCTCTCTCTCACCCCCTCACTTCATCTTCTTCGACCTAACACTCATAAAAACCTCCATTGTTGAACCTTCAAGTGCAGCCACCATTCAACCCATATACCACACATTAAACTCACTCAAATCACCTCCATTTAAAAAAAAAACCTTACCCTCTCACCTTCCTCATTCTTTTGAACCCAACAACACCCCTCAATTCCAAGCTTCCAATTTCGACCAAGGCTGGAAAATGAAGATCCATGGAGCTAAATGTTAGATCTAGAGACGTTCAAGAAGTAGGAAGCAAGAAGAGACCAAACAAGAGCTAGGAAGCACCATTTTCGAAGTTTGAGGAAGAGAGGCTTAGATCTGAACTTAAGCTCTTCAAGTAACCTCTATTTACCCTCTTTAGATCTTCTTAAACACGTTTAGAAGCTTGCATGTAGGATCAAGAGTCCCCTTGTCGATTTTCAAGACAAATGATGAACTAGGGTAGGAGATAAGCTTGTTTGATGACCATTCTTGGAGATGTTGTTGATTGTTGTTGATATATTCCTAATATGCATGCTATATCTTGAGATATATGTTTTACGAATATGATATGAAATGTATGATGTCTGAAATTGAGCATACATGTTGATGAAAGTGGGTTAGCCACGAATTTACACTTGTTATAGTGAAATAAACATGTTGTGATAAAGTATGTAAATCGGGCTCTCTGTTTGGCTATTGCAGACGGGTCAAATAGAATTTGATTAATGTGTTAATAATATTTTGGCTTTCATGTTAAAATACCATGTGGTTTGAAAGTTATGCTCTTTGCAATAAAATGTGTCATTCTGTGTCGCATGTCAAAAACCGATTTTGAAATTACACTTAAGCACTTCAGAAAATTTCCGAATTTTATAGTTAGATTGTCAACACATTTTAGAGTCTGCATATACAATTTCAAGTAATTGTCACAAGTGTTTCGGTCACAATTAAATTTTAAATTCTGCACCCCTATTTTAGCCCATAGCAAAAACATTCAGGAAAATCAATCTCCCCCAGCCCGTATCTTCCAAACTAAAAATGATTCTCACAAACCGTCAATTAGAGAATATTCATATTGAAATTTTGTTGTTGCATATAAAATTCCGTACCCAAATTCTTTGTACATTTTAATCCGCATCATTTTGAAAAGAGGGTCACATTTTAGATTCATGACTAGGAAATTCCACTGAGTTAAATAACAAAGAGTCATTCAATTGCATCCATATATCTTTCTAAAACTAATAAACATATTTTCTCAAATTTAGAATATATTAAAAACATGTTGCATCATTAATTGATCACTCATTTACATTTGGAACTAGGACATTAACATGATTTTAAATTAAACTATTTGCATCACTAGGGACAGGTTATAAATAAATATATGCAGTGGCGGATGCAGGATCCCAATGTCGTGGGGGCTCCACTTTATTTTGCCAACAACATCATATGAAAGAAATAGAAGCTAAAAATGACTTAACATAAATAATATAATAGAATTTAAAATAAACATTTTTATATTAACTTAATGCACAACAATTTTTTTATATTTACTTAATTATAACAATGATGAGATCATTGATATTTTTGATGTCATGTTCTGATACCATTACAAAACTGATTCAGTTTCGTCATTTACAAAAATTCTTTTCTTAATATATCAAATCAAGCAAAGAAATTCATCTTTTATTATATAACGCAAATCAATTGTGATAATCTTCATCGTAATAATTATCTATAAAATCAATTTAAGCTCAAATTTATAAAATATAATTAAAATTAAACAATTATTAAAAGTGATTTTATAATAAATAAATATAACAAACCTTAAGAAATCTAAACAATCAAACTCAGACAAGCCTCAAATAAATTCAACAATTCAAATAGCTAAAATTTTAGTTTTCTGTGTTCTAGATAGTTAAAGATTATAAAAGAGACAAGAAGCGATAAAATCAAATAATTTTAATAAAGAGAAAAAGACACAAAAAAAATAGTTTATATCCATAACAAAAAAATTTACACAACATCGGATCGGAAGAGAGATAATAATATTCTAACCAAAAAGAGAAAATAAGTGAAGTCATGTTTTCACTTAAAAATACTAAGGCACGACTTCTTCTCTTTTTTTATTATTTGTTTTTTATGCTTGAGCTTTCTTCTTCAAAAGTCCGGACATTTCCGCCGCTGCAATCTTCCCTTTCCATTCCAGATTCCGGCCATAAACATACACCCATATGCATCTATTTAAGAAGATCTTCAGATGGCTGTGGGGTCAGCCACCCCCATGAGCCCTCATGTGACTTCGCCCTTGAATATATAAGCATATACTTGATCAAAAGAAAGTAATGAATTATGTGTAATGGATAAAAATATTTGAATTCTTGAGCATGATAAGTAGACAATGATTATGCAAGCATGCACTTGTAGACTTAGAATGAAGTGTCACATGAAGCACATTAAAATAAATATCACGTTTGTTTATTGAAATAGCTAGTGTATGAAACTACATGAACACACCTAGTAATTAAATGCTAAACAATCTAGGTGATGGTGATTGTCAAAAGAAAGCTTCAACTAGAGGCACCAAGTAAACCTTCACCTCATAAGGTGGGCACTACTTTATCCTATCTTCTTTTGGTTAGCTTTCCAAAATGATTTCAAAAATTGAAAATAAATGCTTTTGTTTTTGAAAATGATGTGTCACCGATAAAATATTTTGGTGCTTATAATTGTTAATTGCCACGAGCATTTGGGAGAGATAGGGAGGAGGAATACGATCACCCTCTTGTCGGGAGAAATGGGAGAAATAAGGAGGAGGGAGGAGTTGAAACCCTCATGCGTGTCTCACGCGGTTTATATAGATTATATGATCGTTGATTGTGAAATGCACAACAAATTGAGTGATCATGGATTCATGTGAGTATTTAAAATGGTATGAGTTATACTTCAACAAAACCCTTGTGCTATGCTTGTGTGTTACGGTGATTACATCATATATATGTAATTTGTTTTCGGAACACCGTGACCACTGGGTCCAAGGAGTACTCATCCCCTATGCGAGTTTTCCCTACGTGTTGGTACAAGGCGATGGCGGTGGCGGCAGCGTTGTGGTGGAAAGCTAAGAAGGTGTTTCTATCGTGAACCTCATTTTAAATGTAATCTTTTGGACCATTCCTTCAAAACATCTATTATTGTCTTTGTCATTTGACATGTCTATTTGCATTACTTGGAGTAAAATTTTTTGTAAGTCTCTCCTATGTTATTCATGAACCCTCTTTGGAGTCAAGTGATTGTAAACTTGAATTATATCTTTTTGTGATTACCCCTTGTTCAATTGTTCTAAACGGCATGATCCATTTAAGTCATTGGCATGATTTAATTCGAATGCATATGGCATGTTCTTTGAAATCTAATTGATTAAATTTGTCATTAGATATCGAGGCTCAAGGGGTAACGTCTTCATACATAGTACCCATTTGTTGTTAGTGTTTATTTATTTGTTCAAAGTCGTACTTGGTGTAAAGCCCGCATGGTGGTCATTCTTTGATCCCAATGGTTATTATCTATTTACACGCTTGATTGTGAATACACCTTTTGTTTCCGTTATGCTTATTTTCTTGAGTATCATTTTTGGTATTAAACTCTTATCTTTCGAAGATATATTCAAGTCTTTTGGAAATGTTTACTTGCTTTCACTACACTTGATTTCTTGATTATCAATTGAGATTCAAACTTCTATCTTTTGAAATTAAAACCAAGTCCTTTTTTTAAAATATTTATTTGCTCCTGCTACTCTTTAAATAAATGTCAAAAATCGTTTTAAACACTAAAACCCTTAGTGTGCATTGTTCGCACGTGGGTCTGTCGCATAGGCCCGGTTTGGGGGCGCGACATAATATTTTTGTCTAGCTTGACCTTAATGATTAAGATTGAGTAAGTATTATAATTTAAATACTTCACTTATATTTTATTGAGTTTGGAGTTGAGAATGCATCATTCTCCATTGAGAAATAATATTCTTTTATCATGCGATTATTTAATTTCACTTGATTTGAGAGATTTGAGAATGAAATTGATCTCCTTGTTTCCCTCTACAAGATCATCAGAATGGATTTCTTTATCCCCAAATTTCAAAAATCATCAACCCCATAGCAGCCCTCCTCTCCTCAATATGGGAATAATTAGCATCACCAAGATCGATTAAACAAGAAAATCGAAGATTGGAGCCAATGAGAGGACCAAAAATCCGTCGACCCTCTTTTCTCTTGGTGCTGGAAATTTTCAGCATCTAATGTATGTGTTTCTCTCACTCCCTACTTCCTTTCTTTTATATTATTGGTGTAATATGTGTATATTTTGATTTGGTGGTGATTTTGTTGTGGTGTTGATGATTAGCTACTAGCATATTGCTTAATTTTTTGAAACCTAAGTATAATATGAACAACATATCTCCTTTACATATTATTGATCTCTGAAAATAAGTGTTGGAATGCTACGTTGATGTTTGAAAGGTTATAGATGCAATAGAACTCATGTCATTCATGTTAAATACCTAATCACTTTTTGACAGCATTCAGTCCGTTGATATTATGCAATTTTCAGTCAATTATCCGACCTCATTAAATCATGAAACTTGAAAATTTTGAAACTAGATTGTTTTAGGAGCGTTTTGATAGGTCATTAGCGTTAATCAAAGTTGTGCATCAAAAGTTATGTGCATTTGAAATTTATGTGTCAAATCTCTATCGAAGTGTAAAGATATATCTTGAAAGCATACTTCCCAACATTTTAGCTTTCATGGATTTTTCCTAGGAAACTAGACATATATAAGATATTTTCTACAAAATTTCAAGTCCATATCTCTGTACATGAATTTATTAAAAATCACTCATAGTTCAACTCTGTTTTTAACCATAAAATTATAGCCGTCATGAATGTTTGGATGTCTTTTGGTAAAATCTAATTACATGGTATCATTATTTGAAGTCTCTAGTTGTTTAATAAAAAGGGATAAGTCCAAAATCATTCTACTTTTATTTTTAATGTATTTTACAAAATGGTCTTATTTCAGACTAAGTATAGAAAATGCATTTTGGGGCAGCTTTTAAGCAATTCGTGTCTTTAACTCGATGACCTACCAAACCAAACTCAAATACCTTTAGACATATTTCTAACCTTCATATTAATGTTTAGAATATCTCGGTAAAATCTGGTTGTGTTTGGTTATGTGGAATGAGAGCATTAATAGTTGCACTTCTACATGTTTATGATCATGAATAGTATGTTCGACATCACATAAGTCGTGACCTCCGTAGGTCTGATTATTTAAGAACATTCCTACAATAATTAATGAAGGTTAGGGAGATCATGAATTAATCTCAGCCCCTAAAGACATGGGTGATACCCGTGGTAGATCGGCGAGCATTTGATGCCAAATATGGAAATCATGTACATATGCCTAATTAATGAGTTTGCTACGCTATTGGGATATGATTAGGCCTAATTGTCTCCATATATATGTTCGCTAACATGTGTTATGATAATTAACCTAATTCAAATACCGAAACTATGTTTCATTCACCATTTCCTCTCGACATACCAAGCTGCCATCTTTTTTGTATAACAATATAATCCACCTCGTGTATGTCTTTGAATCCAGATATAATTGAACTGTTTCAGACGCGAGTCCATTTATTTAGGTATATTGCTGATCCTATGATATTGAATTATGTGATAATTGTATGTATTATATGTATCGATTCTACAGTTAGCAACTCGCTCGAACGATGCATCGATGTCGTAGTAACTCAAAACTATTCTCTTTCTAGGACTCGACGAGAACATCAAAGGGGCATCCACGAGTTGAACTAACTAACAGTTGATCCTACTTAACATAAGGTGGGCTTTCTTACTATATCAAAATTCAAAAGATTGATGTTTGTTTTGCTTTGATAAAAGTGGTACGTTAGTAAAAATGGTTTTGGTACCATAACATGTATGTTATATTGGGAAATTTGATATAACGATCGGGGTTGATGTATTCCTCTACGAAGGATGCAGAACCTAGTGCACTTTTGGGCCAATCGGGACTCCCACTGGTAACAGTGAATGGCGAGTGGCCCTTCCCTTTATCACTTGGATGAATGTTGATAAGAATTGATGTTTGGTACCATGAATGAGTTGGGCATGCCCGGTGAGGAAAAAATTTATTTGGTAATCACAAGTATTTCTCTAAAACCCTTGTGTTTGCTATGTGAATATATTGATGTTACATATATTCTTGTATGATTTGGGCATGTGTCCACTGTGTGCAATCAATGTACTCAACCCTCCACATATTTCTAAATGTGTAGGTTGCAGGTGATGGAGCAGGAGATATTACTGTGTGGGGGTTCTTCTGACTTATTGTTAAAGCTATATCATCTTTTATTATACTTGTTAAATTTATCTTTATGCTATTCCTTTCTTTCCATGTATTCCTGTTGATTCTTTTGGGTATTAAGCCATGAACTATGTCTTCATACCTAGCTTCACTTTTGATTTCCATATATTTTTTTGTGGAGTTGCTTATTTGGTATTGAGCTAACCCTCTACCTTGAATTATGAACCGATGTCAATTTAATGACGTGATTCATTTCATATGCCTGAACTTAGTTCATATTTGTTCTTTGAATTTCTCATGCTCCTTCCAGTGTATCTTGTCATCTTGTATTTAGCTGTTACTTTCAGACCCTAATCGTATTTTCCATCAAAATTCATGATTATTAATGTTATTCATTATCTATTGTGTTCACAGGTTTCATTTTTTGTCTCGTGTACTTGGTGATTGAATACGTCCACTGCCTAAATACTCATTTGTGCACTTGATAAAAATTATTTCTATTGTTCAATTAAGTTTTTGTTAAATGTCTCTTATGCATGTTTATCAACATGCGAGACTGTCGCATGGGCCCCGTTTTGGGCTGTGACAAAAGTGGTATTAGAGCCTAGGTTTTTGAAACTTTATCACGTGACTTTGTTGTTTTAGCGCATGCAATTTATTCTTAATTGTTCTCTCGCAAGTGTTGTTAAAATTTGATTGGAGTTTATATTGTTTTTTTAATTTTGATCCATTTGCATTGAGATCGAGCATGATATCCTTTGATGTAAATGTCTTGAGATTTTGAAACCTCCTTATTGAATTTGTTCGTTCTCAGGACTCTTGTATAGCATGAACCTATTGTTCCACATCATGAACTATGTTTGATTGATGGGAAATTTTCATTTGTGATTATACTTATTCTTCATATACGATCCTTGATTCGAAATGGAAGAACCCCGCAACCACCCACTCCATCGCCGCAACTTAAGGTACGCTTTCGAGAGATTGGACCAATTGAATTCAGTTATTCATATTTCTTTGATTTCAAAGTTATGCTGTGTGATTAAGCACGGAGGGAATTAAACATGAATATGTATGTGGAAATACATTCGAGATAATCAGGAATATGCAATATTCACCACGAATCGCGACCAACGCCGAGAGACGCCGCCCACGTATGAAATGCCCAACTAATATGAAGGTCGATTGGAACAATAATGTTCACCCAAATGAAAACTGAAATGTCGAAGAATCCTGGAAAAGCAGGAGAAGACAATCATCTTGCAGAATCATTCAAACAACTACAAGAAGTTGATCACAAAAAAAAAAAAAGAGAATTGATCATCTGGATAACCAGTCGATCATGCGATGAAATCACTTATCCCATAGATTCAATAAATCATCCCGTAATCTCAGTCGAGCACTAAAGGTTTCATTAGTTCTTGTTTTTATCCCCTACGGAATTATCACAGTGATACACTAATTCTTTACCCTATTAGGGGATATCATGATGAAGTGAATTGATAATCATATCTACTTACAAGAGATGCTTATATTTCAAAATAGAATGAGTTATGTATTTTAGGAATATTTATCTTCGTATAGCGAAGCAAATCTGACACCTCATGAGAAAATTGTTACCATATGATGTTCCATAGCAAATGTTCAACGGATGAAAAGTTGCAAAACTATTAGGGGATCAATCGATTAAAAACGCAAAATGCCCATTTAAGCTACGCCATATGTTTAACTAGAAATATGGATATCTAAATGGAAACTGAGTCGATTATTAAGCAAGTAGTCAACCATCATGGTTGTAGTTTATGTAAGATAGTTGAATCAAATTATATTATACAAAATAAATGAAATGATCGATTTAGATGCATTCGTCTACTTGAAGAGCTGGACAAATGATTAAGATGCAATTACCTACTCCAGATTGAGATCCATTTTCTTCCTTCAATGTTTGAATTAAAAATGTTTAAACCTATATATGCATATATTTGCTATACAAGTGAAGTATTCGCATGGGACTCAAAATTCAAGCAAATTGAGTTAACCTTACTGCATTTTGAATCGGTGGAAGCTAAATTTTGTTTAGTACATTTACAAAATAACCCTAATCAAGACATTATCTTCAGGATGATAGGTGAATGCCATGATATACACTGCATGGATGAATTAGAAGGACAACGCTAAGGGAGAGAACCTGATTTAAGTAAGCTCAATTATACGTGATAAATTATTTTCACACTATTGATCTTCCACGATACAACAATGATAAAAGGAAGAAGTACGATATTACTAAGGCAAACATTGAGCAGAATTGATCATGATACTACAGGGATTACAACAATATTATGAGGCAGGGCGAATAAGTTAGTCTAAATACATTGCACCAAAGAAATATTATGGAAGACGACTTCCTAAACCATCGTTAGACAACTAGTAGGGATGATAATCAATAGAACCATAGAAAACGAATAGAACTGCATACAAACTAACATACAAGGATATACGAAGAGGTCATTAAAGTGCTGCAAGTACCAGCTGGAACATTGGTTTCACCTCTAAGGACACATTCACATGCGAAAGAAAGGCTACATTGAACTGGATGAATCTCGTATAGGGTCATAAGAGTGGAACTTGATGAAATTGAAGTTTACGACAAACCTAATCAGAGCACCGAGTACACAATTGGAAGGACAAACCATTGACAATAAGAGGCATCGACTGAAAAAGATATTGCAACACCCATGAAATGTGTATAAATATTACATGAAACGAACACCCTTCCTACCTACCAAGTATCCAGTCCATTTAACCGACTCACCGAGACCCCCCCCCCTTTCAGTTAATAATGGTAACATGGACTTATCTATTTTTCCTATAATCAAGCCTTTTTTCTAAATAAACTAGACCTCACTGGTCAAATTCAAAGTGGAGCAACTCATACCGATATTGAGCAACCAACTTAATCTAAGCAGGACTATCTCACTGTCCTAATTCAGTCTATACCATCCTTGTCTAATCAAGAAAAATGATGGGTGTAATTTTAGCGTACTAGATGACGAACATAGAGATAGGCCTCGTATTGGATAGATACCTTGTGATCCCTGACATAGTGAGATTAAAATTCTCGGACTACTTACACCAACACTAGGAGGCTTGAGAGATTTTTGCAGGAGCAAATGATGTTGTGGACATCCCAAGAATAGTCCTAGCAGCACAACAGAAGTGACGCCAATGGGTTATCGAGATTTTATATCGGGTGTTCCCTTATGATGTAATTAAAATATATGACTTAATTGGGGTCACATGACAAATTAAAGAGCAGTACCTCTTTAGCAAGGAGCCACCCGCTGGACCCTATGTCCGAGTGCCAGAGATACTGTATGAGTTGATTAACAGGTATCTAGATAAAACTATCGGTCCTATTGAGAGACCATACCTACCTAGATGAGTGGTGGACTAGAGGGAGCTAGATTTCATTGATATCGAGGATCAAGATACCCCTAAATGAGATACAGATGGTGTTGATGAGTAGAGTTCGTGTGAATTTTATTAGTGGTGAAGTCTAATTTCATATCTTTTTGTTTAGATCATACATTTAGAACTTTTTCGCCATGTATTCTATTGTTACCTTATACCCGAATGCATATGTCGGGTGCATTGTTGAAGAATTGTTACAAATTGATGCTTAGATTGGAATCCCTTGACCATCGAACCACTATTTTATTCCATTTAAAATATTTTCCCGTAATTGTTATAATTATATCATATAGTTCATTTTTTGGAGGCACCCTTATGCGTGGATTTTGAAACATGTCACACTAGTGTACTCATTTTTCATTGAAGTGATTGCTCTTAGCGCTCCATTGTTATCTCTATGATTTTATTACCATAATTAATTAGTCACCCCATTGACTTGGAGGTGAGATCTATGCGTTTAAATCAACAATTTTAGCTCCCACCATCTTCAATTATAAGAAGTTTAAATGAAAAGATTCTTTGAAGAAAATCGATAGATAGAACCATGGGCAAACCCTCATTTACTCTGGAAACTAGTGTTTCTATGATGGGGAAATGATTTATCTTGAAGGAAAAATCTTGTGACCCTTTTTTAAGGATCAATATAAGCCCTAGTATTTATTCAACTATGTACTCGAGAATTCCACTATTAAGAAGGCCAAGGGATATAGGTCCAGATCAAGACAGGAGTCATCATCCTCTTCGAACAGCCTAACAAATCCAATTGACAATTGATACCATGTCATCACTAATAATCCAAAGTGGGAGTTCAAATGGATGACATTTGAGATATTTCGAACTGAGCAACTAATGCCAAGACAAGAATGGTAAATAACCCTAAATCTTAGCCTAGGAATCAACAATTGGAGTAAAATTGTAAGTGGTGCTTTTCTGAGAAAACTCGTAATAGATGCGGAAAACATGCTCAAAGGTATATACAAGAGTACAATGGCTAAAGGGGAGGATATTACTTGTCCCAACCGCACGGATAATTCTCACATAGTCGAACACAGGGAGGAAAAGGACAATCATAGTTGTAGTCAGAGTAAGGGATCTAAGGCGCAGTGTTGAGTCCCTAACAGATTTTGGCCACAATGATGATATTACATTCGACATGCTAAAATTAACGAAGCATCGCTTTACAACTCAATAATAAAGGTGAATGAGAATCCTTTTCAAGAGACCAGAGAGTTTTCTTAAAAATTCTACTGAATGCGTATATAAAGCAGAATATGCAACATTCTTGCCGCCAAGCCACAAAGGACCCAAAGAGATAAGGTCTAATATTGAAAGTAATAAAAGTATTGTCGCATAACTGACAAACGGAACTACTCTAGCATAGAGCTACGAATTGTTCAGATTTTGGTAGCATCCTATCAAATGATTTAAGAAATCTATAGGAATGCAAACGCAAGTAAACAACGAGTAGAGAATGACAAGGGAACAAGATTTGATTTATAATTTTATAGTAACTAATACGCGTACTATCACCACCCTATTAAGGGATTTTTCAAATTTGAAGAATCGATGATCTGATTATGGAACAAGGAAAAAAATGAAGGAATGTGAACGTACAAGGGAGACTTCGACAAGTAGAAACAACCCTCGAACACTAGAATTGTTGTAGTGGTGTCAGATGCAAACAAGAATGTTGACATTATGACAACACACTAAAGGTTGGATTTGGGCGGCGCGCTTTAATGCAAAATAGTAAAAGAGTGGCGTACGACATCACCAGGACTAGTAACACATGGACTTACCTAAAATAACTCACAGGCAATGAGAAACCTATGACAATTGCATATATACATCTATAATAGGTAGCAGGGAGAAACCTTGGGAACCATGCTCGAAGAAATGTGTAAAACCATAGCGAAAACATGCTCTGACCCCTGGTAGAGAATCATGATGAAAAATATCATTATGCATGTGAGCCATAGTCGATAATGTTAATACTCAGAGGCAATGTGTCGGCATCAATTCAAACCGGTTAATGGTTCATATATACTGACGTTACCCTACTCTGAAAAGAGACTAAGGCTACATTAAGAACGCCATACCATTTCCACGGGAAAGCAATACAAGTTTTTGTCTAAAACATAGTCAACATACATGGGACAGTGGAAATGAAGACAAACATCAACATTTGCTAATGAACCAATGAAATAACGTTCATCGAAAAACTATTTGGACACAAGTGTGAATACCACCAAACAAGAATGAGTAAAAGAATCCAAGACTGCAAGACTTAGAGCGAATTGAGGAATGATAATCACCATCATGTACGACTCATAAAACTGAGATACTAGAAAGGTGTCGTAGAAATAAGGAGACCCACACCTGATGTAATGATTGTAATTTCTCCTAGCACGACTGCCCATAAGATTAAGACTCTGACCTTATCAATTATGTCTAACGATCTCATTAGATGAGTGTTATTGCCCTAAGGAAAAGCAAGAACACTCAGGTTCTCATACGAGGATATTTATCTAAGTATTGAGATGAAATATCCTAAATATAGCTACGAAAAATGGAGATAAAAAAAATCATAGAAATCTTTTTCTATGAGTATTATTTGAAGTTTCTTCAAACTATCCTCGACTTAAAATGGGTAACGTCGTGTAGTAAATAATTATCAAGAGTAATTCGGTTAGCTCTATAATTCACTTTGGGAACATGCATTTATGCTGGATGTCACATTAAGTCTCATAAGCTCGATTATTTGGGTGAGAAATCAGAGCTATTGTGAAAATGTGATTCTATATCGTACCCTCATTTACAAGGGAGGTCGAGATTATACTTGAACAAAAGAAAAACTCAAGAGCTTTGAAATGAAAGTGTATCATTGGTCAAAATCCTTTGATGATATCACGAATCAGCAAAGACCAACAAAAGTCCTAATTTTTTAGGACGGAAATTTTTGTAAGGAGGGAGGAATGTATCACCCGTATAAATTTCATCGCTCTCTTTAGCTATTAATTTTTTTATATTTATTTTTATTAGTTGCAATGCTCAAAATGCAGCTTTAATTTGTAGAAGGTTATCTAGAGCCTTAAAATCAAAATTTAACAATAGGAGTTTCCCAGCTTACATATTTATTTCGAAGCAACTCCGTAGGAATCTCATAAACTAATATTTATGTCTAGCTTGACCTTAATGATGAAGATTGAGTAAGTGTTATAATTTAA
The DNA here is from genome assembly GCA_026898455.1 of Plectranthus barbatus. Classification (NCBI taxonomy): domain Eukaryota; kingdom Viridiplantae; phylum Streptophyta; class Magnoliopsida; order Lamiales; family Lamiaceae; genus Plectranthus; species Plectranthus barbatus. The sequence goes on along the minus strand of JAPKLW010000627.1, from coordinate 121,980 downwards.
ATACTTCACTTATATTAAATTGAGTTCGGAGTTGAGCATGCATCATTCTCGATTGAGAAATAATATTCTTTTATCATGTGATTATTTAATTAAACTTGATTTGAGAGATTGAAGATTAGGGGTCGAATACCTGGTGTTTGGATGATATAACACTCGGTTTTAAATATTGGGGGATCAAATTTAAATTTATTATATATTTATTTGAGGTGTTCTAATCCATGAATTATATTATTTGGGGCATACTTGATTTAATTCCTCATGTTATGACTTATTCTAGGTGAATGATATTTACTTGTTGAGAACATGTAATCAAATTAATTGGATTATAATTGTATTAAATAAAGCCCTCCCTTTTTTTTTTCTCAAACCCACGACACCATCTTGCTTCTTCTCCCTCTCCCATTCGTTTTTCTCCTTCCACCATTGAAGAGTGGATGCAGGTCCAAAAGCTTGAGAATCCCTCTTTCACCAATGATTTTTGTCCATTCAAAGAATGAAATTGATCTCCTTGTTTCCCTCTACAAGATCATCCGAATGGATTTCGTTATCCCCAAATTTCAAAAATCACCAACCCCATAGCAGCCCTCCTCTCTTCAATATGGGAATAATTAGCATCACCAAGGTCGATTAAACAAGGAAATTGAAGATTGGAGCCAATGAGAGGCCCAAAAATCCGTCGACCCTCTTTGTTGGAAAGAATCAATCAAAGATGGAGGAGATCGGAGAAGATTAAGGAAAGATAACAATTAAAAATAAACTAGATCAATTCTATATAAGATTGATCTTGTTTACCATATCTTTTGTTCTTTCATTTTTTGTTTATCTCATTTTCTCTCTATAAGAAGTGATAATATAATTCAATAAAGATAAGAAAAATAAGAATTCCTTTCAATCTCTTTTACTTATATGTCGAACTTCTAATCAACATGGTATCAGAGAAGGATTAACATCCTGACTCTGTTACTCTAGAAAAACCAAAATCAAGGCTAAGAATGTGATTCATCATAGCCTGCCAGATCAAATTCACCCCAAAACCCTTTCAAAATCAACTTAAACCAAGGAGCTAAGATTTTATTATCATCACCGTTCCATATACCAATCTCAGCCCTAAACTAGATCAAGGCAAAAAACCAATTCTTACCTTCTTCCTCTCCTCCCTGCAAATCAGCTATGTCAGAAATAGAAGCCAAGAATGTGATCAAAACATCAGAAAATATTAATCTAGAATTCAAGTTGGATGAATAAAACTACCGAATTTGGTCTAGATTACTGAAGGTGGCCATCGGAGGCAAGGGAAAGACAAAACATATTACAGGTGACCCCCCTCCACCTAAATGAGGAGAAACCGGCTTCACACAATGGGAAAAGGATGACTTGACTGTGTTTTCCAAGCTTCCTCAAAACAATGAAACCAAGCTCATATCTCGGCTCGCTCAACGTCAGACCGCTAACGCTATCTGGGATAGCTTGGCAGTCACCTATGGAACGACGTCCGACCCTCTTCAAATCTATGACTTGGAGGTTCGTGCTAATAAAGTAAAGCAAGAGGAACAAAGTGTTGAATCCTACTGGTCCGAACTAACAAGCATATGGCTTAATATTGATCACAGAAATTCAAATCTTCTAGACTGCTGTAACAATGGAATTGAAATGTATCGAAAAATTGTTTGAACAGAGGAGACTATTCCAGTTTCTCTCCGGTCTTGATGCTAAATTAGATGGAGTTAGACGAGATATTCTGAAGGAATCCCTCTTACCTTCACCGGAGGCAGCTTTTTCAGAGTCTGATTGGGAGACAGCCCAGATACAGATATAGCAGATGGCTATCGCACAAGGATCTGAGTCCCAGATTGGATCGGGATTTGCCGTGAAAGGGAAGGGAGAACAGAGTCGGTGTAATCCACCGTGAATGAAGATCGACAAATAAAAATTGATTTGCACCCACTGCTGAATGCAAAAACATATGAAGGAACAATGTTTCCAACTCGTGGGTCACCCGAAACGGTGGGAGGACGACCACAAAACCCTCAGAAAAGGGAAGTTTCAGATAGGTGTGGAGCCTGGCGAGAGAAACAAGCACGCCCATGCCCGTGATAGCTCTTCCATCGCCGAGCAACAGGAGGATGCAAGGGTTGGAGTTTATGGAAGATTGGCACGGACGATCGGAGGGGCGGCACAGCTGATCGGAGGAAATATAGAAGGGGGGAATGTCATGGCTGCTATGTCGAGAGGTAAAGGGTTTGGTTTTAAGCCAAACCCTTCTTGTTTTAAAAATTAGCACTTGTCAATTATACCCCCCATTATATCATCTATTTCCTCAACTTACCCCTCTTCTTTATGCAAATGTTACTCATCGTCCTTATGCAACCACACTCACACACCCAATCCCGTACATTTGTCTATTCAAGGTTGGATTTTCGATTGTGGTGCTACCAACACAATGTCCTACTCACGATCCAATTTCTTAAACCTTACCAAATCACCCAAAAAACATCTCCAAACAGCTAGTGGAGATTTAATACATGTTGTAGGATCAGGCACTATACAAATTACCCCTACTTTATGTCTCTCAAACTGCCTCTTTGTTCCTTCTCTATCTCATAAACTACTTTCTATTAGTCATGTGACTCGAGAATTAAATTGTATCCTTCTTATCAATCCGTTCTTCTGTATTTTGCAGGATATCAGGATGAAGAAGATTATTGGGCGTGGCACTGAAAGGCTTGGACTTTACTGTGTGGATGAGATAGCTCCAAATAGTACTGTGTTATTTACTCAAGGATCTCAAAATCAAGAACTCTGGCTATGGCATAGATAGTTAGGGCACGCTTCTAATAGTTATTTGAAATTACTCTTTCCCAGTCTAGTTAAAAATTCTATTGTTCCTTGTGATTCTTGTATTTTGGGCAAAAGCCACAGACATTCTTTCAAATCTAAACAAAACCGTGTTGACTCTATTTTTTCGTTGATTCACTCTGATGTGTGGGGTCCTGCCCCTGTCTTAGGAGGCCTTAGGTTTAAATATTTTCTTCTCTTTGTGGATGACTGCTCTCGTAGGACCAGGGTATATTTTTTAGATACAAAATCTTAAGTTTTTGAAAAATTTACTAAGTTTTATACTATGATACAAACCCAATTTCACAAAAACATTCAGATTCTCCGCTCCGATAATAGTGGTGAATTCATCAACTCTTCTATGACAAATTTTTGTCTACAAAGAGGTATTCTTCACCAAACATCTTGCCCGTATACTCCTGAACAAAATGGGGTCGTAGAAAGGAAAAATAGGATTATTCTGGAAATGACTCGTGCAATGATACTAGAATCAAATGTGCCTTCTTCTCTCTGGCCTGAAGCCATTGCCACTAGTGTTTACCTCCTTAATAGGTTACCCACTAAAATACTTCTCCTTCAAACTCCACTCCAATATTTGTCTTCTATCACCTCCGTTCCTTCTGCTCTCACTCTTGAACCTAGAGTTTTCGATTGTTCTGATTCATATTACAAAACACAAGCACACTAAATTTGGCCCATGTGCCGAAAAGTGTGTGTTCGTTGGTTATGGGATACACAAAAAAGGATATCGATGCTTCAATCCTAAAACCCGTCAGATCGTAACTACCATTCACTGTGATTTCTTTGAAACAGAATACTTCTTTCATAACCACCTTAGAGGTCAGGGGGAGAGTGAAATTTACGACCCTCTAAGCTGGCTCCTTCCTAATATTTCTCCTGTTAACCCTCCTAATCTTCAAGAGCCACACATACCAAATGAGCAGCTCTCTAAAACAGAACAGACACTACCTGAAATGCTACCTCCAAATTCACTTGAACATCTGATATCCTCAAATGAGGATGAACAAAACCACCCTGAGCCTGAAACTGAACCTGAAACCTCCGAAGTGGCTGATTCTCAAGAACAATATGTTTTACCTCCTCGAAGCACAAGCGGCATTTCCCCCCGATGCTATTCTCCTGAACGGTCTAGTCGTAACTCCAGGTATCATATTGGGTCGGTGGCCAGACTAAATCTATCTGAAAATGCCATTGCCTATGAGAAGGCACTTTATACAGAACAAATTCAGCCTTCTGAAGTTGAGGTTTTGCAAATTCCTCATTGGAGGGAAGTGATTCAGAAAGAACTTGACGCCCTAGCACAAACCAATACCTATGAGAAATGTCAACTTCCTGAGGAAAAGATACCTATTGGGTGCAAATGGGTATTCACAATTAAACGGAAGTAGGATGGTTCAGTTGAGAGATACAAAGCTCGGTTGGTGGCTAAAGGCTACACTCAAACCTACGGAATAGACTATGCTAAGACATTTTCTCTGGTTGCCAAAATGAACACCGTTAGAATTCTTTTGTCCACAGCTGCTTCGAAAGATTGGGTCCTCCATCAGTTCGATGTTATGAATGATTTCCTCCACGTCGATCTGAAAGAGGAGGTTTATATGCTCCCACCACCAGATTTCTCTCATGATTTAGGAAGGAATGAAGTCCGTAAGTTTAAAAGGACCCTGTATGGTCTAAAGTGGTCTCCAAGGGCTTGGTTTGGAAGGTTTACAGTAGTAATGAAGAAGGTTGGTTATCTACAAAGCAACTCAGACCATACCTTATTCATCAAGCGAAGAGGATAGCATCTTACATGCTTGATCATATATGTAGATGATATGATCCTGACTGAGGATGATCCAGAAGAAATTGCCAATCTCAGAAAAAACTTGTTCCAAGAGTATGAAATGAAGGATTTAGGAAAATTGAAATACTTCCTAGTAATTGAAGTCCTCAAATCACAACGGGGTATTTTCATTAATCAGAAGAAATATACTCTTGATCTCATCACTAAAACTGGACTTCTAGAGTGTAAACCTGTGGCAACCCTAATTGTTGCTAATACGGATTGCAGATCACAGAAGGAGCTGACCTTGTTGACCGCGGCCAATACCAACGACTCATGGGCCGGTTAATCTATCTTTCTCACACTCATCCCGACATTGCTTATGCTGTTAGTGTGGTAAGTCAGTTTATGCATCATCCACAAGTAGATCACCTTGAAGCAGCGTTGAGAATTGTGAAATACTTCAAAGAAACCTTTGATTATATGATTCTCTTCAAGAAATCAAACCATTTGGAGATTCATGCTTACACTGATGCAGATTTGGCCGGAAATCCAGTAGACCGAAAGTCTACAGCTGGGCATTTTGCTTTTGTTGGAGGAAATCTCGTGTCATGGAAAAGTAAGAAACAAAAGGTTGTTGCACTATCGAGTGCAGAAGTAGAATTTCGGAGTATTAAAAGTGTTCTTATGGAAATACTCTGGATATGAAAGCTGATGATAGAGCTTGGGCTGTATTCTGGAAAAACATGTCAACTTCTGTGTGACAACGAAGCAGCGATAAGTATCTTCGAGAATCCAGTGTAACATGATAGAACGATGCATGTGGAAGTGGATAGGCACATCATTAAAGAAAAGATCGAAGAAGGTATTGTTTCTCTTCCTTTTGTCTCCTCCGAAAACTAATTGGCCAACATTCTCATGAAAGCAATGGACTCAAAAATGTTTTCAAATGTTCTTAGCAAGTTGAGCATTGGGAATCTCGATACTCAACTTGAGGGGGAGTGTTTGAAAGATTCAATCAAAGATGGAGGAGATTAGAGAAGATTAAGGAAAGATAACAACTCAAAATGATCTAGATCAATTCTATATAAGATTGATCTTGTTTACCTTATCTTTTGTTCTTTCCTATTTTGTATATCTCATCATCTCTCTATAAGAAGTGATAAGGTAATTCAATAAAGATAAGTAAAATAAGAATTCCTTTCAATCTCTTTTACTTCTATGTCCATACTTCTATTCAACACTCTTTCCTCTTGGTGCTGGAAATTTTCAGCACCTAATGTATGTATTTCTCTCACTCCCTACTTCCTTTCTTTTATATTGTTGGTGTAATATGTCTAGATTTTGAATATAGATATGATATATTAACTTTTATTTTAGTTTTAGATGGAGTAAGGGCTTGTTGGTGGAGATTGGAGTGGTTTGTGTTGATTTGGAGGTGATTTTGTTGTGGTGTTGGTGATTAGCTACTAGCATATTGCTTAATGTTAGGAAACCTAAGTATAACATGAACAACATATCTCTTTTACATGTTATTGATCTCTGAAAATATGTGTTGGAATGCTACATTGATGTTTGAAAGGTTAGAGATGCAATAGAACTCATGTCATTCATGTTAAATACCAAATCAGTTTTTGAAAGCATTCAGTCCGTTGATATTATGCAATTTTCAGTCATTTATCCAACCTCAATAAATAACGAAACTTGCAAATTCTGAAACTAAATTGTTTAATGAGCGTTTTAATAGGTCATGAGCATTAATCGGAGTTGTGCATCAAACGTTATGTGCATTTGAAATTATGTGTCAAATCTGTGTCGAAGTGTAAAGCTATATCTTGAAAGCATACTTCCCCAACATTTTGGCTTTCATGGATTTTTCCTAGGAAACTATACATATATAAGAGCATTCCTACAAAATATCAAGTCCATATCTCTGTACATGAATTTATTAAAAATCACGCATTGTTCAGCTTTGTTTTAAACCATAAAATTATAGCCGTCATGAATGTTTGGATGTCTTTTGGTAAAATCTAATTACATGGTATCATTATTTGAAGTTTCTAGTTGTTTAATGAAAAGGGATAAGTCCAAAATCTTTCTAATTTTAATTTTAATTTATTTTACAAAATTGTCTTTTTAATGTATGTTTAATGCACCATTTCCTCTCGACATACGAAGCTGCCAGCTTTTTTGTAAAATCAATTTAATCCACCTCGTGCATGTCTTTGAATCTGATCTAATTGAACCGTTTCAGATGTGAGTCCGTTTATTTTGGTATATTGCTGATCCTTTGATTTTGAATTATGTGAAAATTGTATGTATTATAAGTATAAATTCTAAAGTTAGCAACTCACTAGAACGACGCATCGATGCCGTAGTAACTCAAAACTATTCTCTTTCTAGGACTCGACGAGAACATCCAAGGGGCATCCACGAGTGGAACTAAATAATAGTTGATCCTACTTGACATAAGGTGGGCTTTCGTACTATATCAAAATTCAAAAGCATAATCACTTTTATAAAAATCTTTTTAAATGAAAGCATGATGTTTGTTTTGCTTTGATAAAAGTGGTATGTTAGTAAAAATGGTTTGGGTACCATAACATGTATGTTATATTGGGAAATTTGATATAACGATCGTGGTCGATGTACTCCTCTGCGAAGGATGCAGGACCTAATGCACTCTTGGGCCAGTTGGGACTCCCAAAGGTAACTGTGAATGGCGAATGGCCACTCTCGTATCACTTGGATGAATGTTGATTAGAATTGGTGTTTGGTTCCATGAATAACTTGGGCCTGCCGGTGAGGAAAAAATCTTATTTGGAAATCACAAGTATTTCTCTAAAACCATTTTGTTTGCTGTGTGAATATAATGAAGTTACATATATTCTTGTATGATTTGGGCATGTGTCCACTGAGTTCAATCAATGTACTCAGCCCTCCACATATTTCTAAATGTGCAGGTTGCAGGTGATGGAGCAGGAGGTATTACTGAGTGGGATTTCTTTCGAGTTACTGTTAAAGCTATATCATCTTTTATTATACTTGTTAAATTTATCTTTATGTTATTCCTTTCTTTCCATGTATTCCTGTTGATTCTTTTGGGTATTGAGCCATGAACTATGTCTTCATACCTAGCTTCACTTTTGATTTCCATATACAACAATTGTCCCGCAACAATAGGCCCTTTTTATTTGAAAACATTAATTTCGGAGCAAGTGTTTAGTAGCTAATTGTGGTTAATAATAAAATTGGTAATTGTAATTAACTTATTTAAGACTTAAACAAGTTAATTACGATTGCCATTTTTATTAAGCACTAGCTCCGTAATTAATGTATAAAAAAGATAATGGTCTATTTAAGTTGGACGGAGGGAGTATTTTTTTTTTTGGAGTTGTTGATTTGGTATTGAGCTAACCCTCTTCCTTGAATTATGTACCGATGTCAATTAAATGTCGTGATTCATTTCATATGCCTGAACTTAGTTCAAATTAGTTCTTTGAATTTCTCATGCTCCTTCCATTGTATCTTGTCATCTTGTATTTAGCTGTTATTTTCAGACCCTAACCATATGTTCCATCCAACTTCATGGATATTAATGTTATTCATTATCTATTGTGTTCACATGTTTCATCATTTGTCTCGTGTACTTGGTGATTGAATACGTCCACTGCCTAAATACTCATTCGTGCACTTGATTATTAATTATTTCTATTGTTCAATTAGGTTTTCGTTAAATGTCTCTTATGCATGTTTATCAACATGCGAGACTGTCGCATGGGCCCTACGTTATGGGCTGTGACACTTCAAAATGGAATCAACATCAACCTACAAAAATCAGATATTTCATTATCTTCAATGAATTGTATTATTATGTTGAAGAACAAAATTCTGAACTTCATGGTCGAAAAGAGAGAATCTACTAGCTCTATTCGAATCTTTCCAATAGTGATAACTCGTGAAAACGAGTTATATTCCTATCAAATCTCTAACGCTTATGTAGCACCCCGACCCAGAAGTAGGATTCGGACGCTACCGAAGAGAC
>JAPKLW010000627.1:0-103314 GCA_026898455.1 Plectranthus barbatus | reverse complement strand
GCCCAAAATTAAGTCCATAAATATAAATATAGATTTGGGGTATTACAGCTTACAAAGGTTAATTCTTGCTTTTATATTCATATTATAGAGGTTTAGTGTCGTGTTTAGTGCATTTTAATAATGTCTCAATTGTGCAGCTATATGCGTGCTTGTTTCGTATTTTGTGTTGTAAAGTATGTTGTAGGTATAACATTTCCATGTTGAAGACCATGTTGTGCAAAGATGATGCTGATTATCTGGAAACTTAACTCAGAAGGAGCCGATGTGGACAAAGAGAATGGTGAAACCTTGCTAACTCCGTTGTTGAAAGTTAGGGGTGTCGAGGTGGTATAGATCACTTGCTGATGGATGAGCACCAGCAAACTGAGATTGAAAAGTTAATAAAAAGCTGATGAAAAGTGAAATGCACAGTTTGTAGAGCCTGAAGATGGGGGGGACCATATGTTGTGGCTATAGTAAACCGATAGTAAACCGATAACAATGCTAAAGCGGAGCCACAGTGGCTGGATGACACAACAATACGGGTGTAATGGAATCAACATGACATGCGAAGAGGGTTGACTGGTCTAAAAAAATTGGTCCAAGGCCTGAGAACCCAAAGTAAAAAAGACTTTGGAATGCACGTTTTAAGGGGTGGAATCATTCATTTTTATTCGCAGTAAGACTTTAGAGAGAAAAGGAGCAGAGAGTAGAGAGAGAAGATTCCTTGAAAAAGAATAAAGCAGCCGTCGGAGCTAGACATCGACAAATGTTGTACAACATGTTGATTGCAATATGAACGGTGTGAGGGTGCCAATGATTTGAGTATTGATTTATGTTTTGAGCTAGAATTATAAAAATGTGTTCCACATTTAACATTTATATTTTTGTTTTATTAGCTAAATTTGTTCGATTAGGTTGTCTAGAATTCTATGATGTACTTGTGCTTATCTATTTAATGGAAAGTTTGTTGGTTTGGTATTTGGCTTGAGTGTTTTGTTTGTGCTTATGTTGTTTTTAATTGATTTAGTGTGAGTGTTTTCTGGAATGGACTTGAAAGTGTCGGTCTGGTGATAAGCTTGGTCCAAAGCTTAAGCGACAACATAGACATATGCTGAAGTGAGGGCCTGCATAATAGTCCATGCTATTCTGGAACTCGATGCTGAGCTATTTGGCATATACATATACAAGTGGTTTAGTGTCAAGTTATTTTAAGTTTGTTGAGAGATCTGCTTATTAATATTGGGATTGGCAGTGCTAGATCTAGTGAACAACCGTGAGATAGAATCTTTAACCTCAACTTAACATAAAAGGATAGACAACTTAAGCATCTTTTCTTTGTTTCCAAATCAACCTGATCTAATTTTTCTTTGCTAATTTGTTCGCCTACCACATGTGTTCATTGAATCGTATCAGCATTTTTATTTGTCTGCAGAGTTTATTTATATTATGTTGTTTAAGGATTTAAAGTATGCATGAGTTTGAAACATATTAGTTTAACCTGAAAAACCAACTTATACTCACACAAACTTCCTGAGGAAACAATCACTTGGAGTACTCCACTCTATGTTATTTTGTGAGTGCACTTGCGCAGTATGAACACGCACACATTCGTTTCACCTTTGTTATTGAATGCTGAACTTGTATGTTGAGAATTGAATATACCCTGATTATTACCTGTGTTGTGTAGTGTGTTGTGTTTTGCAAATCAAGTTTTTGGCTCCGTTGTCGAGGAGTTGTTTGTTTGAGTTTATTTCTTTTCGACATTGATTTGCTTGTTATTTCATTCTTATTTGTGGTTGCCTAGTAATGATCTTGTGTGCTGATCTTGATCCACAGGTGCAACTGTAGTTTGCGATACTATGTATGAGCTCATTATCAGGTACTGAAGGATTACTCTTAATTTGATCCTGAGATTGAAAGGACTTTACAGACATAACAGGAGGAGTCAAAGACAAAGAAGGAGAAGAAACATGGCTAATCAGGTTGAGGTTCACGATGCAGTGATTCTAGATAATGACAAAACTAGAGGAATTCGTGAATTTGATGCACATCAATTTTTCAATATGGATCTTGTTATACCAGAAGTGGATATAGCAAGCGTCAAGTTCAAACCGGTTATGTTTCGTGGTAAACTCGACCTACCTGAAGAGAATAGGATATAATGTGGACTTGCTAGGTGTGCATAGAACCGGAGGACGTAGGAGCTTCCCATCACTTGTAAAACCGTTCTACATATTCTGATCCATCTGGTGATCGAAGAGTGAATGTACGATCATTTGGTATCCGAACTAATATAAATTATTCTGCGTCTTTACCGGTTTGTGTTTCTATTTTGTTTGGCTTACCGATTTTCAAACAAAACAACTCACAAGTTTGCTCGAGTATCTCTAAAACTGGGTTAAGTACTATTTTCGAACTAAAAACAAGTTTTAGAATATCAACTAACTTGAGAAATCATTTGCTAGAATCATCACATACTTGCAAAATCTTCCGCTATACATTTATACTATTGCGTTTGGGACCACAATTTTATCTCATTTCTCCCCCTTCATTTATTCAATAAAATATTCTATGGCTTAATAAAGACCACTATTCACATATTAAGAAAAAAATCATTAATGTCAATGCTAGAGATGAGGATTTGCACGACAGTCTGCCCAATAAAACACATATCATGCACCTACAACAAAGCAACTAAAACATTATTTTGATGTGAAAAAAAAAGTTATATAAAATCTAACTTAATAATTTAAATGTCTACATAAAATCTATATACAAATATATATATATATATATATATATATATATATATATATATAGAGCTTAGATCATATGAGAATAGATGTTAATGTAAGAAATGAGAATAAATCTCAGTCTTTGATTTCACAAGATCTGCGGTCATGCTTTAATAATTTCTGTTTTCATTTTATCTTCCGCAAACTTCATTATTACATATTTAAGGGTATCATTGTCATTTAACCTGATGATATCTCCCTCAAATAATTTCCATTTTCATTTTATCCTCCGCGAACTTCATTATTACATATTTGGATATGTAATTCCTTTTCTTTTTGATTTTTTCATAAGATTTCGATTGCCTTGTTGAGTCATCTAATACTCTAAAATTAAATTTAATTTTATTATTATTTAATTGAATTTTCTAATTTAATGAAATTTTAAATAGATAAAATGAACTTAACATATTCTTCTGAAAAAATGATTTTTTTTTATTTAATTTAATTTTCCCATTTAATGAAGTATAGAGGAGATAAAATGAAGAAAACTGTTTCTAAAAATTTGATTTTTTTTCTTTTAATGATGTATATAGGAGATAAAATGAAGAAAACTGAAATATTTTTTCCGAAAAATTAATTTTATTTTTATTTAATTTAATTTAATCTTTTCCATTTAATGAAGTATAGAGGAGATAAAATGAAGAGAACTGTTTCTAAGAATTTGATTTTTTCATTTAATGATGTATATAGGAGATATGTATATAGGAGATATAATGAAGAGAATTGAAATCATTTTTTCCGAAAAATTGATTTTATTTTTATTTAATTTATTTTATAATGAACAACAATTGAGATAAAATGAAGAATAACTAAGATATAACGAAGAACTGCTAAGATAAAATGCATGTCACGTGTAACATCAAAACTCACATCGAATTTATTTTATAATGAATCACAATTGAGATAAAATGAAGAATAACTAAGATATAATGAAGAACTGCTAAGATAAAATGCATGTCACGTGTAACATCAAAATTCGAATCGAATTTATTTTATAATGATTCGCAATTGAGATAAAATGAAGTATAACTAAGATAAAATGAAGTATATAATACATAAAATGAACAAAACATAACTTTTGCGCCCTGTACGTTCGTAATAACTATGTTGCCCATTAATGAAGTAAAATGAGGATAAAATATCGTATTTTTTGTTCAAGCTCTTATGTAATCTGGATTGTTGATGTTGTCTTATTCTCATTTCTCATGATAAGGACTATTCTCACCAGATCAGCCCCCTATATATATATATATATATCTATATATATATGAGAATAGTGTAGAAAAACTATTCCACCCAATATTTTACTTCATTTTTTATTTTTATTTATCTATTATAATATGGATATAAAATAAACATAACAAAATTATGACAAAATTATATTTTTCATTATTTCTTTAATATCTTATATCTCACTAATTTATTATGTTTACTATTTTTAAAATAATAGAAATATAATATATTTTATGGTATAATATTTTAGTCAAATTCCATAGACATTATATTTGATATACACATTTTTATTTTTATTGAATATATATATATAGTTTGACATATAATATATAAAATAATTTATATTATATTATATATCATATTGATGATTACAAATTAAGTATATTTAAAAAATTGCTAAAAAATAATAAGATATATAACTTTGCTAATGATATTTTAATATCACAAAATAAGATATTATATATTTAATTCATGCATATCACATGTGTAAATCAGCACATCACATCTATTTTATTTTTTGTCTATTTTTTTAAGTTTCTAATTTACTTAAATTATTTTTTTACTATAACATATACATATATTTCAATATAAACAATAATAATTATTTCAAAAAAATCATATGTGCCATTTTTCAGTGAAATATATTATATTTTCACTATTTTATCTTACTTTTTATTATAAAACAATACAAGTATAATGCAAAAAAAAAATACAAATATATTTTTTTGATAAGTTAGTTTTGTAAAACATGTTCTTATTTTACAAGTTTTGCATTTTATCTACTTGGTTTAGTTTTCACCTGATTTATATATATACTTGGATAGAAAATATTATAAAAATTTGGATATTGGAAAAAACCAGATCGTTCCCACAAACCACAACTCTCCAACAAGAACAGGGCATCAAGCGCCGCCTGCAAGCACCGACGGCAGCGCTTCCCCCTCGTGCCTTACTTCCAACTAATAAGCAAAGTGAATCTTAACACTTAAATCCTTCATCTAGGAAGTTAATTGCCACACAGCCAACCACAATTTTTACTGTTGGTCCCGGAATTAGAGAAATAATATATGCAGCGGAAGTTAATTAATCTCACACTTGTACTGAAAACTAACTTTGACTCAATTCTCAATTTTGTCAAAAACTCAGTTAGCTCAGTAAGTTCTAAGTTTCAATTCAGATATGCACTTCAATACTTAGCCAAGTATTGAAAGTTTTAAATATGCAAGTAAGCTTAGTGCAGAAACTTAATAAAGTAATAAATAAGACAAGATATTATAGTGGTTCAGAATCTAAGTCCTACATCCACTCTTCCGAACATAATCTAGAATCCTCTAAGTTTCAGAGTTACAAGACTTCTCACGATCTACGGTCAGCCCATTGGAAACTTTCGTACTTTGGTTTCTTGACGTCACTCGCCAGAAACTCCTTGTAAGCTTAGTCCTTCTTCAGGCTGAAGTGAGGACACACCCCACAGCCTTCAAACTGGATAGTTAGATGTTTTAATGTTCTTTCCAGAACTCACTAACATTGGCAACACCCGTGATAATCAGATTCCTAGAGTAGGAAACTAATTGCTATGAATTTACTTTGAAAAGTAATATTCACGAAGTAAAAGCTTCATCTTAGAGCTTCAACCTTGTGCACTTAGACAGATGCACAGAAGTAATAACTTTAGTTAGAAACTCAAGTCTCTTGTTTAGAGGACAGGAAAGTTTAGAAAGCTTTGAGTAGAAAGTTTGACAGAGTTTCTGCTTGTCTTTGCTTGAGAGTTCGTAAACTTTTCTTGTTGAATCATCGAGCTATTTATACGTGCAGGGACGATAATTTGAATTTCTTCCTGTTAGACACGTTGATCCAAACTCCAGAGACAGAGATTGTGTCATCCAATCATGGCCATTCTTCCTGCTCTGCTCTGCCATCTGTTTTTCTTTTGACAGTGTACTTTCTACCTACTTTTGTCATATTAAGTTTCAGTCCGAGGAATCCAAGTTTGAGTTTCCTCGTACTGACTTTTAACTTTACTTTGAGACATCTCAAGTATGAATTAGAATTCTTAGTGTTTCATGTGCTCTTAGAATATTTTTAAACTGAAAACTGACATTTCCAAAATCAGTTTTAGTTTCCATCTTTTTCAAGAAAACTCATTTTCCAAAAACTAAGTTTCTGGCTTTACTAAGTTTTTAGCATGGACACTTGTCTTCAAAACTTCAAGTTTCTTTGGTTCTACTCTCTAATTTCAGAACTTGGTTCTTGACATCTTGAGCTTTGTCTTCTAAGAATCCATCATCAGAAACTTTGTTTCTGATAGCTCGTTCGATCTTTAGCATCTAAATTTCTAGTCTATTACAACTCAATCAATCCTATACATGGATTACATTTGGAAACTATAGAAACTTAATCTGAAGTAAGTTTTGACACATCAAAACATCAAGTTAGGGATTAAACTGAAACTCAGTTTCTAACAATTTCCCCCTTTTTGATGTTATCAAAACTACTTACCTAAGTCAGAAAAGAAAAGGAAACATGGTGAACTGAGTTTATATTGACACAACTCCGAACACGAGTCCTTTATATAACCTACTTTATTTGATTTTTCCCCTTCATTTGAGAAATATTTCTCGATTAATCCAAATAGAGCAAAAATGTAAGTTTGCCGATCACACTAAAAAATGTGAGTTCAACAAGGTTAAAACAATAACACAGAGAGAGAGAGAGAGAGAGAGAGAGAGAGAGAGAGAGAGAATGAGTGGTTGTCTTCAATTCAGTATCCAACTTTTCATTAGATGAAGAAACTTACAAGTACAATCAAAAACCAGAAACTGAAAATGAAAAACTAAATTTCAAAAACAAAATACATGAAGGTTTATGGAGGAGGTTGCTCGGATGAAGATGACTTTGATCCAGACAGTTTCTCCACCAACTCTACAAGCATTTGAAATTGATCCAGTCTTCTCTTCTCCTCAACTTCTTCGCGCCTTAATCTCTAAGCCTCCTCAACCTCCATTCTCTTCCTTTCTTCCTCCTCCTTATGCTTCCTCTCCTCCTTTTTCTTTTTCTGTGCTCCTCTTCCCCCTTTTTGATAATATCAATGAGGGTCGAGACAGTACACTTGATGGAGGAGATGGACTCTGAATGTTTCGGCCTCTTTCGTATCCTTTTCATGAAGTCTAGTTTTGGTCTCTTCAAGCTGACCTTGAAAGTAAGCATGCATTTCAGTCAGCATGGCGGTCGGTGAGGAACTTGAAGTGGTATGAATTTTAGTTTCAACTTTAGTACCGGGGATCCTGGGCAACTCAGTGTGTATGACAGTTGGTTTAAAAGGCACCATGCCACAGGCCACCCTCCTATCTTCCTCTTTCGTTTCCCACCTTTCAGCTTTTTAAATCTTCCTTATTTCTTCCTCCTTTCTCTTCGTCTCATTTTTAGCCTCTCGGGGTTCTATCATCTTCCTTACTTTCTTTGCCATTATTAAATTGGTAGATCTGGCAAGATTGTCCACCCGCGGGCCTACAGTTTGATTTATCAGCTCAGCCGCCCTCTCAGTTGTATTTTCAAAGTCAGTTCATAGGAGAAAGCAATGCCCTGCTCCAGTTCTTCCTTTTCCAATTCAACAGCAGAGAGCTCATCTTTGGCTTTTTGAAATTTAGCTTCCACACTCCGTTGCTACTCGGAGCTCCACACCTTTTCTGTTGTTGCAGCTATGAATTTTTTATATGCCTCAGGAGTTAGAGCTGGTACTGAGATTTCTTTAGAGTCGGTATGGCTAGGAGGTACTTTAGAGATTGGAGGTGCAGAGATGGGGGCAACAAGCACAAAGATATAGTCAGCTGGGGGGAGCCTGTCCACATCTAGATAAGGATTCTTCTCATCATAAGTTTGATCTCTTAAGGTGCGGATGGTCAGATGCCTCATTCTTACTTCCCTCTCATTCAGCTGCTTTGACTCATCTTGGGCACTCCACTCCTTTGCCCATATCTCCTCCAATCTCCAGAACGTCAAACCCAATCTGGCCTGCCTGATAGGATGTTCTTCCTCATTGAATTCATGCTTGGCCAGATCAAAATGCCTCCATCGCCTAAACTCTCTGTGCAACACCCCACAGGCCTCAGATTTCTTAGCTAAAATGTCAGGATAGAGTAGATTTATTTCTACAGTTGCCTTGTGTTCTATCCTTTCAAAAATCTCTATGGCTCATGGAATTAGCTTTGCATCCCCTACGTCAGTAAGGCTAATTGGTGGGCACCATCTTCTAAGTCTTTTAAATGAATTCGCAGGATGTGGTAGCCCGCTTAGAGTATTGTTCCTTCTCTCTTGAATCCCAAGGATGATACCTCCATACCCCATGCATATCCTTGGAATAATAAAACTCCTCATGGATACTTGGATTCCTCTGCTTAGTCTCCTCATTAGATAGGATCAGGGAGTCATCAGACGATATTTCAAAGTCAGCATCACCTCCCTGTCCGCCATGAGAGGACTAAGCATGGCCTGATTCAATTTGAAGTTGAGTCCGGACAATTTCAGCATGGGAAGAGACTTCCCCTTGCACAGTCTCCTTCCCCTTCTCACTTCCTTCCACTAGTTTATCCGGGGTGGTCGCCCGCAATCTTACCTCATTGTCCTTTAAAATCTTCTCATGGTTAGCAAGGCCACCTTCACTGATAAGATTAGCAAGTTGTGCCTCCAGACTCACCAGTTGTACTAGGTTGGTCGCCCTTAACTTAGTTTCGCCCTCCTTCTCCGGTTGTTCAAGGTTAATCGCCCCTTGAAGAATGTCAGCTTCCACCATCACTTCGATATGTTGTTGTTAGATCTGTTTCTTTGGAGGTTGATCCAGACCGTGAGCCTCCTAGTATAGATTTGCGAATTCTTGATCTTCAGGAGTATCAAAAAATGGGGGGAATGATTACCTCCTAGATAATGGTGGCTTTAGGCTCTTTGAACGTCAGCTTTTTCCTGCAAATGTGTCCATACTTAGATCATAACCATCGCCCTTTCTTTTCCGTCTCTCCTCCTCAGTATGCGCCTTCTTATTTATTCTTTCCACGGCCTCCCTCTCTCCTTCTTTCTTTTTGCGCTTCAGAGGTCTTGAAGTAGGAGTCCTCACCTTCTTGACAATCACGGGGATAACCACCCCTTCAAATAGTTCCTTGGATGGAGTAGGTGGCTTCTCAGGCTTCTCAATTTGAAATTTTTTCATCAGCTTTTGTATGGAAGCTTGCTCGGATCCTCCCAAAGATTAGTCAGTTAGGGTAGGTCCTCCCTCTCCACATCTAACTCAGTTTCCTCCTCATTGGATCAACATTCTTCATCACCACCTTCTTCTTCATCACCTTCTTCCTCGGAAATAGAATCTTTCAAGTCATTCTTGGGAGGAACTTGAAGGGATTCGTGAACTGAATCATGAAGTCCGTTTGCCAAGGATTGTTAATTGGAATATCAAAAATAAATTGATATGCCTATGATTAATCCTAGCATGCTCCTATTGAATATGCATAAGGGGGTTTGTGCGGAATACCGGGATTGGGAAACCTTGAAGAACGAGTGCGTGGAGATTCCTCTTGATCTTTTTCCCACGCACAAAGATTAATTTCCTAGCAGATTGAGGAAATAAATCTATGAAAATTAATAAGTAATTTTCGAAAACAAGAAGGAGAGAGAAGAAAGAAGATGATCCTCCTGATCTGATCTTCTGACCTGTATCCTAACTCAATCTAATATCTGGTGAAGATTCCCTTCAGATTCCTTGCCCGGTTGAGAAGCAGAATTTCCTCCTCATTTCTCAGATCAATCGATCAACATAGCACCCAAATTCTGGTTTGCTGTGTGTAACTTATGATCATGTGGTGTGTTGAGATCTGAGGAACTGATGCCAATTTATAGAAAAATACTGGACTTCTATTGGGCTTGAGTTTCATGGGCCAGACCAGGGACCAGAATGTAAATAGCAAATAAGGCCTATCAATTAATTAATTCCCATATTCAACCCAGAATGTAATTAATTAATTAATATTGATTCATTCCACCAGAAAATCAATATTGTCCTACCTATTTGCTACCACGTTTTGAGGTACGGGTTGCATGGGCTCGGTATATCCCCAAATTTAATGTTACAGCCATTCGTTAATTAATTTAAGCTCTGACAAGCTATTTAATTAATTAACATCTTATATTTTTGAGTCAATCCACTCAAACCTTTTCACTTATGCTTGAACTTAATCAGCCTGCAGGACTTTAGCATAACGAACCTTTTGAGCTGCTCAGGGAATGTCACCATCCTATACTGGATGTGGTTACCTAGTTCAAGTACCAGACAGTCATACACAGACTGTTATTACCCAAGATACAGATATACAGGCTCAACCAGAGCCTTTCACTGCAACTCAAAGTAATACACAATCTGCATATACTTCTGTACCGTCATATAGGCTTAGGATCTCATCAAGCAATAGAGATCTAGATTCTTTTAATGTCAGATAAAAGAATCGATCTCGACTTAGGTCCTTATCAATGTGTGCCCCACACCAGCATACCAAGTCATCCAAGATAAGATGCTTATTAGTGCGTATGCTGCAGCCTACACCGACAGTTTATCCTGGAACTGTCTCAGCTGTGATAACTATTTATATCTCGATAGGTCAAATGATCTATACGATCTTCCGTGATCTACTACACACCGTATGATCTCCCTATCGACGAGATAAGAGGATAATTGCGTTTGCGACACATGTTTGTTAATTCAGACAGGAGATGAACATACAACATTTATGATTCCCAGTATATTAACCAATGGACCTTGTACATAATATACCAATCATAATTCTTTTAGTATATAAATCCATCAATCTCCCACTTATACTCAAAGCATTATAAAGGTGCTTTCAAGAGTACACCGCGTCTAAACTAATCTAGCTATTACATCAATCATTCTACGTGGTTAGCTTTGCCCTCAGCCCAAGGTTACGTACATGCATCTCGTAGACCTTCTGAGGCAGAACCTTTGTGAATGGATCTGCTAGATTATTTTTTGTATCAATCTTCTCTACTAGCACATCACCCCTTGCTACGATTTCTCGTATAATATGGTACTTCCTTTCAATGTATTTTGTTGCTCTGTGAGTTCGTGGTTCCTTTGAATTAGCCACAGCTCCCGAATTATCACAATATACCGTGATGGTTTTGGGCAGCTTAGGAATCATGTCCAACTCCAGACGGAAGTTTCGAAACCGTACTGCTTCTTTCGAAGCTTCAGATGCTTTCACATATTCTGCTTCCATGGTGGAGTCAGCAATGCACTTCTGCTTTGCACTCCTCCATGATATGGCCCCACCTCCTAATGTAAAACATAGCCAGAGGTGGACTTCTTTTTGTCTCAGTCTGCCTGGAAATCCGAATCAGTATAACCCACAGGGCACAACTCCTCACACTGATAGACGAGACAATAATCTCTAGTCTTTTTCAAGTATTTGAGTATGTGCTTTACCGCAACCAATGCGCCTGTCCAGGGTTAGACTGGTATCTCGCTACCATGCATACAGGGAAGCAGATATCTGGCCTCGTACATAGCATTGCATACATGAGGCTCCCCACGGCCGATGCATACGACACGTTCCTCATTTCATCTTTCTCCCTTTGTGTCACTGGACACTGATCCTTGGAAAGATGTATGTCATGTCTGAAGGGTAACAGACCTTTCTTGGCAGTTTGCATGTTGAAACGGGCAATCATAGTATCCACATGTGACCCTTGAGACAAGGTCAGCATCCTCTTATTGCGCTCCCGCAATACTTTTACCCCTAGGATGTATCCTGCTTCCCCAAGGTCCTTCACATTAAAATGTTCGGATAACCACCCCTTTATGCCCGACAATACTTCCACATTGTCACCAAATAGGAGAATATCATCTACATAAAGTGCAAGGAACACCACGCTTCCGCTGACACATAGGCAGTACACGCGACTCTTGTTTGAACATTGTGAAAATCCATAGGATTTAATCACTTCATCAAAATGCGGATTCCATGACCGTGAAGCTCATTTAAGTCCATACAGCGACTTCCTTAGCTTCCAGACCAAATGTTCTTCACCCTTCTGCACATAACCTTCTGGCTGTTGCATATAGATGACCCTACCTTCTTCAAGGTACCCATTTAGAAACGCAATTTTGACATCCATCTGTCAGATTTCTAGGTCCTTATGTGCTGCTCTGGATAGGAGTATACGAATAGATTTAAGCATGGCTACCGGTGACAAGGTCTTGTCATAGTCTACACCTTCTTTCTGACTATAACCCTTCGCCACCAGCCTTGCTTTAAAAGTTGTAATTTAACCATTCGCTCCTTTCTTTCTTTTGTATACCCATTTGCACCCTATGGCTCGATAGCCATCTGGCAAATCAGTTTTCTGGTATACATCCATAGCCGTAATGGATTCTATTTCTGAATCCATGGCAATCAGCCATTTGTCTGCATCTTTATCAGATATTGCCTCGTCATATGTCCAAGGATCGGTATCATCCAGTCTATTTTCCGGGATCAAGTCAGAAGACTCTCCCACGAACATATACCTTTTGGATTAGTGGACAACCCTCCCACTGCGACGAGGCATCTGAACCGTGTCAGTAGTTGGCACAGTACCCATTGGTCCCATATCTTGCATTAGTGGCAGTGTTGGTATAGTCTCACCTATTACAGGTGGATTTACCACTACACTGGGCTTTCCTGATGGAATCGCTTCCTTATCCTCAAGCTCGTGGAGGATAATTTCACTCTAGGATCTGTGGTTTCTTACATATTCGTCCTCCAAGAATCTTGCGTTGGTACTGACAACCACTTTTTGATTCTCAGGACAATAAAAGTAACCACCTTTTGTTTGCCTGGGATATCCTACAAACAGCATCAGTTTACACCTACTTTCTAACTTATCAGGTTCCTTTGTCAACACATATACTGGACAACCCCAAACCCTCACTCTGTTCAAGCTTGGCTTTCGCCCATACCAGAGTTCCAAAGGTGTTTTAGGAACTAATTTAGAAGGTACCAGGTTAAGCAAATAGGCCGCTGTCTCCACGGCATATCCCCAAAACAAAATCGGCAAGCTTGCAAAACTCATCATCGGCCTGACCATTTCCAAGAGAGTTCTATTTCTTCTTTCCGCTACACCATTTTGTTGAAGGGTTCCCGATGCAGTCCACTGGGATGTAATCCCGTTGTCTGACAAGTACTGCAAGAACTCGTTATTGAGGTATTCTCCACCACGATCTGATCGTAGTGTCTTGATAGTCTTACCTAGCTTCTTTTCTACCTCAGTCCTAAACTATTTGAATTTCTCAAAGTATTCAGACTTAAGGCGTAGCAAATAGACATATCCGAATCTTGAGTAATCGTCAATGAATGTGGCGAAGTACTCATAACCTCCACGAACTTGCGTGGACATTGGTCCACATAAGTCAGAGTGGATCAATTCCAACACATCCTCTGCTCGAGACTGACTTGCCTTAAAAGGCCTGGTCGTCATCTTACCCTCTATACAGGATTCTCATATTTGATGCGGTACCACTTGAAAAGAATCCAAGAGCCCATCGCATGCTAATCTTTTAATCCTTTTTAGATTGATGTGACCTAGTCTCAAGTGCCAGAGATATGTTTGATCCTCATCGGAAGAAAACTTTCTCTTTAAATGATTATTATTATTGGATGAGTTTGCAAAATTCACGGAAAATTTATGCATACAATCAATGATATAGAGAGAGTCAATCAGTTTGCCATGACAAATAACACCGTTATTACCAATGATAGAAACTCCACTATAAAAAATAACTGAGTATCCATCACTAAATAACTTGGAAACTGAAATTAAGTTCCGCCGAAAAACCAGCACATATAAAACATCTCTCAAAATCAAAACATTGTTTTCAAAGTATAAAGTAAAATCTCCAATGGCTACTGCTGAGACTCGCTCTCCGCTGCCCATTGAGATGGTAATCTCGCCATGCTTCAGTTGCCTAGTCGGCCTGAACCCCTGCAAATATAACAAACATGATCAGTTGCTCCAGTATCCACTACCAAAGAATGGGTAGAAACTGATGCTAAACATGTTTCCGTTATAAATGCACATGACGTAACTTGTCTACTCGTGCTAAACACCAGACAATATACTTCACTTCGCTTGCGTTAGCATGGCTTGATGACGTCTTCTGCCATATCAGTTTCATCTAACCTTTTAAGCATTTCCTTTGCATCAGCAACTGTCTTATCAAAAGCTGACAAAGTTGGAGCAAATTCTAATGCTCTAAGGTCAGATTCTTCTCGCATCAAGACTGAGAGTAACTCAGGAAGAGTAAACTCGCGCCTGGTACTGAGGGACTCGATGAAATCATTATAAGAATCAGACAGAGAGTGCAAGACAATGTTTATTTCCGCCCGCTTACTGACTTGTCCATCTCTCTTTCCATACTTTCTCATAATTCTCATCATACTGACGAAGTTGAGAAGCAACGAACTCCCATCAGTCATCCTCTTGCAGACCAGGGTCCTCCACAAGATTATAACTGACAGTTCGTCTCACCTTCCCATAGACTTTCACAAGGTCCCTCCATATCTCAACAGCAGTTTGGTACTTCTTATACTTGAGCTTTAATTCTCTAGATAGACTGTTCATGATGAGTCTGCGGGCAAACTCTTCAGAAGCTACCGATCTGTCACAGAACTGTCGCTCATAGCCAGTACAGTTCCAATACTTGGGATATAGAGGGTCCATGTAAAGCACATGGGCATGTTTTGCAGTGCAAAGTATTTCCATGAAGCAAAACTTCCATTCAGGAAAATTCGGACCAGTTAAAGGGTTTGATATTAAGAGGTTGACAACGTGAGCAATAGAAATGTCTGAAAACAATAAATTAAAGCAGAAATTAAAACATAGTCGCAAACAATTGAAACAATTAAATATTGAAACCTTATGATAAAGAAATATTAATGTTTCCTCCAATTTGCCTAAGTATTACTATTGCAAGCCACACATGTGGACGTTTACAACAAAACACTTAACCAGACTGCATCTTTCAATTCCAGTCCTTTAATTCCATCCATGCCCGGGTTCCTTAGACAAATGGAATTAATAATTGGAGACTAACTTATGACCATATTATCCTACTGAGCAGGGACATCACAAATGAGTTATACCCTGGATAATATCTAAGCTAGATTACCACCAAAGCCAACCCTCCCATATTAGGATCTACTAGAACACACATGATCCCTATAATAAGGCTGTCTCATTTAATTTAATCCCTAGAGAACTTATGAAAATTCAATACGCAAGCTACACATGTAGACTTTTACGCATGAACTCCCACTTCTCACATGAAATAAATGTTTGTTTTAAGAAATCCTATCTATTAGAACTTATGAATAATAAATTAAGCAAGCTACACATGTAGACATTTACCTATTAAATTACCCACTTCCAATAAAGGATCGCTTTGTGGAGGTCTTACTAAAATTATGAGCTTAGTAATTTTTTTTTTAAATTCATAAGGTTCAATTGCACAGATTATTTTATGTAGCAATAATTTTAACATTGCTAAAATTCTATCATGCATAGCATGAACCCCAAATTTATAGTTATAATCAATTACACAAAATAAATCACATAGCATGCTTTAAAGTTGTAAATAAAATCAGTAAACGTGCTCCTATTATCTACAATATGCTCATATGTTGCGCAATTAATGTAAATACATATATCATGCGAAGACAGATAATAAAACAAATAAAAAATGTCCTCGTGGCCTCATGATATAAAATAAAGAAATAATTCTATCTATTACAATTTGGAATTATTTCACAGATCTTCAAACTGGGATCCCACTACTTGGACTGTGATATGATTTATTTTCTAAAAATTGGGCCTCCAAGATTCGATCCATCAGAAAATTGGACAACTGGGCCAGTTAACCAATTGTAAGCCCAATAGCCCGCGAGAACTTGGCCCGACGAGCCACCACCGGCGAACAATCGTCGTTGGTGACTCGCCGCTGCCGTGAGGGCTCTCAGGATCGCGCAACAGCCATGCACGTACATGCATGGTTGCAGCCTGCGATTCCGCCTCCTCTGACCGTCGCCCGTTTCGCATGCCTCCACCCCGGCTTGCCCTGACTGTTGCCCGAATTGTTGTGCACCATCTTCTCCACCGTCGGCCCCCACAACTCGTCGGAAAATGCGCAGGGAGCGCGACGTGAGAAATGCGCAAGCAACACACAAACCTTAGGGTTTACGTTGCCCCTCGCGTGAACCATCGCGCCGCACCGCCCCCAGCCCGCGCCCCTACTCCACGAGCCACTGCACCTGCGCCCTGCCGATGCTGATCCAAGGGGGGAAGAGCGCCACCGGCGCTACGCGCGGGGCTGCGCAGGTCTGCCACACGCGCGCGTGCAACCTAGGGTTCTACCGCTACGCGCGCCTCGGGCCCCGGCCGCTGCAGCCGCTGTCCCGGTCTCTTCGCGGCCGCCCTCGCATCACCGGCCCAGGGGCGCGCACCTCCAGCCAGACCGCCTGTGGCCGCGCGGCCGTCATCGTGCGTGCGCGTGTACGTGCGCCGTGCAGAAACCCTAGGGTTTCACATGCTCGTGCCGCCACTGCTGCCAGTCGTCGCCCGCCGCGCACCTTTCGGGCGTGCGTGCCCTCGCTGACCGCCGTGCATGGCTCGCTACCATGTCGGCGCCATCATGCGTTCTTGCGCAGCTCTTCGTTCTTCATGTTCTTCGTTCTCCGTTTTACAGATTTAATTTTTAAATTAAAAGATTACATTTGATAAATCTAATTACATTCTAAAAATCTAAATCTAACCACGGATTTATCTCGTGGGTGAAAAACGAATCCTTATAAAGGGGCGAATTAACCCGAGAACCACAAGGACGAAAAACATAAACATGCAATCCATAAAACCCATGCAATCATTCAATAATAATTATCATGCAAATCATCGGCAATATTATTTTTTCGATAGAGCCAATTAATTCAACCTGGCTCTGATACCAATTGAAGGGATTCGTGAACTGCATCACGAAGTCCGTTTGCCAAGGATCGTTAATTGGAATATCAAAAATAAATTGCTATGCCTATGATTAATCCTAGCATGCTCCTATTGAATATGCATAAGGGGGTTTATGCGGAATACCTGAATTGGGAAATCCTGAAGAACGAGTGCGTGGAGATTCCTCTTAATCTTTTTCCCACGCACAAAGATTAATTTCCTAGTAGATTGAGGAAATAAATCTATGAAAATTAATAAGTAATTTTCGAAAACAAGAAAGAGAGAGAAGAAATAAGATAATCATCCTGATCTGATCTTCTGATCTGTATCCCAACTCAATCTGAATATCTGGTGAAGATTCCCTTTAGATTCCTTGCCCGGTTGAGAAGCAGAATTTCCTCCTCGTTTCTCAGATCAATCGATCAACATAGCTCCAAAATCATGGTTTGTTGTGTGCAAGTTATGATCTTGTGGTGTGTTGAGATCTGAGGAACTGAGGCTTATTTATAGAAAAATACTGCACTTCTATTGGGCTTAAGTTTCATGAGCCAGACCAGGGACCAGAATGCAAATTGCAAATAAGGCCAATCAATTAATTAATTCCCATATTAAACCCAGAATATAATTAATTAATTAATATTGATTCATTCCACCAGAGAATCAATATTGTCCTACCTATTTGCTACCACGTTTTGAGGTACGGGTCGCATGGGCTCGGCATATCCCCACATTTTAGGTTACATACATTCGTTAATTAATTTAAGCTCTGACAAGCTATTTAATTAATTAACATATTATATTCCTGAGTCAATCCACTCAAACCTTTTCACTTATGCTTGAACTTAATCAGCCTGTAGGACTTTAGCATAACGAACCTTTTGAGCTGCTCAGGGAATGTCACCATCCTATACTAGATGTGGTTACCTAGTTCCAGTACCAGACAGTCATACACAGACTGTTATTACCCAAGATACAGATATACATGCTCAACCAGAGCCTTTCACTGCAACTCAAAGTAACAC
Source organism: Plectranthus barbatus (assembly GCA_026898455.1). Lineage (NCBI taxonomy): Eukaryota > Viridiplantae > Streptophyta > Magnoliopsida > Lamiales > Lamiaceae > Plectranthus > Plectranthus barbatus. Next base: position 85,250 of record JAPKLW010000627.1, on the reverse strand, counting down.
ACAGTCTGTATATACTTCTTTACCTTCATATAGGCTTAGGATCTCATCAAGCCATAGAGATCCAGATTCTTTTAATGTCAGATAAAAGAATCGATCTCGACTTAGGTCCTTATCCATGTGTGCCCCACACTAGCATACCAAGCCACCCAAGACAAGATGCTTATTACTGCATATGCTGTAGCCTACACCGATAGTTTATCCTGGAACTGTCTCAATTGTGATAACTATTTATATCTCGCTAGGTCAAACTATCCATACGATCTTTCGTGATCTACTACACACCGTATGATCTCTCTATCGACGAGATAAGATGATAATTGCGTTTGCGACACATGTTTGTTAATTCAGACAGGAGATGAACATACAACATTTATGATTCCCAGTATATTAACCAATCGACCTTGTACATAATATACCAATCATAATGCTTTCAGTATATAAATCCATCAGAACTTAGGATAAAAAACTCATCGCCGTCAACCACCTTCAACATCTTCTCAAAATAATAAATGATTTTCCATCCAAACCTAACATTGGTGGCAAACGTGTCCTTACTCTCTATCGTGTTCTTCCTCGCGACATAATCTAGCAACCGTTCAAAAACAAACTCAACCCAATTCCCATGGACTTCATCATCGATCGCCATAAGCATAGAATACTTATTTTTGTGCATTTCGGAGTATGAGCCAACCTCGCACTACAGCATGTGAATAGAAATATCACCCAGAAACTTGTAAAAGGGATCAAGTTCATTGGTTTTGTGGTTCATTTTCAAGCCAGTCACCACATCTTCCCTCTTCCACTGATTCATGTACTCCTCCATATGTTCCCTCATCTTCTAATTTCAACCACCTTGCCGATAGGTGTGGATATGCACTCCATCATTCCTAAGGTTGAATAGCTTACTAAGTACTTTGGCATTCACTTTGATTGATTGGCATCAGTAGCCACAACTGCATTCTTGTAGAATTATGTTACCATATAGGGATAAATTCTCCTCAGTCAAACTGCCAGGAAATAGACAATCTTCTCCTTATTCAGTTTGTATGGCAGTCGACGATCTGACCAATCTTTCTACACTTCATCAACATTCAAAAGCTTCTCTTTCTAGACATGGGCTGCCATTTTATGCTCATAGGTGAGCCTCTCTAGATTATCCTCAAACAATTTCAGTACTTGACAGTAAGTAAGATCATGATGAACTGTCTCAGTTTCATCTCGTTGAGATGTTGAAGTAACCTACTCAGGGTTCTGTTTTGGATTTTGAGCACTCGTTCTTCTCAGCATATTGAATTCAAATGATTGACAGTAAATGAAAGGAATGTTGGTCGGATTGCTTTGTATGCTTGAGAGATTCTGGGTTGGTGAGATTTGAAGATTGAGCAAAAAAACGGCAAAGGATTTGAAAGTATAACCGCCGTCAATAAGTTTTCTATTTATAGTATTCAAAATTTGAGTTCGAATGGTTTAGATTGAGTCAACAAATCGATGGTTGAACTGGGTTGACTGATTTGATGTGGGGGGGCGGGGTTGCCATGTGGCATGTCCAGATTGCTCGGCATCTGTTCAGCATTTAATGCATCGTACCAAATAAGCCACCATTTGGATTTTGAATTATCCCGACTCTCAAACTAAAACTGAGTTGCAAGTTAGTTTCAGTTTCTAGATTGAGATTTTGAACTCAGTGTAATTCTGCAACCATCCTTCAAAGAAATCCAACACCGAAAACTAAAATATAGTCTTCAAAAGTCAGTTTCTCAGTTTCTTCGCCAACACAATTTTACTTCTAAAAATTGGTTAAGAATAGAATCATCAAACTAAGAACTGCGAATTAGATGGAAAACTGAAAAATTGAGAGTTGGAACTCAATTTTATTCCAATTCATTCTTCTTCGAAAATGGATTTCGCCAACTCTAGATCAATTGATTTAGGGCATCTTCCAGGCAAAAAAGCTAAGCGTTGGGACTCAGTTTTAGTCTGCATCATCTCCAGTTTACATAGAATTTGAGCAATTAGAAATTCAGATGTTCAAAACTGAGAGCTAGGACTTAGAGAGTGGTTTGGTAAAGATGTTAACCAATTGATCTTCAGTTCTTATATACTTGACAGATATATCCCTCTTGTCGACATGATCTCTGATAAAATGGTGTCTGATGTCGATATGCTTTGTCTTTGAGTGGTGAACTGGATTCTTGGTGATGTATATAGAACTGCTATTATCACAATAGATTGGCACACATCCGGTTTCAACTTCATAATCAAGTAATTGTTGCTTGATGCACGGGACTTGATCATAGCAACTTGATGGAGCCCATGGTGCAGTTTGAGAGCAAGATCCAATACATATTCCTAGTGGACCTATGACGAGAGCTAGGGCAAAGAAGCTAAGAGATTGATTGCAACTGCTGATTCAATAGATTTGGGATCAAGAATTATTCAAGAAGCCCATCGGAGTTGAAAATCAAATTGGGCCAAGATGGATTAATTTGATTGTGAAATCTAGGTTTAATTGATGTGATTTGGGCTTAAATTTATTTTAATTTGGAATTTAATTAGTTATTAAACTTTATTTACTTTCTAGATGTTATTTTCAAGATATACATGTTGTATATCTTGAAAGATTTGATATACTTTTTTAGATTTGATTTTCTAGAAGGATTAAGAGTAGAGATTTTGTTTTTCACCCTATAAATAAGGCTACTTATTTTCGAATTAAACTCAGTTTTCAGTTCAATAATATTTTGTGAGTTTATTTCTCGAATTCTGAAAGCTGAAGAATTTCTATGGTTCCTTGATATTCGAATTGACTTATCAACCGAACTTACACATTCGATTGTGGTGTCTTCTAACGTTCTGCGTTATTAGCTCTTCAGCTTCTTGGGACATATATGAGATTCGTCTGGAATACATCATTTGAAGGGTCGAATTAGGGTTGGTGAACTTATATCCACTCGTCATTTTGTTTCCAGTTCTGTTCGAGTGGTTTCTTTGTCGTGTCAAATCTTGTTCTTGGGCTACAATTCTTATTCCACCAACGAGGATCGTATCAGAACTTGCAGTGGCTACATATTTCTCGCTGAACCAACTTATCAATTTGTGTCCTAGGAACTTACAAGTTCCACTTGTGCTCTTTCTATCAATTTGGCATCCTCCAAAGTCTGAATCTGAATAAGCAGTGAGAGTCAGTTCATCAGTTTTGGAGTACCTGATACCTAAGGACTTGGTTCCATTCAGGTTTTTTATGATCCTCTTCGCAGCATCCATGTGCGATGGGATTTGCTTGAAATCGCGCATATACTCCAACATAGTAGGAAATATCCGACCTACATGTGGTCAGATATAGCAAAGATCCTATGATTCCTCTTTAACTCATTGGATTGACTGCTTCTCCTTCTTCATCAAGGTTGATCTGAGCACTGGGCTCATCGGGATCCTCAAGGGCTTGGTCTTCTCAGGACAAGACTTATTTATAAAATCCTTGGTATAGTTATTTTGATTGATGAAGATTCTAGCTTTAAACTGAATTACTCGAAGGCTGAGAAAGTAAGTCAGTTTACCCATCATGCTCATCTGGAAATTGTTCTGCATAAGTTGGGCAAACCTCTAGCATAGCTTCAAGGTATTGCATCTGAAGATAATATCATCGATATATATTTGTACTAATAGGATGTTAGTTCCATCCTTGATTCTGAATAATGTGTTGTCGATCCTCCTTTTCTGGAAATCGTTCTTGAGAAGAAATTGTGACAGAGTCTCATACCAAGCTCTGGATGCATGCTTTAACCCATTGAGAGCCTTTCTAAACTTACAAACTTGATTTCCCTCTTCGAAGCGTGGGGGTTGTTCTACGTATACTCTTCATTAAGTTCCACATTTAGAAAAGCACTATTCACATCCATCTGAAAAACTATGAAGTTAGAGTGCATGGCATAGGCTAAGAACAATCTTATGGCTTTGAGTCTAGCGATTCGGGAAAAAGTCTCATCAAAATCAATTCCTTCACACTGAGTATAACCTTTTTCTAAGAGCCTTGCTTTGAACCTCATGATATTTCCAGTTTCATCACTCTTGTTCTGGAAAACCCACTTAGTTCCAATAGCGGATTAATGGGTTGGTCTATCCACCAAGTACCACACTTAATTACGCTTCAACTCAGCTAGCTCTTCTTTCATAGCATTGATCCAATTTGTAAATTTCAAAGCATCTCCGATCCTTGTTGGTTCCGGCTGTTGAGAGATAAAGCAAGTTAGAAATACACTTCCTAGTCTTGTGCGGACTGGGTCGACAATGTTGTCCAACACAGCATCCTCAAGATGGTGTCTTAACCATTTGGACTTCTGGAGCTGAGGAACCTTGACCAGTTGAATGAAAGCTCAAGGAAAATCAGTTCCTGAAACTGGAACTAAGGTAAGCGTGGATTCCACCATGGCTAGATCTTCTCTTTACTCTTGATCCTCCTCTACTGGGTTTGATCATTCTTCTCCAGTAGTAGCTTCCACAATCTCCAGTCTTTGACCTTCTAGAATCATCTCTTCCGGTTGAGCACCTTCATCTTCAGCAAAGTCAGCATCAGTAGAGTCAGTTTCAGCTTGGGCACCTAACTCATTTTCTGTTTGACCTGAAGGTGATAGAGCCCAAGTAGCAGCTGTGAGAGATGATCCAGTCTACACTCCGAGTGGGTCGTTGACTAGAGCTCGAGCAAGGACTTTGAGCGCTGGATTGAGTTTGCTGGTTAAAGGCATTTGGGCTGCAAATAATTCCAAAGATTCGATGTTGTTTGAAGAATTAAATGAAGGCCCGAATTACAAATTCAATTATGTGTAGTGATTGGGCTTAGTTTAATTTATTCAGTTATTTTGGGCCAACATGTTTAGGCCTTATATAATTAAATTTCGAATTTAATTTGGGTTAAAAATTTCATGTTTACTGATAGACACTCACTTTGTACATTTTACTGATATAGATTTGCTCGCTTTTGACCTCAGATTGGATTGTTACGTGGTATTTTCATGCATTATCTTTATTCTTCAAGGAAATATTACGTTTGGTTTGGTTTGTGGTTATTTATGCAGATTTCATGCACAGTCGAGTTGTTTACGAGATCTAACCAAGTACCCTGGGGCCAATCAATGCTAACTTGCATCGGGAAAAGGAAGAAATCAGAAAATACTGAAGGCCACACCGAATTCACGTTCGTGACGATATCGGCGACCAAAATGACACACTCGGCGATTGCCGAGTTTTAGATGGGTCGCCGAATTGGGAAATTTGTTTTTGTCCCACAGCACAAACTCGGCGACCCAAATTACATACTCGGCGATTGTCGAATTGTGGATGGGTTTCCTTTGCAGCGGAGATCGAAGTTGTTACCTCGTGTGGTTGGTCCCTTCCAAGTGGTGGAGAAAGTGAATGATAATGTATACAAGTTGGACTTACCAGGTGAGTATGATGTTAGTGCTACGATTATTGTTGCTGATTTAAGTTTTTGATGTAGGAGATAGCTTGGATTTGAAGACAAATCCTCTTGAAGAGGAGGGGAATGATGGAGCCCAAGTAGCAGCTTTGAGAGACGATCCAGTCTACATTCCGATTGGGCCGATGAATAGAGCTCGAGCAAGGACTTTGAGGGCTAGATTGAGTTTGTTGGTTAAAGGCATTTAGACTGCAAATAATTCTAAGGATTCGATGTTGTTTCAAGAATTAAACTTAGGCCCGAAAATTACTAATTTAATTGTGTTGTGATTGGGCTAAGTTTAATTTATTCATTTATTTTGGGCGAACATGTTTAGGCCTTATTTAATTAAATTTTGAATTTCATTTGGGTTTTAATTTTTGAGTTTACTTACCTTATTAGATTCGGATTTGGGTTGCCCATATATAGTAGGGCTGGCAATTCGTGCGTGTTGGTCGTTATCCTGTCGTGTCTTATCGTGTCGTGTCATTATCATGTTTGAGGTTATCGGGTTGGTGTTGTGTTCGTGTTTTAGCTTAATTGGTTTGTGTCGTGTTCGTTCTTATTATTATCGTGCATGTTCGTGTCATGTTATTATGTCGTATTAAAAAATTTTAGTCCCAAGTGTAATGCTGGCAATTTTAGTAAGGTTAATTTTTATCGTGTCGGGTCATTTTTGTGTCGTGTCATTATCGTGTTTGAGCTTAACGGGTTTGTATTGTGCAGGTTTGTGTCATGTTCGTGCTCGCTTTTATCGTGTGTGTTCGTGTCGTGTTATCGTGTCATGTCAGAAATTTGCAGCCCCAATATATAGGCCTTGTTATTGAACAATTTATTCAATTTTCATATTTTAATAAAACCGTGAGGTTTTCTTCTTTAATTTTCTGAAGGCTCAGTTTTCAAAATTCTATATTATTCATAGGGTTTCAATCTCGACTAATCAATCGGACAGTCATATCTGTTGGTGGTGTCTTCGACTATATCCTTCATTGTTGGATCAATTTGCTTCTTGGGTCGTAGGATATTTCTGTCTGGACTACGGTACTTGAAGATTTTCGAATCCAAAGGTGTTAGATCCTTCCATCATATCAACTTCAATTTGTTTCCGTGTTGTGTCTGTGGGGTTTGAGTCTACGATGGACAAAATGAGTTGCCATTAATTAAATTCTTGCCAATTATCGTACTTAGGATACCAGGAATAAATTTCAATTAAATAAACCATGCGAACCTATGCATGCTCCTACAAAATTAATTGCAGATGATGGAATTTAGGAATACCTGATCTTCAACGTTTGATCTACAGATCTAGATCGGAGAATAAAATGATGAAGTAAATGTGGATCTGTATCTGAACATTGGCGGTGGACAGTTGTTCCTACAAATCTGATCTTCTGATCTGTTCCCTTGTTCCTTGGAAATCTGGTGAGGATTATCTACCAGGTTGGATCCGAGATCTGGAGAAATCGATCAGTTCCTCCCTCTAGATCAGCCGCCGCCGTCTCTCTCTTTTCTTTCAATATACTGAAATCTCATCAATGATCTGATAAAGAGAAGGCCTATATATAGTGTTACGGTTTTGAGAAACCCTAACGCTAATGGGCTTGAACAGTTCATGGACCAGACCAGGGACCAGATGCAAATAATAAAGTGGGCCCTCTTTATTAATTAATTCTTCCTTGTTCAACCCAAAACATAATTAATTAATAAAACATTGTTTTAACCTTCACCACGGTAACAATGTTGACTCGCCCCTTTATTACCACATTATTAGGAACGGGTTGCACCAAACTAACATGATCCACATATTTAAGGTTTTAGACATTCATTAATTAATTTGGCTTATGACGATCAGCCACAATTAATTAATCTCTTATTTCCTGAGTAATACCACTCACTCCTTTTCACTTATGCCTGAATTAAATAATTTAACCTGCAGGGTTTAGCATAATGAACCTTGTGAGCTCTTTAGGGAATGTCACCATCATGAAACGGACATGCTTACATAAACATCCAGCCTAAGCATGCCACACACAAATTGCCAACACCCAAAATACGAGTATAAGAGTACATTTGAGACTTGCCACCATGGTAAATCAAAGTGTGGTCAATCTGTGTGTGCGCCTTATCCTTCAGTTAGGTTTAAGATCATAGGAAGTATGTTAGGGATCTGGCTTATTCATATGTCAATGAGAATGGCACATCCAACTGTTGATCCCATCAATACATAACCATGTACCGACACATCAAGTAGCTAGGATAAGCCCACTTATGAACCGATGTGCCGCAGCTTAGACCGACAGCCTATCCAGGGACTGTCTCAGTTGTGATACTGTTTATATCTTGCTAGGTCAAACGATTCATATGATCCTTTGTGATCTCCTACACACCATATGGTCATTCCTATAGGCGAGATAATAGGATATTATGGTTCGTTGTATGTTTGTTTCATCAGACAGCGAGCATTGTTGTAGCAACACATAAATGAAGACCATTGTACAAAATACTTAATCATATATGCTTTCAGTATACAATTCCATTAGTATCTGAGTCAATTCGTCCGAATTCCTGGACTGCGATCTAAACCATCCGGTGAAAAGATCATATCAGAAGGTCCCCTTTGATTGGTACCTGCATTTAAAGTTATGGAATCTATGGCCTCAGCAAGAACAATTGCATCATCGGCCTCTTCAGCTTGCTGCAATCCAGCCGAATCATCTGGATTACATGATATTTTGTTCCTATATCTATCCTAAGAAACTGTATTAAAATCTTCTTTTTCAAAACTCAGCAACTCATTGGCATCCTTGATCTCACGAGCATCAAGTTCCAGTTCCTTTAAGGTCCTGTACACTAGAATAGACTCATCAAAATCAACGCAACATGTTACTTCCACAAGTCCCGTAGTCTTATTGAGGACCTATATCCCTTGTATGAAGGGTGTCCATATCCAAGGAACACACCTTCATCCACCTTAGGAGTAAAGGTATTCAACTTTGATTTTTCATTATTATGAATGTAACATGGAGAACCGAAAGCATGAAAATGAGCTATTAAAGGCTTACGACCATTGCAGACCACATAGGGAGTTTTGTGATGACGACTATTGATGGCACTTCTATTCCAAGTATAGCAGGCCCTCATCAAGGCTTCTCCCCGGTATCCTTCAGTCAAACTTGCTTTGGCAAGCACGGTCCTTACTGCTTACTTGATTGTGCGGTATCATCTCTCAGCACAGCCATTTTGTTGAGTCCTCGGAGCTGACTTCTTATGAGCAATCCCAGCATCGGTGCAAACGTCTATCAACGGTCCATTGCAAGACTCATTTCTGTTGTCGGACCTGATCCTCTTGACGGTCACTCCCTTGTTATTCTGCACTTGCAAAACAAGTTCTGGCAGCTGGAGCTTGACCTCGTCCTTGGTCTTCATGAGCCTCACCCAAGTATACCTCGAGTACTCATCGACAACTACAAGAGTAAATCTCTTTCCTCCAATGGTGGGTGGTTTGATTGGACCAAATAGATTCATGTGCAGCAGCTCTAAAATCCTGTCCGTGCTTGCTGTGATGGGGCAATTCTTGAATGACGCCTGTGTGTGGAAGTCCTTCCACTAGTTTGTGATTTGCCTGCCAGGTGTCTGATAGATTGGAAGTTGAGTTGACTTAACCTCTTGTGGCATGATAACTGCAGAAACAATGAGCAAATAATTTTTACACCCTGAGGTGGTCGATCCCATAGGGACTGTGCAACGAACTACCCAAAGTACTAGCTATAATTTCTAGAACATAGAAGTTTGAGGATTTTAGAAAAGGTATTTTGTTTTGAAGTTTAAAGATAAAAAGTGCATAAAATTAAAAGGTTTTGAAAGACAATAAATAAAGATACAGATCCTAGGGCATACATTCTCAACTTCAACATGCAAATTCATCAATTCAACAATGGGGAAAGATTAGATTTTGGTGGATTAAACTCCTTGGTTGGATAATTAAATCCTAGATTACTAAAAAGTGACTATCTCCTCTCGGTCTCAAGAACACAAATTAGTCAATCTCGATAATCATCTAATTAATTCTTACAAATTAATGTTCTTTTTTAGATAGAAAATAATTGTGTTCAATTCCTTATTCCTATTATCAATTTTCACCTCTCGGTCCTTCAATAAATAACTACAAACCTAGATTCAAATTCATCTCTCGATCTTTCTCTAAATCTAGATTCGATAAATTAAGCACATGGAATTGAACCATGCTATTGAGTTGATTTTAATTAAACATGCATCAGAAAAGAATATACAAAACCCTAGAACCTGTTAGGGTTTCTAGCCACAAAACATGACTGAGAATAAAGAAAACATATTATTAATTAACTTACAATTGAAATTGGAACCTTGAATGTCTATAAAAATTCCAATGCTCCAATATTCTCCCAAAAATCCAAGCTAAAATTGTGTATAATTGAAAAGAGTATTTATAGAGGAGCCAAAATATTTAAACTGGATATTGGGCTAAAATAACAAAAATTGCCAAAACAGGCCAAAATCTCCTTCTCGGACCACTATGTCGATCGACAAGGAGCCTGTCGATCGACATACATGCAGCATCTCGATCCACCCTTTTTTGTCCTCCGTGTCGATCGACAGGGAACCCATCGATCGACATGCCTACAATGTCATCCGTGTCGATCGATAGGGAGTCTGTGGATCGACATGCTTGCACATCTCGAACCTCCTTCTTTTGCCTTGCCTTCGATTGACATTCAACCTCTGTGTCGATCGACATGCACCACGTCAATCGACACAAAGGTCCTGCTTGGATTTTTAACTTCGTCTTCCAACTTGATCGACTTTGCATACGTCAATCGAAGCGGCAACTCTGTGTAACTCTGCTCTTCCCTCATTTCACGAAGGGCATAACATCCTCTAAAACATTCTCATGCACAGGAATAAGTAAAAACATAAACTAATTGCACTGAAACAATGGAGAAAAGTATAGATAAGTGAGTATAACTATGAGCTTATCAAAGCTCCCAAACTTCAATACTTGATTGTCCTCAATCAAAGAAAAAAAAGAAAAGAAATCTCAAGTAGTTGAAAGTGCAATGCCTTATAAGATTCATAACAATCAAAGGATCATCAATTCACATAACACAAGCAGTTTGGAAGAGATAAGAAATCCATCAACTTCTGAAGACTCACAAGGAAGTGTATCGCTCATTCACACAAGTGTTTGCGTTTCAATAAAAGCACTCACAACATGTATGAAGAAATTTCTACCATACACTTGCGAAAGTTCTAGAATCTCCACTGCTCAAATGTGCACACAATTCAAGAATCAAAAATGACTTTTGATAAGGTTGTAATGTAGGCATTTGTGAAAGGTACGGAAATATGGCCAAGTGACTAAACCAATTGAGTTAGCTCCTTTCAACTCATCCAACCATTATATTTTCATCATCCACCAATCTCTTATTATTTCCAACACAAACCACGACTCTCTCTCTTTATTTTTTCTAATCCTTTTATGCTCTTAAGAATTTTGTTTAATCATTTGAGCTTGTAAGGACATAAACATTCTCTTTTTTTTTTTTAGAGCCCAACCCTTTTTTGTACACCAATTAAATATTTCTCATCTTCTTATAATTTTTGTTTCACCTCAACTTATAGACAAGAAGGAATCCAAGTTTTCACTCATAGACAAGTACAAAAACCAAGGACTCAAAGGTTACTTATGAACAATAAGCATCAATCTACCCTTATTTCACCCAACTCTTATAGACAAGACAGGACTACAATGCTTCTTTTAACTTATAGACAAGAAAGAAAAGTAAAAGTGTCAAAGGGGCTTTATTAAGGATAAATCTTTATAAGGGACAGTGTTTGGGATAATTTGGCTAACAAAGAAGGCCTAAGATCATTTTCTATCATTGTGCACACTATGCAGTCTCGAAACAGAACGGAAGCAAGTTCTAGAGAAATAAAAACATACATGCAAATCTCACATGAACAAATAAGGCTCAAATCTCACTTGGGTTCAAAAATTTCTTCCTTAGTCAACTTCAATCCACTCAAACATCATGCAAGTGTAAGTTTCAATTAGATCCTATCATGTGGTATTCTACATTCATAGGCAATCAACCACAATTGAAATCAAATCAAACTTATCCTCAATCAATTCCAATCTAAAAATTAGTTCAAGTGGGTTCACGACTCAATAAAAATTTTCCTCACAATTTATCCATATTTTTTATAAGAAAAAATTTAAATAAACAAACCAAATCAAATAAATCAATAAAAAAAGTAAGTAAATGATAGATGAGTTCGAATTTTTCGTCCACATCCCCCCAAATTTATTTCGAACTCGGAGAGTAAGAAAAAGTTTGAAAATTAGACAAGAAACAATACTTGTACCTGACTGTTGATCTCAGACATCAACGTTCTTATCCACTGGAGGAATCAGCTCGTCGCGGCGAAGATTTGAGGCTGCTAGCACTCTGTGTCGATCGACAGGGGGCCTGTCAATTGACACAGAGCCTTATGTCAACTGCTTATATCGATCGAAGTGTTCTCCGCACGCATCTCTCTGTTTCAATCGAAATCAAGCATTTCGATCGAAACTGAGGTAATCCTCCTAATCTGTTTTTATTTTAAAAAATAACAATAAAAAAAAGTAAATCTGAAATGTGAAAATAAAGTTAAACACACCAATGTAAATAAAAATGAAAATTTAAAAAACAATACAAAGGGAATTGAAAAGAAAGCATGTAAAAGTTGGGTTACCTCCCAACAAGTGCTTTAGTTAATGTTGTAGCTCGACGGTATCTCTTCGTTTCAGAACTACGGCGGGCTAGAGCGCAATCGCCTTCCATGGGAATCCACCATATAGACTCAGTGATCTCGGATGACAACAGTGAGCTCGGGATGAGACGGTGTAATTAACAATTTTGCCGCCTCGTTCCCTCGCTCCCAACTTTGAGCAGCTTGGTCTTCTTTGAATATTTCACTTGCTTCCTCTTGTTCTTTTTCATCAACTTCCTCTCTGGAGGTAATTCTGAAGCATTTGGATTGTTGCCGGCTTTTGTCAAGCTTGAATGTGATCTTTTCCTCAATTGCTCGAAGAGTGATCTCTCCACCACAACAATCAATCAGAGCAGCACTAGTATCCAAGAACTCCCTTCCCAAGATTAGGGGTGTGCTCCCATCTTCCTTCATGTCGAGGACCACAAAATCTACAGGAAAGATAAGATGACCTACACGAATAAGTACATCTTCAATTATACCTTTGGGGCGAGACACAGATAGGTCTGCCATCTGCAAGGTGAGAGTGGTCGGCCTCAACTCTCCAATCTTAAGGCACTGGAAGATAGAGAAGGGCATCAGGTTGATGCTAGCACCTGTTACACACAACACCTTCTCGAACTCAAACCCCCCGATCTCAACTGGGATAGTGAAACAACCTAGATCACTCCTTTTGATAGACATCTTCTTCTGAAGGAGTAGGCTGCACTGCTCATGAAGTCTGACTGTAGCATTCTCCACAAAGTGTTTCTTTTTGCTCATGAGCTTTCGGAGATACTTCATGTAACCTGGAATTTCAGACAAAGCTTCAATCAGTGGTAAGTTAATGCTTACCTTCTTCAAGTTCTCGACAAAGGGAGAGAACTTGGAATCCTCCTTCTGCTTGGCAAAGCGCTGAGGAAAGGGCATCGGAGGTGGTCTAGCAGCTTTGGAACTAGAGGAATTTTGCTGAGGAGGCTGCTGTGTCGACTGGGAGGAATTTTTGGCAGTCTGTCCTCCCTGTCAATCGACAGTGGGTGTGTCGATTGACACACCCATTGCAGTCCTGTCGATCGAGTCTTCATCATCATCTGAATCGACCCCCTCTTCTTGTCCTCTATCTCGATCGGCAGGCTGCCTGTCGATCGAAACAGAGGACGGCTATGCGGCCTCCTTCTCCTTCTCTCCCCAAAACTTGCTTTGGGGCATGCACGGATCTGTGTAGCTGGTTCCGGACCTCAATTTCACGGCTTTGCAGTCCTTTTGGTTTCTTGGATTCACCTCAGTGGTGCTCAGTAGCTTTCCTGGCATGTGTTGCGCACCAAGTGAGGTGGCAATCTGACTGACTTGAGTCTCAATGATCTGCACATGCTTTCCAAGCCTGTCCACCTTGGTATTGACCCCTGTTACTTCCTGCTCAATCTTTCCAACCCGGTAGTCAGAAGATTTGATGAAGTTCTTAAAACCTCGTCCAGGCTCTCCTTCTTCTTTTCCACGACCTCGCCATTCTACACATCAAAATCTGGCGGAGGTGGTTCGGCAGCTTCAGGCTGAGAGTAAGAGAAGCCTGGATGAGGTCTAGAATGGAAGTGTTGGTATCCCCTTTGTCGGTACTGATTCTGGTAGCCACCACCATTCATGTAGTTCGCGTCAGCGATAGGGTCAACCTGTGCAACAGAAACAGAAGCAAAAGTAGTAAGTTTTCAACCTCCTTCTTGAGCTTTTCAACCTCCTTTTTCAGTGCATCATCCTCCTTCTTCTCTACAGCTCGGACTTGTGGCCTCCTTGGATTGCCCCACTGCTGAGTATGTAAGGCCATCTTCTTGAACAACTTCAAGGCCTTTTCTGGTGATTTGCTCATCAATAATCCCCCAGTTGCATTGTCAACTGATTCTTGGGTCTTTTCAATCAACCCTCTGTAGAAGACATAGGCCTGCTCCTCAGTGTCCACTCAATGACCTAGGCAACTTCGCAGCAACTCATTGAACCTGCTCCATGCCTCAAACAGGGACTCGTCCATCTTCTAGTGGAACTGCAGGATCTCCATCTTCTTTTGTATGATGATTGACGGTGGGAAGAAGGCAGCAAGAACTCTGCTCTGAGATCGGCCCATGTATGGATGTCGCTCCAGTCCAGGGCTGTAAACTACGTCCGAGCCTAGTCCCTAAGTGACAAGGGGAACAAGCGCAGCTAGATCACATCCTGGGTCACTTCATTCTGCTTGATGGTATCACATACCTCCATCAACATCCTGAGGTGGGTGTACGGATCCTCCACTGCTCGGCCTCCAAACTGGTTCTGCTGAACCATCTGAATCAAACTGGTCTTGAGTTCAACGTTATTGGCAGTGATACCGATAACAAATCCCTCATTCTCGGGTTGTGGTCTGTACTTCTTGGCCATTGCGTTGGGGTCCTCATCATCGGAGTCCTCCTGTCGGCGCCTTTCTCTCTCCCTTCTTTCAGCCTCGCGCCTATGAGCCTCCTTTTCTGCCATGAACTGCTTGATGATGTCCTTCATCTGATTGACTTCTTGCACAAGTAAGATGCCACTCTCTTGAGTTATGAGTTGCGACTCGGGATCCTCCAAGGGTGGCATGTCGTCAATGATTATGCTTGTGCTTTGTTTCTTCCTTCTCCAAATTGTGGCCTCGATTTCTGGATCAAAATTCTCGAGTGGTTTGCCCCAAGCCCTTGTGTTCATAAACCTGAAAGCAAAACAAAAAGAAAATAGGAAATCAGCGACAGTGTCGATCAACAGCCTCCTAAAATAGGAAATCAGCGACAGTGTCGATCGACAGGGAGGCTGTCGATCGACGTGGAAGTTGCTATTGTGTCGATCGACAGGCGTACTGTCGATCGAAACAAAGCAAAAAAACAGAAAACACAATCAAGCTGAAATACGAAAAGAAAACACCAAAAACAAAATTCAAACTCTAAAACTCGAAATAAAAAACACAAAAACCAACAAGAACGAAAATAAAACAAAAATTAAATAAAATTATAGCCTCAATCCATCAAAACTAAAAATAAACTAATATCTGGATAGATCTGGCAATCCCCGGCAACGTCATCAATTTGAAAACTGTAGAAACAGTGAGGAAATAATTTTTACACCCTAAGGTGGTCGATCCCACAGGGACTGTGCAACGAACTACCTAAATTACTAGCTATAATTTTTACACCCTAAAGTTTTGAAAGACAGTAAATAAAGATACAGATCAGATCCCAGGGTAGATATTCTAAACTTCAACATGCAAATTCATCAACTCAACAATGGGGAAAAATTAGATTTTGGTGGATTAAACTACTTGGTTGGGCAATAAAATCCTAGATTACTAAAAAGTGACTATCTCCTCTCGGTCTCAAGAACACAAATTAGTCAATCTCAATAATAATCTAATTAATTCCTAAAAATTAATTCTTCTCTTTGCGACAGAAAATAATTGCATTCAATTCCTTTTTCCTATTATAAATTTTCACTTCTCGGTCCTTCAATTAATAACTACAAACCTAGATTTAAATTCATCTCTCAATCCTTCTCTAAATCTATATTAGATTAATTAAGCACAAGGAATTGAACCATGCTGTTGATTTGATTTTAATTAAACATGCATCATAAAAGAATATACAAACCCCTAGAACCTGTTAGGGTTTCTAGCCACAAAAAATGAATGAGAATATAGAAAATATATAACTAATTAACTTACAATTTAAATAGGAACCTTGAATGTCTTTAAAAACTCCAATGCTCCAAAATTCTCCCAAAAATCCAAGCTAAAATCGTTCATAATTGAAAAGAGTATTTATAGAGGAGCCAAAATATCTAAACTGGGTATTGGGCTAAAATAACAAAAATTGCCAAAACAGGCCCAAATCTCCTTCTCGAGCCTCTGTGTCGATCGACAGGGAACCCGTCGATCGACAGCCTGCAATGCCATTCGTGTTTATCGACAGGGAGCCTGTCGATCGACATGCTTGCACATCTCGAACCTCCTTCTTTTGTCTTGCCTTCGATCGATATCCGACCTCCGTGTCGATCGACATGCACCACGTCGATCAACACAGAGGTCCTGCTTTGGGTTTTGGGCTTCGTCTTCCTACTTGGTCTACTTCCCGTGCGTCAATGGAAGCGACAACTTTGTGTAACTCAGCTCTTCCATTGTTTCACCTCTTTTTAGCCCTAAATACCTACAAAACTCACCACAAAGGGCATAACATCCTCTAAAACAGTCTCATGCACAGGAATAAGTAAAAACATAAACTAATTGCACTGAAAAAATGGAGAAAAATATAGATAAGTGAGTATAAATTCGAGCTTATCATAGCACAACCAATTGGTTCCTTCTTGGGATGAGCTTGTTGCGACAAGGTAAGTGTCAGCTTGGCCGCTCTCCCAATCCACAATGTATAAGCTTCCTTTTCTGATTCCTTTGAGTACGATCACCTTGGAATCTTTTTCTTTTATCAAGCACTTAGCAAGTTATAGTTGAGATTAGTGACAAGGGAAACGTTATCGATATTGATTATGTTGTATTCCACGCATCCCTTTCCTATGACTGTCCCTTACGAATCGTCTCCAAAGACTACATGGGGTCCTCTAGCCATTTCCAGTTGAGAGAGTAAATCATTCTCTCCGATCATGTGAGCTGAGAATCCACTATAATAAAGTATGTTGTTTGGATGCATGTGAGAAAAAAATGTTGGGTGCGTGCGAACTCTTACGAGCAACTAAGTTTCTCGAAACTGAGTTCCTTGGATCTGAGTTCCTGGAAACCAAGTTTCTGTTTGAGTCTCGAAAGCCAGGTCCAGGGTGTTTAGTCTTCCTAGCCCTTGAATAAGAACAATGATTGGGCTCAGACCTCGAGTAGGTGTCCATCCTACTCATATTATTCCTATTCAAATACGAATTATGATTGTAAGACCTAGAATTTCAAGAATCCAGGCACAAAACTGACTTCTTGCAAAACTCAGTTTTAGTTGATGAAGTGGGTTTCCTTTCAATTTGAATAGATTGCTTCACCCACTTTTAGTCATAGTTGGCTTCATTTTCGATTTATTCAATTTTGAAACTGAATTAGTTTTAAGCTTCATAATTGAGTTCAGTTTGGAAACTGACTTTTGTCCCTTGCCCTGATTGGCCAAAATGGAGTTTTTGTCAGAACTGACTACTCCTTTACATATCAATTTAACTTCTAAACTGGTATTGCTTCAAAAATGGTGATCAAAGATCTTTCCAGTTTCAGAAGTTGATGCATGATTGCTCAAAACATTTTCTTAAAATCCTAGCCCTAATTTGTCAGATAGGTCTCTTTGAATACTTAGGGCCTCTGAAACCTCTGTAGTACTAGAATTAAGTGAACAAATAAGTTTTTGATCACTAGCAATTTTCAGTTTCAAAGATTTGCATTCCTCGAATTAAATGGAATGCTCTTCTTTAAGCTTAGTCAGTTCTTAAGTGAGTGACCTCGATCCTTTGATCTCCTTGGTCAGGTTTGAAACTTTAAGTTTCAGTGAAGAGTTTTCAACAACTAAAACATTTTTCAATCTGTAAAACTTTTAAAACTCTTTAGCTAGAGATTCTAGAGAAACATCATCTCAATCTGAGCAAATAGATTATGTGTCCTCTTCCATGCATCCAGGAGAACTAGAAATTGAGTTGGGAGTAGTTACAGAGTTTTGTGTCTCAGTTTCTAGTTCTTGTTCTTTTTCGTCTGATGCTTCCTCCCCAAGCTTGGCCACCAGCACCAGGAATGCTTCCTGCTCAGCTTCATCATCTGAAGTATAGTAACCATCATCGTTGTCTGATATGTCTAGAACCTCAGTTCTGGACAACATGGTCTTGGTTACAGCCTTGGAAGCTTTCTTTTCAAAGATCCTCTTCAGGCGCTCTCTTTCTTCTTTTGGCACCAGCGGGCACTCATACTTGAGATGGTTGGGAGAGTTGCATTCAATGCATGCCTTCGGTGGTCTCTCGCTGAACTTTTGTTCACTTCCTTGTGAACCTTCTTTCTTTGCCTTGGCCTTTTCCAGATTCTTTGTCATCTTCCTCATTTGTCCTCAAGCTCAGCAACTAAGCTCTCTACTTCCTTTTTCGGAAGGATATGATGGTGTGGGGGTTGCCTTCGATGCAGATGTTTGACCATTTGATCTGTCAGCTTCATATGGCTTCTGGGGTCTCCTCTTGAAGTCACTCTTCACGAAGAAGGAAATATCTTCTTCGGGCACTGTGCTGACACTTCAGATGGCTTTGTTCCTGTTCTCCACTTGTATGCCCCACTTGTGGGCTTGTAATTGAGCGAACACGTCCTTTTGTCGACATCGTTGACAAGTCTTTCTCCTTTAGGCTTGTGGTTTTGACGAACTGATCTTTCTTTGGCATCTTGGAGAGAATCTTCGCATTTAAATATGACTCTCTCCTCACATTTTTTAGTAAAAAGAAAATAACATTAAATCCTTCTTCCATAGATTAATATTTTCATGAGGAAGCATTTGAAAAGATTCATACTTATCTAC
The DNA here is from genome assembly GCA_026898455.1 of Plectranthus barbatus. Lineage (NCBI taxonomy): Eukaryota > Viridiplantae > Streptophyta > Magnoliopsida > Lamiales > Lamiaceae > Plectranthus > Plectranthus barbatus. The sequence continues at coordinate 66,515 of JAPKLW010000627.1, read as the reverse complement.
ATAATTTTGAAGCTTGTTTTGCTTCATTTGATCGGTCTCTTGGCAGAGAGTGCCAAAGAAGTCCCAAACCTGTTTTGCCTTGTCATACTCCAGCACTTCGACAACCAAAGCCTCTTGTAGGGATTGAAGAATCAGCTCCAGAGCTACAACATTTAGATGAGCACAAGTTTTATCTTCGTTAGTCCACTCAACATAGGGTTTCTCTATGATCTCCTGGCCATCTCCTCCTCCGAGCTGAGTGTTGAATTTTCTAATCTTGATCAGTCCAATGTTTATGACATCCGCCATTTATGGATGGATGTTCTTCAGCATGATCAAGGACCATTTTATGCCTGAGCTTGGCAACGTGAGCTAAATCCAGTCAGAAACAAACAAGTGCAAGGAAAAGAGATCTGGTCCTAAGCGACTAAACACAACCAGTCAGTCTATAAAGGTAGCCTTGGCGCGTGATACCTCTTGATGGTCCCAAAATCAGAGAAATAATATATGCAGTGGTAGTTAATAACCTCGGACTTGTGCTGAAAACTAACTTTGACTCAACTCTCAGTTTTGTCAAAACTCTTTTAAGCTCAGTAAATTTTAAGTTTCAATTCAGATTAACACTTCAATACTTAGCCAAATATTGAAGGTTTCAAATATGCAAGGAAGCTTAGTGCAGAAACTTAATAAAGCAATAAATAAGACAGGATATTAGTGGTTCGGATTCTATGTCCTACGTCCACTCTTCCGAACATAATCGGGAACCCACTAAATTTCAGAGTTATAAGCCTTCTCATGATCTATGTCAACCTATTGGAAACCTCCATCCTTCAGTTTGCTGACGTCACTCGCTCAATAATTCCTTGTAAGCTTACTCCTTCTTCACGTTGAAGTGAGAACGCACCCGCAGCCTTTAAACTGGAGAGTTGGATGTTTTCTTTTTCTTCTCACAACTCAGTATGGTTGGCAATGTCGGTGATAATCAGATTCCCGGGTTAGGAAACTGACTGCTATGAACATTACTTTGAAATGTAATATTCACCAAGTAAAAGCTTCATCGTAGAGCTTCAGCATCGAGCACGTAGACAGATGCACGGAAGTAATAACTTGAGTTAGAAACTCAAGTCTTGTGTTAAAAGGACATGGAAGTTTAGAAATCTTTGAATAGAAAGTTTGACGAGTTTCTACTTGCCTTTTCTTGAGAGTTCGTAACCTTTTCTTGTTGAAGCATCGAGCTATTTATAGGTGCTGGGACGACAATTCGAATTTATGCTTGTTAGAAATGTAGATCCAACCATTAGAGACAGAGATTGGGTCGTCCAATCATGGCCATTCTTCTTGCTCTGGTCTATTGTTTGCTTTTTACTTTTGGAAGTGTACCTTCTACCTGCTTTTGTCAGATTAAGATTCAGTCTGAGGAATCTAAGTTTGAGTTTCTTCATATTGACTTTTGACTTTACTTTGAGACATCTCAAGTTTGACATCGAAATCCTAGTGTTTCACGTGCTCTTGGAATATTGAAACTGAAAACTGAAATTTCCAAAGTCAGTTTAAGTTTCCATCGTTCTTCACGAAAACTCAGTTTCCAGAAACTAAGTATCTGGCTTTACTAAGTTTTAAGCACAAACCTTTGTTTTCAGTACTTCAAATTTCTTTGGTTCTTCGCTTCAAGTTCAGAAACTTGGTTCTTGACATCTCGAGCTCTGTCTTCTTGAAATCAATCATCAGAAACTGAGTTCTGATAGCCCGCTCGATCTTTAGCATCTAAGTTTCTAGTTTATTACAACTCGATCAATCTTATACAAGGATTACATTTGGAAACAATAGAAACACAATACTCCCTCCATCCCATTTGAATTGTCACACTTACCGAATTAGGGGTCCCAACCAAATGGTCACATTTCCAAAAATGGCAACTATTTTACACTCAACAATAAAATATTAATCCCACTAACTCATTCTACACTCACAATTCTTAATTTCCGTGCCGAAAAGAAACATGACAATTGTAATGGGAGAAAGAGAGTACTAAAGTAAGTTTTGACACATCAAAACATCAAATTAGGACCTTAGTTTCTAACATATACCAACAAATCCAACTCTACCATGTTAAGCTGCCGATCCAACTCTACCGTGGTTGGCATGTCAACGGCGCAACAACCGTTGTTAGTGGAGGTCTCCGCAGCATAGTGCAAATGAATGCAGGATTTAACTCACCATGGCTTTTACCCTTTAGTAGCAATAAAATATTAAGAAAAGCAAAGCACCTATCAATATACTCACCATGGCTTTTACCCTTTACTTAACGCGAACTTGATTTTTACAGGGTCATATTTCATCATAATTTCAATGCTCATAACTATGAACTTTGCTCAATTAACTAGAAAATAATTAAGGTGTATCCATATTTTTTATGCTACAAGATTTATCTTCTATATTGTTAAAAAAATGTCCTAACTTAAATACATCATTTACATTAAATTTATACATAAGGTTTTAGCTTATTATGTTATTTAAATCAAAAGAATGAATTAAATTATTTACAGTGAATGAATACATTATTTAGATTAAATAAATATTTTTTTTATGAAATCAAACAAATACAATTGAAAATTGATGTATTTAACTAATAAAACTAAATACATTACTTAATTAAACAAAATGCATCATTCTGATTAGAGAAATACATCATTGAGTATTCAATATATATTTAAATGAAAATAATGTATGTACTACTTAAATAAAAAAATATTATTTAAAGTGATTGAATACATCATTTAATGTAAAATAATACTTTATTTAGAAAAAACAAAACACATGAGCTAACAAATTTATCCGATGAAGCTAACCCACCGCATTAGTTACCCACTTTCCTCTCTCTATTGATATATTCATGACTCACCACTCCCCACTACATGTTCTGCTTTTTACACACAATTCCAACCCAACATTTTTTCTCGATTAGAGATCCCAGATACCCATGAGTTATCCGCTAAAATCAATAGAAGGAGTCTTAGCCATGGTGTACAAGGGAATCAACGGCTACTGGAGGCGCTAAGGCTACGAGCGGCGTACCACCACCGGTGAAAAGGAAGATGCGAATTGTGGCAATGCGACGGAGAAGGTTCTAGAGGATCAAGAAAAAGCTGTTAGAGCTGAGAGATGCGTACGCAAACATGATGCTGAAGATTCCGAGCACATGATTGTAGGGAGTGAATTTAGTGGTGACAGAGTGAGCAGACTTCGACTCGGTGCTATGCCAATCAAGGATTATGATGAGAGGATGATTGTTGAGATCTACAAATTAATTGTGGTGGTGTGGGTTGAATCCCAACATATTAAGTGGTTTAAAATATATGAATAAGGTTTAAATCTGTCTCACATGATAAAGTATAGATTTAGTTTAGATATAGTATAGATATGCACGCATTATTCATGCATATCTTATTTTGCATTCATATCTTTTTAGGGTTTTTTTGTATCTTTCATGTGTCTTGCATATCTTTTGTACTCTCTATATATATGGATCAATAAACTATATACAATTCAAGGCCAATAATCAAAATCCTATCATGGTATCAGCCTAACCCGATCCTTATTTTTTTCGAACGCACGATCCTTTCCTTCATACAATCGCCGACTCCCTCCTCTTTCTTCTCTAGTCATGGCCGCCGCCGATGACCCTCTCCCTCTTTCCACCCTAATTCACGTGATAACTATCAAGTTATCATCATCAAACTATCTTCTCTGGCGATCGCGAATCGTGCCCCTGCTTACCTGTCAGGGTTTAATGAAATTTGTTAATGGATCTTCCCTCCCTCCTTTCCCGCATCTTGCCTCTCCGGGACAGCCGAACCCAGCTTATGCATCTTGGCACATGCATGATCAACGGCTATTAAGCATTCTCCTATCCACTCTCTCTGAAGAAGCCATGGCGGAAGTCCTCGGCTGTTCAACGTCGCGCGCGGTTCGGATAGCTATCGACGCCGTCTTCAGCAACAAATCGAAGACGTACGAACTACATCTCAAAAATGATCTGTAGCTCATGAATCGGGGTTCTCGCACTGTCTCTGAGTATGCCCACAACTTCAAATCAATCTGCGATCAACTCGCTGCCATCGGCCGTCCCGTCGACGACACGGGTAAGGCTCATTGGTTCCTCCGTGGTTTAGGCAGCGTTCGCGTCATTTTTCGTAGCGCAGATGGCGCTGACTGCCCTTCCTTCTTTCCGTGATATCGTCTCCAAAGCCGAGAGCTTCTCTTTATTTCAGAAGTCATTGGAAGCTTCTCCTGCCTCGGCCGCCGCCTTCTATTCGCAAAAAAAATCGGGCACCTCAAACAACTGCAACTAAGACGGCGGCGCAGGCCGCTGCTCTTCAGGTAATGGCTCGCGCAACAACGGCAAACGTGGTCGGGGTCGTGGTTCTAACAACCGCCGTTCTCCGTATTGCCAAATCTGTCGACACTACGGACATTATGCTACCTTTTGTCCCAACAGATATTCTCAATCATCCGCTCGCTCCTCGGATGCAAATCTTGCCGAGGCGCTTCAGAAAAGCTGTTCAATTTCAACTCAAAATTCGTCCGACTGGTTTCTCGATACAGACACTTCTTCACACATGACTCCAGACTCCGCTACTCTTGATTCTTCGCAACCGTACAACGGGGCTGATCTTGTCGTTGTTGGTAATGGCGCATCTCTGCCTATCTCTCGTATTGGTTCTTCTAATATTTCGCAATCTATTAGATAAGTGGATGTTTTGGTGGTTCCCTCTTGTTAACTGTAAAATACAGCAGCAAATAAATTTATAGACCCAAAGGAATGTCGAACTCATAGGGAAAGTGCAATGAAAATATCTCATGTACTGGACACAGTTTATATATTCTTTGTTTGAGAAATCCAAATTTGAGAAGAGTTTTTGTTTTCAAAATAGAAAAATACTTGGGAATAAAATTCAATAATAAAAAGCACAGATTCTAGGGAAATCAATCAATCCAACCCAACATGCATAAATAATCAAATGAAACCCAAGATAATCACTAAGGTGGGAAATCTGTTAAATTAAAATTAATTCCTTGTTTAGGCAATTAAAACCTAGATTACTAGAAAGTGAATTTTACCTCTCGGTCTCAAGAACACAAACTAGTCAATCTCGTTAAAGATACAGATTTGAAAACCCTACAACTGATTCTTCCTTTTGAGACAGAAAACAATTGTATCAAAATTCTATTTTCCTATTATTAATCTCCTCTCGGTCTCAAATTAATAACTATAAACCTAATCCAATTTTTATCTCTCGATCCTTCAATTGAAAATAGATTTTGGAGTAAAAAAACATAGAATTTGATCCAATTAATTAAGGGTTTGGAATTAATCGAATTAACACATACAGAAAAAGATGGAGAAAACCCTAGAATCTGTTAAGGGTTCTAGCCTAACATAATTGAAATAAACATTGCAATAAACATAAATAAACTTACTTGAATCATTAAAGAAATAGGAACCTTGAAGTACTTGAATGTCTTGAATCCAAAGCAACAAGTAAATTAAAGAGTACTAGAAATTAAAGAGTTTAATGCTAAAAAATAATGATAAAGAGAGCTGTAAAAAAAGAAATTAAAGACTGAAAAGAAGACAATTCTCGAGCTAGAGAAGTCCTATTTATAGGGGGAGAAATTAAATCTTCAAAAGGTAATGGCTTGGGAAGGAAAAATCTCCAAATTGGGCAAAAATATGTCTTTCCAGCGCGCGTGTCGATCGACGGGCTGCCTGTCGATCAACACGGTTGCAAATCACAATTTTCCAAAATTTTTCCTCTATCTCCATCGACGGGGGCCCTGTCGACCGAGACTGAAACCTTTGTGTCGCCCTAGATTTCCTCCGTCGACTCCCTCTAAGCAGTCTCACGGTTTTGGCCATAACTTGTGCTCCCGAACTCTGATTGACCCGATTCTAGTTGCGTTGGAAAGTTAACTCAAAGATATTTCTATTTCCATGCTCCATTAGGTCACATTCCACGTGTGGAAGAATTTGTGACTGTTCCTTTGAACCTCAACTACTTTCGGTACGGGTTTTAATTGTTTTTTGCCTCAAACCTACAAAATATGAGCACGACAAGCATAATATCCCCTATAAACAGTTCATGCTCGATTATTAACTAAAAAACTCAAGTGAATGCAAGAAACAAATAAGAAAACAATGTGATAAGTGAGGCAAAATACGAGCTTATCAACCCCCCAAACTTAAACACTTTATTGTCCTCAATCAAAAAAATAATGAACCAAAAGTTCAAGTAGAAGAAAAGTAAAATGCATCACAAGATTCATCACAATCAAACTCGTAAATCCACAAAACATCAACACTTTGTAAGAATCAGAAAATCTGTAAACCATGGAAGACTCATAAGGGAAGTATTTTCGCTCATTCACTTAAGTGTCTAGGATAATATGAGATCGCACAAGTCATCTACCATAGGCTTAAAAATATTCTAAATCTCCACTGCAAATATGTGTACACAAGTCTAAGATCAGAAAGGACTTTATTCAAGGTAGTAATGTAGGCTTTTTAGTGTAAGGTAGGAAGATATATGGCGAAGTGACTAAAACCAATCAATCAAACCACTATCTATTGATGTCCACCCGTCTCCTATAATATTCAATACAAACCAAGGCTCTTTTATTCTCTTTTTTTTCTTTTCTTCTTTTTCACACATCCTTTTATGCTCTAAACAAATTAAAGTATACATTTGAGCTTATAAGGATAATTAACACACATAAACATTTTTTTTTCATTTCTATAATTTTTTCTAGAGCCCAACCTTCTCTTTTGTTTTCAGCCTTTCTACTAATATCTTATCCTTCCTCAAACAACTCTCAACCCACTCTCATAGACAAGAGTTGATTCCCCTATCATTTTCCAACTCACAGACAAAGAAAGAAAATTCATAGGCTCAAAAGCGCTGACTAGGGATAAATATTTAATTAGGACAGTGTATGGGATAAATAGGCTAAACAAAGATGGCCTAAAATTATTTCCTAAACCTGTGCACACTAGCAGTCTTGAAAAAGAAACAAGCAACTTCTAGAGATACTCAATAATTTAGACACACTCATAATCGAATTTAAGGCTCGATTCTCACACTTTGGACAATTTTTCTTCCATAGTAAACATCAAATCATCATCAACATCATGCCTTTGTAAGTATCAGAACAAGTAATCATGCGGTTTTCACATTCATAGGCATACTCAACCACTATCATAATCAATGCATAATCAAGTCAATCAATTCAAATCTTGCATTCTTGTTAGGGTTATCTCATAGCTACACATATCTTCTCACAAAATCACAATTTTATTCAACAAATGCAATAAAAAAATTTAAACTAGGTAGAAATTTAGACACACTAAAAGTATAGAGTAAAAAAGGAAGAAATAGTTTCAACTCCAAGTCCTCCTCCCCCCAAACTTATTCGATTGACAGAGAGAATAAGTTTGAAAATCAGACTAGGAGTGAAACTGTACCTCGATTGTTGGTCTCAAACACCAACTTTTTATCCTTCGGAGGCTGCAGAACGCGAAAGATGAAAACTGTTGCTGCTAGCACTCTGTGTCGATCGACAGGGGGCCTGTTGATCGCACAGAGCCTTCCTGTCGACCGGAATGGTGGGTCGAAGTGTGCTCCGTCTATCACCTCTGTGTCGATCGACACCCTGTGTGTCGATCGAAACAGAGCTCCGAATTTTTTTTAATTTTTTTTAATTAAAACAACACACGAAAATTAGAGAAACAAATGAAATAAGGCAAGTAAAAAATGGGTTTCCTCTCATGCAGTGCCTTAGTTATTGTGGTGGCTTGACGATAGGGATAATTCTGTAGGGTTATAACGTGAACCGAATCACCAAAACCAAACTGAACCGGATCGATCTATGGATATTGCTCATAATTAAATTTCTCAAAACCCTAGCATGCTCCTATGAATTTAATACAAGATTGTGGATTGAGAGATTACCGTAATTCCGTAGTGTCTGTACCAATCTTTTGCGTTTGAATTCCAAGAACCAATTCAACCACGCAATCCGATTTTATCTGCGGAATCAGAAATTAGAACCCTAATTTCTAAATAAAATCAAAAACAAGAAAGAACAAGAGGAAGAATTATGTTCTCCAGATTAGATCTTCAGATCTGTATCCGGGTGCTGTTCAGATCTACTACTGGTGAGGACTCCGTAGATCTGTATTCTGAGCAGGACCAAAATCAAAATTCTCCTCCTCTCCCAGTGAAAAACGGCGCACCTCTCTCTGCCCTAGGTATTTGACTGATTTGAATAATCTCAAAAAGGTAGCTAGGGTTTCCAGAGAGAGTGGTCTATTTATAGACCCAGGGTTTTATCCCTAATGGGCTACTGGGCTCAATTCAGCACACTTATTTGGGCCAGACCTGGGACCTAATGCAAATAATAAAGTGGGCCTATAAATTAATTAATTCTCATGTCCACAACCCAGGACACAATTAATTAATTAATATTAATTCTTTTTCACCACAGAATTAATACTAACCTACCCCTTTATTACAACGTTGTGAGAACGGGTTGCATTAATTGAGAATCCCCATATTTAAGGTTACCGGACATCCATTAATTAATCGGAGCCTCTGACAAGCTCTAACTACAATTAATTAATATCTTATAATTCCTGAGTAGTACCACTCAAACCTTATCACTCGTGCCTGAACTTAATCAGCCTGCAGGACTTTGGCACGATGAATGTTATTGAGCTCCTAAGGGAATGTCCCCATCCTATTACTCGGATATGGTTACCTAAGTTCAGTCTCAGGCGGTACTACACGAACTGCTGTTACCCAAGATGCGGATATACGAGCGCGCTGTGTTGGCTCTCCACCATGGCAAGTCAAAGCAACAGTCAACGCGTGGAAACCCCTGAACCTTCGTTAGGGTTTGGACTCAATCAATATAATGAGATCTTTTATTCGCTGATGTCAGACAGACGAATATATCTCACTGCAGTCCATCAATACGCCACCTCTGCGTACCAGCATGTCAAGTAACCAAGACAGACTACTTATTCCGACAATGTCGCAGCCATCCGGACAAACGTATCCTCATACGCTGTCTCGGCTGTGATCATGTTTATGTCTCACTAGGTCAAGTGATCATATTGTCTTCTGCGATCTACAACACGCCGTATGATCGTCCCTATCGGTGAGACAAGAGGATACCATTGTTCATACATGTACGATTGTTAACAGATAGGAGAAATAAACCGTTGTATACACATTGTAATAAATGCTTTCAGTATACAAAACCCATCAATCTCCCACTTATACTTAAAGCATAACTAAGCTATTACAGAGTATACAGTCCGTCTATCTAGTCTGTTGTCTTTAACAACTATCAGTGGTCGGCATCCACCTCAGACCTAGCTCACGAATATGTCTTTCGTAAACTTTCTGCGGCAAGCTCTTTGTAAACGGATCAGCAAGATTTTCAGCAGTGTCAATCTTCTTAATCAGCACATCGCCCCTCGTTACGATTTCTCGTATGATATGGTACTTTCTCTCTATGTGTTTGCTTGCCCTGTGAGACCGCGGTTCCTTTGAGTTAGCCACTGCACCAAAGTTATCACAATAAATTGTGATGCTCCTCGGCAAACTCGGGATCACGCCCAACTCTAAAAGGTAGTTCCGGAGCCACACCCCCTCTTTCGAGGCATCGGAGATTCCGCCTCCATGGTGGAGTCAGCAATGCATTTCTGCTTTGAGCTCCTCCAAGATACAGCTCCACCTCCCATGGTAAACACATAACCAGAGGTCGATTTCTTCTCATCCTGGTCCCCTTGGAAATCCGAGTCCGTATAACCCACAGGGCACAAATCCTCACTTTGATAAACTAGGCAGAAATTCCTAGTTCTTTTCAAATACTTGAGGATATGCTTTACTGCAGTCCAGTGCGCCTGTCCAGGGTTAGACTGATATCTAGCTACCATGCCAACGGCATAACAGATATCTGGCCTGGTACACAGCATCGCATACTTGAGACTACCCACAGCCAAAGCATATGGTACAAGACTCATTTCGTCTTTCTCCCGCTGTGTCTGAGGACACTGCCCACTAGAAAGACGAACGCCATGTCGGAAAGGTAGCAAGCCTTTCTTGGCGAGTTGCATGCTGAACCGGGCTATCACAGTATCCATATAGGACGCCTGGGATAAGCTCAACATTCTTCTTTTTCGATCTCGTAAGACCTTAATCCCAAGAATGTAGCCAGCTTCACCCAGATCCTTCATTTGGAACTGTTCGGATAACCAAACCTTGATTTCGGACATCACTCCCTCATTGTTTCCAAATAGGAGTATGTCATCAACGTATAGTGCAAGGAAGACCACGCTCCCACTGACACAAAGTCGGTAAACACAACTTTCGTTTTCCAACTGTGCAAATCCATAGGATTTAATTACATCGTTGAAACGTAAGTTCCACGACCTTGAAGCTTGCTTAAGTCCATACAAGGACTTCTTAAGCTTCCAGACAAGATGTTCTTCGCCCTTGCTTATGTAACCCTCGGGTTGCTGCATATAGATGTCTCTACCTTCTTCAAGGTAACCATTTAGAAAAGCGGTTTTGACATCCATCTGCCAGATCTCGAGGTCCATATGCGCAGCTATGGCAAGGAGTATCCGGATGGATTTGAGCATGGCTACGGGTGAAAAGGTATCGTCATAGTCAATGCCCTCTTTCTGACTATATCCCTTTGCCACCAGCCTGGCCTTGAAAGCTGTAATCTTTCCATCCGCCCCTTTCTTTCTCTTGTATACCCATTTGCACCCTATGGCCCTAAAGCCATCCGGCAAATCAGTTTTCTGGTATACATCCATAGCAGTTATGGATTCAATCTCAGAATCCATGGCGACTTGCCATTTGGCAACATCCTTGTCCTGCACTGCCTCTTCGTAAGTCAATGGGTCAGAGTCCTCATGTCCGTCTTCCGGGCTCAAGTCCGAAGACTCACCCACGAACATGTACCTTTCCGGCTGGAAAATAACTCTCCCACTGCGACGAGGCATCGGTGCCGTGTCAGTAGTAGGTGCAGTGACTTGTGGTCCTGCACCTTGCACTGAAGAACGTGTCTGTGGTGCTGTACCTCTAACAGGTGCACCCACATCTACACGTTCCCCTTCCCTTGGAATTGCATTCTCGTTCTCAATTTCTTGAAGAACGATATCACTCCTTGACCTGTGATTACTCACATACTCGTCCTCCAAGAATCTAGAATTGGTGCTAACAACGACCTTTTGACTCTCAGGACAGTAAAAGTAACCACCTTTCGTTTGCCTGGGATACCCTATGAACATCATTACTTGTGACCTGCTTTCTAACTTATCAGGTTCCTTCGACAGTACGTGTGCCGGACAGCCCAATACTCTAAACTTGCACCAACTGGGTTTGCGACCAAGGAAGAGTTCAGCAGGCGTCTTAGGAACTGATTTAGAAGGCACCACATTAAGCACGTAAGCTGCTGTCTCCAATGCGTAGCCCCAAAACAAAATTGGTAAGTTTGCATAACTCATCATTGACCTTACCATTTCTAGAAGAGTCCTATTTCTTCTTTCAGCTACACCGTTTTGCTGGGGAGTACCCGGTGCAGTCCACTGGGATGTAATCCCATTTTCTGACAAATACTGCAGAAACTCATTACCGAGGTATTCGCCACCGCGGTCAGATCGCAGTGACTTGATAGTTTTCCCGACCTTCTTTTCTACCTCAGCCTTGAACTCTTTGAATTTCTCAATGCATTCAGACTTGTAGCGAAGCAGGTAAACATATCCGTACCCTGAATAATCGTCAATGAAAGTGACGAAGTACTCGTACCCTCCACGAGCCTGCGTGGACATCGGTCCACATAAGTCAGAATGGATCAATTCCAACACTTCCTCTGCTCGAGACTGACTAGCCTTGAAAGGCCTAGTAGACATCTTGCCCTCGATGCAGGATTCGCAGACTTGATAAGGTACAACCCGGACTAAGTCCAATGTACCGTCATCTGCAAGTCTTTGAATCCGCTTCAAGCTGATGTGACCCAGTCTCAAGTGCCAGAGATATGTAAGATCCTCATCAGAAGAAGTAAGTTTTCTCTTCCTAGGATTATCAATTACGGATGAATTACATGCAATACTTGCGGACGACTTATGATTACAGTTAACAACATAGAGAGAATTATTCAGCATTCCATGACGGATAACACCGTTATTACCAATGATAGAAACACCACTATCAAAAATAACTGAATATCCATCAACATAAAGTTTGGAAACTGAAATAAGATTCCGCTGAAAATCCGGCACATACAGAACATCTCTCAATGTTAAAACGGAATCATCAAAGTACAAGGTGAAATCTCCAATGGCAGCTGCACTCACTTGTGCTGCGTTCCCCATCGAGATGGTAACCTCGTCATTCTACAACACCCTCCTCGGTGTGAACCCCTGCAAAATGTAACAAACATGATCAGTAGCTCCAGTATCCACTACCCATGAATGAGTAGAAACCGATGCTAAACATGTTTCCGTTACAAATGAAAATGACGTACCTTGTCCCTTGCTTCCGCATGCCTTCTCACTTGAAGTGACACCAACCACCTTCATTTCATTTGACCTTCTCTCACGTGATCTGCGATCAATCATATTCTTGCACACAGTATGAACCACATCTTTCAATGTGCCGAAGCTGTGCTCAAGATCTGATAACTCAAACTCCCATGAAGGTACAAAGGACTGTCCTGCTACGAGATCAGTAAGCAACTCCTTGAAAGAGTACTCACTTCTCTTAGCTACATCCTTCTTAAAGTCATAGAATGAAATCGGTAAGGAGTTCAGGATTATATCGATCTTAGCCCGATCACTGATATATCCACCTCCACGTGAGAATCATTTCATGGTGTTATCCATGATCATCACATGCAGTGTCACCGAACTCCCATCAACCATTCTCTTACAGACAAGGTCTCTAACGAGATCACAGTTGACAGTTCGTTCCACTTCACCATACGTGGCCACTAAGTCCATCCAGGTAGTAACAGAGCTACAATAGCCCATGTACTTGAGCTTAAGTTCTCTAGAAAGGTTATCTGAGATTAAATTGTAATTAAAATCCTCAGAAGCCACCCAACTGTCATAGAACTCCTTCTCACGTCTAGATACTTTATGGTAACGTGGGGCAAGTGGCATCATAGTGAGAACAAATATGTGTTGTTTAGTCAGGAGAATATACTCAATGCAATATCTCCACTCATGGAAGTTTGGACTAGTAAGAGGATTGAGAGCAAGTATATGATCGACAGTAGACTTAGACATATCTGAAACAATAAAGATTCTTAAATAAGAACATACATGTTGAACTTTGAAAACAAATGCATTGAAAACCTTTTAATAAATAAAATACAAATGTTTTCCACTAATTGCCCAAGAGTTCCCACCGCAAGCTACACTCGTAGACGTTTACGATGTCACCCTCAACCAGAACTGCGGGTTTTAAGCCCCAATCCATTTAATTTCACTACCATGTCCGGATGCTTTTGACACTAGAAATTAATAATTAGTGAAAACCTTAGACCAAGCCATCTCTCAAGAACAGGGATGCAATTCTTGCATTATATTCTAAGATGCTTCTAAGCAATTAACCACAAATTTAACTTCGGCCAAAAGAGACAGTTTAGCATGGCACGCAACCATACCGCACAGCCCTCAAAGCTTTTGTTATCTTTAATTTAAATCAATCCTAGAATACTTGTGAAAGAGGTCTACGCAAGCTACACTCGTAGACGTTTACGCAAAGCCCTCCCACTATTCACATGATTTAAATTGTTTGTCTAGAAATCCAAACAACCGTACCCATGCACCTCCGGGAACTAGTAAGCTACACTCGTAGATGTTTACTAGAACGAGAGATACACTTACAGCCTAGGACCGCTTTGTGGAGGTCTATTGATTTTAATTAAAAAATCTGCTTAGTATTTTTCTTTTAAATGGTTTCTTTATGCGCACACATAATTTCTTTTTGTCATTATATTTTCCAAATTTTTGCATGTAATAATACAAGCCCAAAAATTCCCAAAATATAATCCAACAAAAGAAATTAATCACATAAGCATGCTTGGAAAGCTGTAAATAATAAAAGGAATAAAAACATGCTTTTCCTATTATCTACACATGCTTAATTGCGCACATAAATAAATCACATATCATACGAGGACAATTAAGGCAAACAAAAATTCCTCGTGGCCTCAAAATAAATAGAAAATAAAATCTATCTATTACAAATTTGAATTTTGAATTTAAAGGATAAATTCAAATCTTCAAGGGCCTTCAAATCTTGATACACCAAATCTTTAGGATTTTTAGGCCTTTGTGATCTGATGATTTGCCCTAACCCTAATGCAAACCTAGGGTTTACACAGGACTGCACAAACCACCAAAACACGAGCCACCGCCGCAGGGACAGCAGCTGCGACGACAGCCGCCAGTCGCCGCCCCGCAGCAGACAGCCGACCGCCGCCCGCAGCTAGCAGGCCACGCGCGCCGCCGCGTGCTGCTGCGCCGCCCGCGCCATCGCCGTCCACCGCCCACGCGTGCCGCGCGCGCTGCTCACGCCGCCGGCCGCGCCCGCTCGCCGTCGTCTGCCGTGCCCGGCCCTTCGTCGGCTCCATCTTCGTTCTTCGTTCATGACCCGTCCAATTAAAGATTTGAAAAATACATAAACTATTCTATTACAATTTCAAATCTATTCTAATCACAGATTTTCTCTTGATTTTATAAAACAATTCAGCCCTACACGGATAAACCACCGCGGGCTGAATCAACGGGTTGCCACGAGGAACAAAAACCAACATCCACAATAAATTCATACATGCATATTATCGAATTTAATTATGAACAACAAAGCCATAAATCAGAAACCTGGCTCTGATACCAATTGTAGGGTTTTAACGTGAACCGAATCACCAAAACCAAACTGAACCGGATCGATCTATGGATATTGCTCATAATTAAATTTCTCAAAACCCTAGCATGCTCCTATGAATTTAATACAAGATTGTGGATTGAGAGATTACCGTAATTCCGTAGTGTTTGTACCGATCTTTTGCGTTTGAATTCCAAGAACCAATTCAACCACGCAATCCGATTTTATCTGCGGAATCAGAAATTAGAACCCTAATTTCTAAATAAAATCAAAAATAAGAAAGAACAAGAGGAAGAATTCTGTTCTCCAGAATAGATCTTCAGATCTGTATCCCGGTGCTGTTCAGATCTACTACTGGTGAGGACTTCGTAGATATGTATTCTGAGCAGGACCAAAATCGAAATTCTCCTCCTCTCCCAGTGAAAAACGGCGCCCCTCTCTCTGCCCTAGGTATTTCACTGATTTGAATAATTTCAAAAAGGTAGCTAGGGTTTACAGAGAGAGTGGTCTATTTATAGACACAGGGTTTTATCCCTAATGGGCTACTGGGCTCAATTCAGCACACTTATTTGGGCCAGACCTGGGACCTAATGCAAAAAATAAAGTGGGCCTATAAATTAATTAATTCCCATGTCCACAACCCGGGACACAATTAATTAATTAATATTAATTCTTTTTCACCACATAATTAATACTTACCTACCCCTTTATTACCACGTTGTGAGAACGGGTTGCATTAATTGAGAATCCCCATATTTAAGGTTACCGGACATCCATTAATTAATCGGAGCCTCTGACAAGCTCTAACTACAATTAATTATTATCTTATAATTCCTAAGTAGTACCACTCAAACCTTATCACTCGTGCCTGAACTTAATCAGCCTGCAGGACTTTGGCACGATGAATGTTATTGAGCTCCTCAGGGAATGTCCCCATCCTATTACTCGGATATGGTTACCTAGGTTCAGTCTCAGGTGGTACAACACGAACTGCTGTTACCCAAGATGCAGATATACGAGCGCGTTGTGTTGGCTCTCCACCATGGCAAGTCAAAGCAACAGTCAACCCGTGCAAACCCCTGAACCTTCGTTAGGGTTTGGACTCAATCAATATAACGAGATCTTTTATTCGCTGATGTCAGACAGACGAATATATCTCATTGCGGTCCATCAATACGCCACCTCTGCGTACCAGCATGTCAAGTAACCAAGACAGACTACTTATTCCGACAATGTCGCAGCCATCCGGACAGACGTATCCTCATACGCTGTCTCAGCTGTGATCATATTTATGTCTCACCAGGTCAAGTGATCATACTGTCTTCTGCGATCTACAACACGCCGTATGATCGTCCCTATCGGTGAGACAAAAGGATACCATTGTTCATACATGTACGATTGTTAACAGATAGGAGAAATAAACCGTTGTATACACATTGTAATAAATGCTTTCAGTATACAAAACCCATCACATTCACCAAGGAGGCCGGGTCCAGACTCGCCGCCCCCTTGCATCGATCATGTAAACCATCCGATCTTGAATAACTGTGGTGAGCTCGGAAGAGGATGGTGTAATTGGCAATTTTACCATCCCGTTTTTGCGCTCCCATTCAATCTCAACGACTTCTTCATCTTCCTCAATGGTAGAGATGTTAAGGCAAGCTGCTTCCTTCAAACTCTTGTCGATCACAAAGGTGATCGTCTCATCATTCCCTCGGTGTGTAATCTCTCCCTCTCAACAGTCTATCAAGGCTCCACTCGTCCTCAAGAACTCTCTTCCTAGGATCATTGGCATTCCATGTTGTTCCTTCATATCCAGCACAACAAAATCAGCAGGAAAATTAAATAACCAACACGAATTAAAACATCTTCCACAACTCCCCTTGGTCGAGAAATTGAGCGATCGGCCATCTGAAGAGTGATTGAGGTTGGCCTCATCTCGCCTATCTGTAGCTTTTGGAACACTGAATATGGCATAAAGTTAATGTTGGCTCCTGTGTCGCAGAGGACATCTCCAAACTCCTTCCCCCCAACCTCGATCGGGATGGAGAAGCATCATGGATCGGATCTCTTTGGTGGTACCTATTTCTGCAAAAGAAGACTACATTGTTCATGAATTGAAATAGTTTAATCTTCGATTACTAGCTTTTTATCTGTTATTAGCTTCCTCAAAAACTTCATGTAGCCGGGAATCTCGCGGTGAGTCTCGATCAATGGAATGTTGATGTTGACCTTCTTGAGATTCTCCACGAATCGAGCAAACTTTGAGTCTTCCTTCTTCTTTGCAAATCTCTGGGGAAAGGGCATTGGAGGAGTTGGATCACCTTTTCTCTTTGAATTTTCAGCTCCATGTGGCTCCTGTACTACCTGCCTGTCGACTGCTCTTTTCCGTCATGCTTGTCGATCGACAGGTGGGGTGTCGATCAACAGGGTTGCATCCCCCCTGTCGGTCGATCTGCTGCCCTGTCGACCTATGTTGCTCTGCCTGGCCTCCGTGTCGATTGAAACAGAAGCATCTTCTGTAGGAAATTCCTCTCTTTCAGCCCCAAAGTCATCCTCGGGCATGCTAGGGCCATCGTACCTCGTACCGGACCTCAAAGAAATGGCATTGACATGCTTTGCCTTGTCTGGTTTGACTTCTGTGGTGCTGAGGAGCTGGCCTGGCTTGTGTTGATTGCTCAATGTAGTAGCAATCTGACTGAGTTGCACATCGAGCATCTGAAGGTGTTTCGTCATATGCTGCATATGAGTGGACATTTTATCGGAGCTTTCGATGAACTTGTCAAGTGTCTCCTCCAGCACGAACCTCTTCTTCTCCACAATCTCTCCCCCGGCTCCAACACTGAATCCCGATGGAGGATTCTCAGCTGCATAAGGGTTCTTAGCACCATAATTGTACCCTTGATTGTTAGCTCGGTAGTTGTTGTTGTTGTAACCTCCATTGGCATAGTTCACTTCAGCGGTATTGGAGGTGCTCGAACTGCTTCCATGGTAGATGTAGTCGGCCTCAATGGGAACAATGGCCCTGTTGGGATCTGAAATAGCTGCTACCGAAGCTCTAGCGGCCTCCAACTGTTTGAACTCTTCTCTGAGCTTCTTCACTTCAGCCACCACATCGATTTCCGGAGTAGTGGTCACTACTTTAATTGCTTTCTGACTTTCAGTAGGCCATTGATGGCTGTTGAGGGCCATGTCTGCAAGAAGTTGCATCCCCTCTTCTCCACTCTTCTTCATGAGAAGTCCTCCAGCTGAAGCATCCACCAACTCTTTTAGATGAGGGGTTAGTCCTTCATAAAAATGGCATACCTGCATCTCAAGTTCAATTCCATGGCCGGGGCACATCCTCAATAGCTCCTTGTATCTCTTCCAAGCTTCATAGAGGGTCTCGTCGTACTTCTGACTGAAGTGAGTGATGTCAGACTTCCTCTTCATGATGACATTGGGTGGAAAGTAGTTGGTGAGAAACTCTGCCCGAAGTTGCGCCCACGTGGCGATCCTACTCTTGTCCAAGCTAGCAAACCAAGACCGAGCCTCATCCCTGAGAGAAAAAGAAAATAATCGCATTCGGATGGTGTCTTGAGGCACTCCGCTCTGCTTGATCGTGTCGCACACCTCGATGAACTGACTGAGGTGGCCGTACGGGTCCTCAATGGCCTTCCCTACATACTTTTTCAGCTGGACCATCTGAATCAGGCCTGTCTTCAGCTCAAAGTTGTTGGCATCAATGCCAACCTGGAATCCTGGCTCCTCTCGCTGTGGAAGGAAACGATCTAGTATGGATCTTTGAGGCACCACAATTCGTCTTTCGGGATTTCCTCCATTGTTTAGGGCTGCCAATCTGGCATCTTGCTCTGCTTGAATAGCTTGTGCTACTTGGAGTTGCTCCATAAGTTGGCGGACCTCATCCACGAACAGTCTTTGCTCCTCGGGAGTCATGTTTTGAAGTGGTGCTTCTGGTGGTTGCTCCATCTCTACCTCTCTTTCCTTGTTCTTTCCTTTGCTTTTGTTTCTCCTACAAGTGGCTTCAATTTCTGGGTTAAAGGCTTCAAGTTTATTCCCCTGAGCTCTTATGTTCATGCACCTGAAAAGAAAGCAAAAAACAAGAAATCAGCCTCTGTGTCGATCGACAGGGGCCCTGTGGATTGACACGGGTGATGTAGCAGCGTCTATCGACACTTGGGGTGTCGATCGAAACAGGGCGCAAAACCTAAAAAAATTCACACACACGCACGTGAACAGAAATTAAAACTCAATCCAGAAAATATCAAAACAATACAATAACAAGATAAAATCTGACTATCCCCAGCAACGGTGCCAATTTGATAACTATAAAATACAGCAACAAATAAATTTATAGACTTAAAGGAATATCGAACCCACAGGGATAGTGCAATGAAAATATCTCATGTAATGGACACAGTTTATCAATTCTTTGTTTGAGAAATCCAAATTTGAGAAGAGTTTTTGTTTTCAAAATAGAAAAATACTTGGGAATAAAATTCAATAATAAAAATCACAGATTCTAGGGAAATCAACCAATCCAATCCAACATGCATAAACAATCAAACCAAACCCAAGATAATCATTAAGGTGGGAAATCTGTTAAATTGAAATTAATTCCTTGTTTAGGCAATTAAAACCTTGATTACTCGAAAGTGAATTTTACCTCTCGGTCTCAAGAACACAAACTAGTCAATCTCGATAAAGATACAGATTTGAAAACCCTACAACTGATTCTTCCTTTTGAGACAGAAAACAATTGTAGCAAAATTCTATTTTTCTATTATTAATTATCTCTTCTCGGTCTCAAATTTAAAACTATAAACCTAATCCAATTTTCATCTCTCGATCCTTCAATTGAAAATAAATTTTGGAGTGAAAAAAACATAGAATTTGAACCAATTAATTAAGGGTTTGGAATTAATCGAATTAACACATACAAAAAAAGATGGAGAAAACCCTAGAACCTGTTAAGGGTTCTAGCCTAACATAATTGAAATAAACATTGCAATAAACATAAATAAACTTACTTGAATCATTAAAGAAATAGGAACCTTGAAGTACTTGAATGTCTTGAATCCAAAGCAACAAGTAAATTAAAGAGTACTGGAAATTAAAGAGTTTAATGCTAAAAAATAATGACAAAGAGAGCTGTGAAAACTAAAATTAAAGACTGAAAATAAGAAAATTTTCGAGCTAGAGAAGTCCTATTTATAGGGAGAGAAATTAAATCTTCAAAAGGTAATGGCTTGGGAAGGAGAAATCTCAAAATTGGAAAAAAAATATGTCTTTCCGGCGCGCGTGTCGATCGACGGGCTGCCTGTCGATCAACACGGCTGCAAATCACAATTTTCCAAAATTTGTCCTCTGTCTCGATTGACGGGGGCCCTATCGATCGAGACAGAAACCTCTGTGTCGCCCGAGATTTCCTCCGTCGACTCCCTCTGCGCAGTCTCACGGTTTTGGTCATAACTTGTGCTCCCAAACTCCGATTGACCCGATTCCAGTTGTGTTGGAAAGTTAACTCAATGATCTTTCTATTTCCATGATCCATTTGGTCATATTCCGCATGTGGTTGAATTCGTGACTGTTCCTTTGGACATCAACTATTTTCGGTACGAGTTTTCATTGATTTTGGCCTCAAACCTATAAAATATGAGCACGACAAGCATAATATCCCCTATAAACAGTTCATGCTCGATTATTCACTAAAAAATTCAAGTAAATGCAAGAAATAATTAAGAAAACAATGTGATAAATGAGGCAAAATATGAGCTTATCACCTCTTTAACCAAAAATCTCTTATCTGTCAGCAAACTAACGTCGGATTTTCCTGTTGATATATTTTTTTCTGACCGCTATTTTACTGTCCAGCACCGGCACACAAAGGAAATTTTCGCCAGAGGTTGCCGCAATTCCGGGCTCTACACGTTTGATCATTTTCAACTTGCGTTTATTTCCCAACTGAAGAATAACAATTTAAGAGCGTCTTTTGAGTTATGGCATAGTTGTTTAGGGCATATCTCTTTTGATTTAATTTCATTATTATGTAAGAACGGTCACATATCTGTTTCTTCTTGTTTGCCTAAACCATCTCCTTGTTCATCTTGCCAACTTGGCAAGAGTTCTCGTTTACCATTTCAATTAAATGACAAACGCTCTTTACATATTTTGGATCTTATACATTATGATCTGTGGGGGCCTGCGCTGGTTACATCTTCTGCTGGATTTCAATATTATGTTATTTATGTGGATGATATTATTCTAACCGGCAACAACGATTCTACCATCTCGGCTTTCATTACTCGTGGGTTGTTTAAGCTATTTTCTTTGTCTCGAAGTTACATACACAGATGATGGTTTCTATCTTTCTCAACCCAATTATGCTAAGAATATTCTTTCTCGTTTTGATCTTCTCGATGCTAAGCCAGTGTCGACTCCGCTTCCTGCTGGTCTCGCTCTTACTGCTATCGGCACACCTTATGTGGATATTACTGGATATCGTTCGATTGTGGGTGCCTTACAATATCTCACTATCACTCGCCCTGATATTGCTTTTGCTGTTAATCACGTTAGTCAATTTCTCCATGCTCCTACTGTTGATCATTTTCAGGTGGTTAAACGCATATTGAGTTACGTCAAAGGCACCTTATCCCACGACCTTCTATTTTCTCGCCACTCGACTTGCAATCTCGTTGCTTATTCTGATGCTGATTGGGCGCAATGCCCGGATTCCAGACGATCCACATATGGCTATGCAATTTTCTTGGCAGGAAACTTAGTATCCTGGAGTGCTAAGAAACAACCAAACGCTGCCCGCTCCAGCTGTGAGTCCCAGTATCGTGCGATAGCACACGCCGCTGCTGAAGTACTTTGGAGCTGCTCTTTGCTTCGTGAGTTACATATTCCTCTTGCTCAGCCGTCAGATCTTTATTGTGACAACAAAAATTCTGTGTTCATGACTCAAAATCCCGTGGCTCACAAGCGTGCGAAGCACATCAACATCGATTATCACTTTGTTCGTGAACTCGTTCATGCAAAGCAATTATCGACTTCTTTTGTTCCATCTGATAGGCAAATCGCGGATGTCTTCAACAAGTCCTTGGCTCAATCTCTCTTCACCTATTTTCGAGACAAGCTTCGAGTCTTTCAAGTACCGACGTCTCGCTTGAGGGGGGATGATAAAGTATAGATTTAGTTTAGATATAGTTTAGATATGCATGCAATTATTCATGCATATATTATTTTACATTCATATCTTTTTGGGGTTTTTTTTATCTTTCATGTGCCTTGCATATCTTTTGTACTCTCTATATATATATGGATCAATAAAGTACATACAATTCAAGGCCAATAATCTAAATCCTATCATCACACAAAAAATTGTGAGACCGTCTTATATAAATCTTTGTCTATTTTAATATATTAAATATATCATTCGTGCAATGCATTGGTATAAATCTAGTATAATATATAACTCAATATATTTGTAACCTTTTTAATTATTGAAAAGATTTAATTAGGAAAAATAAACATTAAGACAAATCTTTACATTAAGATAAAATGTACTATAATTGTTCGTTTACAAAAGCGTGAGCGAAAACTTAAATAGCTCAAATTCCTTCCCTCCAAATTGTCTTCTTAATCAGTTCCAAGTCTTGACCCCAGAAAGGCACAAACCATTATTTTATACTTATGCAAAAATTATTTTTGTTACTTGAAAACTTTTGTAGATGTGCATGGACTTCAGCTTCAATCTAAAAATTAAACATTTTCTTCAACTCCCTGAGTCAAAAGTAACGCCTTCTAAATAATTCATTTGTGACCCAGATTTATCAGAAAAAGAGATGCCTCACTCGCAGACCAACTTGTCTTCCCTTCCATGTTGAAACCAAAATCAAATGGAAAAAAAAAAAAAAATTTCAATTGGACCGGCCAGCTGCAGAAAACTAAGCAGATTACAAACTAAAAACTAAGCAGATTACAAACTAAGCATAATTAGAGTAAAAATGAATGATTAAATAAACCCTAATTACCACTCCATCTCATTATCTTCCTTCAGGGTGCAAAGGGAACAGCTTAAGGGTTCTATCTTCTTCAAACGCGCCCCACGATCTTGACTTTCTCTTCAGAGACCCACACAAATCTACTTCCTCTCCCTACAACAATAGTGGATTTATATCATTTTTTACAGAGAGAAATTAAACAAGATAATAATGTTATTACAAAAAAAAAAAAAAATCACCGGAGATGTTGATGATGATGATGATGATAGTAGTAGTAAGCATGTAGGTGCAGGAGAAGGCGTTGAACGGAGACTATTGCGCTTCTGCTTCTGCCTCTCTCGCGCTTTATGGTTTTGGAACCAGTAAAACACGTTTTTCCCTTCGATCTTGCCGTAGTTACCCAGCTGCGAGGTGATCTGCTCGATTTGTTGGGCGTTGGGAGTCCGCATGCCGCCGTGGTACAACAGTTCAAGTATTCCGATCTGTTCTTGAGTAGGATTCCACCTCGTCCCGCCGGGCGCCGGCGGCTCCATCTGCATCGAGAGACTGATTTTTTTTACTCAAGAATTCAATATCTTTTTCCGGTGACGACAAATTCTTGAATGGGCTTGAGTTATTCAATTTATGAAGAAGATATAGTTGAAAATGTGGCGGGTAGTTGGTTGGGGAAGACTTTGTGCAGATGAGACACAGTTGGAATCAGACGACGACGTGTGAATATTATAATATATATACGCATATACAAATACATATATAACATGAAAACATACAAATAATTGAATGCGGCGACTGTTGAAACTTGAAGGTGAGAAATTGTGGCGTTTGTTGCATGCAAGAGTGAAGAAAAAAAGAGCTGCAATTGGTATAAATTTACATTAATGTAGTTTGGTGCCAAGAAATTCTACTTTTCTGACATCATCAACCAAAACAAATTAAGGAGGTGCAGCATTTAATTATTACAAGACTACAACAAGAGATCTGTGCAGTGTAGTATGCGAATGTCACCTGATGAGTTGATCCTTTCTTAGGAAATGTTTTCTTGGACCACCACCGCCGCCACTATCCGGTCTAATGAAACTCTGGAGATCAAAAGAGGATACAGCGGCGGGGGAGCCGGAGGCAAGCTTGGGAGCGAGGGGCCGGAGGCGCTTGCAGCCGAGAGTGGGGGAGGAGGGACGTTCGTGCTCCCAAACCCCGCGTGCGAAGTGGTGAACCTTCATGGATGCTTGCATTCGCACGGGTGCATGACAATTTTTTGATGTAAAAAAATGTGGTGGTTATATAGGTAGAGAGGTGATGTTACTGATGTGGGTGGGGGTGGGGTTGGGGTTGGGGTTGGGGTTGGGGGGGAGTGATAAAGTGAAGCTACTAGATTAAACAAGACCAAATGTTGAGGTGAGGTTGACTTGAGTTAAAAAGAGAAAATGAAAAGTGATCACCCTGTTTACTCTACGCCACAAAACTAACATATTTCCTTTAATCACAAATCTATATATTACCTAACCTAACGTTCATTCCATATTTTCCCTTTACTAGTAGCTATAGATATTCATTATTATCTCGACTATCTTATTGCAGAGTCAGTTGAATATGGACGATATCTTGTAGTCAGAGGCACCACCACCACACTCATATATAAGGTAGAAGGGCAAAAGAGGAGCTACAATGTCGACTTAGAGCACAGAACATGTGAGTGTCGTCACTTGGATGTCGATCAGATCCTATGTTGTCATGCAGTTGCCGTCCTCAGGTACTATGTTTATTCGAACTTTAATTATTGCACATATATTATAGTAAATAGCTTAAAGATTATTATAACATGCGCGTCTTATTTTTGATTGATAGATATCGGATGCAGCAAGATAGTGAAGGACTGATACGGATGAAGAACCCATTGGATATATTGATTCAAGTGCTCAACGTATAAAATAGGCAGCAGTCTCCCCAAATCGAAAATATGGTTTGATCTTTCCTAGAGTTTAACTTGACCTGTTGCCTATAATTAAATTAAGCCAAAAACCTTGGTGTTGTTGAACGCCACAAGATTTTGCTCACAAAGAGAATTCACTCACAAAGATGAAGTTTATTATAAAATCAAGTATCCTTCAAGAGTGATTACAAGCCTATATTTAAAGGCCAAAACATGACTCCTAAAGTAACCGAAAATCACTACTAAATAACATGTAATCTAAAAATGAATGCATATATATCCTATATGATTACTATTATTCATGTGACCACATTTATATGGATATGGCCATATTTCTGTTCGTGAATAATGCATAATCTAAAATTGAATGCAAATGTAACCTATATAATAAGTATTACTCATGTGACCACATTTATATTCATATGGTCACATTTACATCATGAATCTAAATTAACAAAATAACTAATGCATGTTAATCTTATTTTGCTTGAATTAATTATATAAAATGCCTAGACATATTCTTTGTTTTGCTTAACTCGTGCCCTTGTGATTGGACCATCATACACAACTAGGGGCTGCATCTTATTTTCTTTTGGATGGGGCATATCTCCATCAAGGACCACAAGCCCCAAGTGAATGCCCTCCACTCGTGAGGTTTCTCCGCCAATGAATAAACTCTGGACTCTGCGTGGCACTTCCCATCCAAACATACCAACATGCGTTAAAAGAAGAGAATCTGAGCGATCTTCACGTAATCATCATATGAATCTCTCAGCTTAAGGTCTATGTTCACAAAATCCATGTGTAACTGATCAACAGAAGACAAGGACTTGTAGTGATACAAACATCCATCTTTGAGCACTAGATGTGCCTCAGTAGGGTCAAAATCCGAATCACCGAACCGCAATCCGATCATCAACAGAACTCATTAGCACCGAATTGAATATTGGTTTAACCAACACGAAACCACAACTCGTTCTCAGCTCCCTCCACATCAATCTTGTGCATAATCAAAGCCTAGGTAGCACGTATCATCCGGGGCGGGGGCGGAGGCAGACTCGAAGTTCCGAGGGGGCTCGACCATATCACATTGGATCGAGTCTTATAATTTTATTTTAAATATAACTAAAAAAAATTACGGCCGGCCGGCTTCGCTAGTGCATATCGTTCTCTTCTTCCAACGGAAAGAGAGAAAATGGTTGAATGATCCTTCCCCAAATAACTGAAAAGCTTCATCTCTGAAACTCTTCAATCTAATACGGATATCCTCAAGAATGACCCGGTCGTAACAATTCATCAACCGCGGGACTTTCCCCTAAAAACTAAGTTTGATCCACTCCCAATTATGCAATAAAAGAAATAAAAATTTAATCAACAGGAGAATTAAAAGAATTAAAATTAAAAATAATAAAATTGAGATCTGGACTTTCATCTCGATGTGCATGTCGAGATCTCGATATGCACAATGAGATAGAAGTCGAGATCTCGCTTTGAACTAAATTAAATTTGAATTTGAATTAACCTAATTAAATCAACATCTCGAATTCGCATATCTCGATATGCCAATTCGAGATCTCGACATGCCAATTCAAGATCTCGTTATCTCTGTCCTAGGGCGGTTATCTCTGTCCTAGGGCGGTCTCCTATCTTCTTTACACAGTTCGTCGCCGGCAAAACCAATTTTAAATTGTTTATAGTCATATTTAAGCATAGAAATCCAAGAAATGTGTAACTAATCAACTATATACATAATTCATGAACATGTATTTGATTCTTAAAAGCATACAAATCGACAGAAATATGAGAAAAAAAGAAATAATTTTCGATAAAAAATTTGGGAATGAACTTACTTGGTTTGAGTTTTCATCTTCTCCAGACATTATAATCAATAGGATAGACCTCGCAGTAATATTTTTTTACTCCAACATTAAAATTTGAGTGCTATGCGAGATCTCGACAAACAACAATGGCAGTCGATGGGTGGGGTTTCAATGGGTCGATGAAAGAGACAGGGAGAGAGAGAGAGAGAGAGAGGGAGTATATAGGGGTGCATTCAAGGCTGAACATTTGTCCATGAATGAACAGAGACCAAAATCCAGCCCTTGATTTCGAAAATAGACGTCCCTGATTTTCTATTGTCATTTATCATTGTTGATAGCTTCTCCTATCATTAAAAGGGCAAATTAGTCATAAACAGAAAAAATTAAAATGAAATTAAATCTGCATGCTGATTTTTCGGATTCACATACCAAAATAAATCCCCACGATTTTTTCCATTATTATCGTATAAATTGAAAAAAGAAATAAGATCATGTTGCATATTTTTGGGGTGCAGTTACAAAAAAAAACACCACAATTTATTTCATAATCTTAAGTTAATCGTTATCATTGTTTACGGCTTTTTGTGTCATTGTAAGGTAATTCTGTCAAAGTGAGATAAAGTGCAAGGCGAAATAAGATTTTTCGGCTGATTTATCGGGTGCGGTTTCAACTTCCACTAATCTATTATCGTTAAATGCATAAACAACTTTAATTATTCGTACAATAATATTGAATAAAGATAACAATGATCTTAGAGGTGTATTAAAAATCAATTAAGATTAAACCGACAAATTTTGATAAAATGATATTCAATATAGGTATCAATGATACTATCAACAGAGTACAATGCTACACATTAACTGAGTTCACACAATGTAGTAAATAAATAAATAATTAACAATCAATTAAACAAGAATTCGAACAATGAAACATTTATTCAAAATTAATGACACACATTTAAAATAACAATGATAATAGCAAGTACTTAATTAAAACGTAATTAGCATAAATGGATCAAATCCTAAGCAAGAACATAATAGCAATAATATAATAATAATGATAATAAGAACATAATAACAATGATAATAACGATTACTTAATTAAAACGTAATATCAAGAACATCATCCAGTCAAACTCATTGCACTCCCTCGCCTGCACGCTCTCGCACTCCCTCCTGTTGCAGTACATCGTCCATGTCGGCTCCCCAAAAGTCTAATCCTGGTGCCTCACGCCACCTTCTCGTACTCCAACGCGATCCTCAACAGCCCCGACAACATCTCCTTCACGAGTGCCACCATCGACATCGCGAACTCACCCAGGAACACAGGTTCGGACCTCGAGTCGCACTGGACAAAAAGCTCACGGCGCTGCGGCGGTTTCTGAATAGGCGGAGTTGGGGGTGACGCGAACATTGGTTTGGCTAGCTGTCATGTATATGGTCTAGGATGCGAAGAAGTGTGGAGAAATACATTGCCACTTGTTTGGTCTGTCAACAGACGAAATATTCTAACAACCATCGGGCGGACTTCTATAACCTATCCTTCCCCCGAAATAGGTTTGGTTTCTAAAGTCATTGTGGTTTCTGCTGAGGCGGCAGAAGGCGGTGGCTCCGGTGCGTGAGATAGTCGAAGATGTGAAAATTGCTGGGGATGTGAAAATTATGTGTGGTGGAGACGATTGTGGTCTCTATTTTTCATATTGAATTTTAACAATTTAGGGTTGAGAGAGATGGGAAAGAAATAATGTGAATGGTGAGAGAGAGAAGAATAAGATATGATTATTATTTGATTTAGCATGAATCAATGTAACTACTAAAATTAATAAATCTACCAAAATTGTCATTATATTCTCTTCCTAAAATACCCTTTCAATTAAATTAAAAAATAAATTATATGTCACATGTCATTATTGAAGCCATCAGATAAAAAAAATGAACGCCTGGACTATAGGTCATAGTCCATTCAGGACATATAGATAGATGGATAGATAGATTGATAGATAGATGGGATAGTGATTAGGTGTTAAAAAGATTTTCGCTGCTGAATTAGAATAAATCTAGACAATTAAAGATCAAGATCAACACATGTGATCAATTTAAATTTGTCCCAATTTCGGTGCATTATTTGTGCTACCATCTAGCATTCAAGGGGCAAAATGTGAAAAATATATATTCTTGAATTTCATTTCGTGCAGTTTATAAAACATAATATGCATACGTTCGATGTAAAAAATGCAATATTTTAGGTATAAAATTGCAGCATATAATCAATGCAAAAAATGTACTCAATATGAATACAAAAATGCGTATGCTTTAGAATAAAAATGCATCTTATTCAAGTTAAGATTGCATCATTTGATGAAAAAAATAAAAATATTTGGGAATATTTTTTATACGTAATTGATGCATTTTTTTATCCTGAATGTAAATATAATGAAGAACATATACCAACTGAATATAAAATCAAGATTTTCGTGCAAATCTTCTAAATTTAACATATTCAATATGGATATCATATGAATCGTCGTAAAAATATGTTTAATTTGATATATGATTCGTAAAATAGATTTGAATCAAGAAAGATATAATCGTTTGATTATAATGAGAGGAAAGAGAAAATTATGAGAGAGATGTTTAGATCTATCAAACTTAAAGGCTAAATTACTAAGATACCATAATTACCTTATTTATCTAATAAATCATGAATTATCATAACCATTGGATCAACAAAATAAATAATTCAGATTCTTCCTTATGGGAAAATGCCTTATTATATGATCAGTACTATATATATATATATATATATATATATATATAGGGATGCATTCATATGTTAACCACTTCCCAGATATTACTTGTTACCTCATTGTCGGTGCATTATCTAGACAAACTAATTACATTATCTGGTCATATGCAGTACATTACGAAGATAATGTATTACATTATTTTTACATTCCATTATCTATCAGTTTGTACATTATCTTCGTAATGTACCGCATATGGCCTAGATAATGTAATTAGCTTGTCTAAATAATGCACCGACAATGAGGTAACATGTAACATCTGAGAAATGGTTAACATATGAAATGCAGGTTGCTGTTTGTGTTTGAATATTTTTACAGTTTTAGCATTTAAAGGCTAAAATTGCAGGATATTGGGGCAAAAATACCGCGTTTTTCAATTTGCTGAGAATGAATCTTGTTCGTCGATTTGATGAGATGGACGCGCGAGATCTATTCTTATTTCTCATAGTAACTCATATTCTCACCTAATCACTACCATATATATATATATATATATGGGCTTAATCCGGTGAGAATAGAGAATATGAGAATACTACATTATATCCTCACTATACTTCAGTTAACATTAAAATCATTCATTGAAAAAAATACTTCATTTTCATTTTATCTTCCATTTTCTTCATTTTGTCTTCGATTTCCTTCATTGTACTTCTTAGTCTTCAGTTTTTCTAAAATATTGTTCATTTTTATCTTTAGATTTGTTCATTTTAACTTAAATATTCTCATGCATGTTCTCACGTTAAAAACTATTCTCATATGATTAGACCTCTCTCTATATATATATTTAATCAAACCTAGTAGATATAATTCAAGTATTAATCATTAATAATTGCATCATTGCATCATCCAAATACTATAATTATTGGTACGTTTAATTATATTATAAGTTACGTATAAAATTATAAACATATAAGTTATAAACCTATCATCGTATGAGAATAGTTTTTAGTATGAGAAATGAGAATAAATCTCAGCCTTTGATTTTGTGATTTCAACGCTCATGATCTATTTCACTCCGTGTGCAGTTTTCCTCGATTATCCTGCAGTTTTGCAAAATTAAGGTTATTTTTGTAATTTTAGCTTTTTTTAAAATCTGAAATAGTATCTCATCAGATTTTTTTATTCCTTTCTTCGCGCGATTTGATTTCTTCTTCCTTCTTCGTTCGATTTGATTTATATTTCTTCTGTCGATCATATTTTTTTTCTTTGTTTCTGAATTTCGCATTCGTGTTCGGTCTCGACTTTGTTAATTGTGCATGAATATAGTTTAAAAAAAATTTATTCAGATCGACGTTCATTTTTACTATTATATTGTGCATCTTTAGTGTTAACTTTGTGCATTTTTGTATCTTACGGGTTCATTTATTCCAAAGTGTGTTGATGAGATGAAGCATTTTAAGGGCAGAGTTTTTAAAACTATTGATGTTGGTATTGAGTTTTATAGAGACTACGCTCGTGTTGTTGCTTTGAAGAAGAAGATGTTTAATTTTTTTAAATTCGTATTTATGTAAAAATGAAGTAAATCGGGCTAAAAATGAAGTAAATCGGGCTTAAAATGCAGGTTGCTGTTTGTGTTTGAATATTTTTACAGTTTTAGCCTTTAAAGGCTAAAATTGCAGGATATTGGGGCAAAAATGCCACGTTTTTCAATTTGCTGAGAATGAATCTTGTTCGTCGATTTGATGAGATGGACGCGCGAGATCTATTCTTATTTCTCATAGTTACTCCTATTCTCACCTGATCACTACCATATATATATATATATATATGGGCTTAATCCGGTGAGAATAGAGAATATGAGAATACTACATTATATCCTCACTATACTTCATTTTAACCTCAAAATACATTATTTTCATTTTATCTTCCATTTTCTTCATTTTATCTTCGATTTCCTTCATTGTACTTTTTAGATTTCAGTTTTTCTAAAATATTGTTCATTTTTATCTTCAGTTTTTTTCAATTTATCTTAAATATTCTCATGTACGTTCTCACGTTAACAACTATTCTCATATGATTAGAGCTCTCTATATATATATTTAATCAAACCTAGTAGATATAATTCAAGTATTAATCATTAATAATTGCATCATTGCGTCATCCAAATGCTATAATTATTGGTACGTTTAATTATATTATAAGTTACGCATAAAATTATATACATATAAGTTATAAACCTATGAAACATAAAATTATGAAAAAAAATATTAATTTGTACCATTAATTGTTTAGATGAATGATGTAGTATATATTTTTATGTAACACAAACTCAATTTTAGTATTGGATTCATACACGAATTAATAATTTTTTAACACATGTTAATTTTTTGAAGATTTTATGACGTTGAGCCATTTTTTCTCCTAGTTACCCAAACAATTAAAATATATAAAAGATATTTTTTCTCAAAATAAAAATCCATAATATATATATGTATTCATTAATTTAAATAATTAAAATATCTTATTTTATTTATATATTAATATGTTCAACTTAATGATTAAATAATTTTTAAATATTTCATTTTAGTGGTAAGTTATTTGCACTAAATATAATTACATAAATTAAAACTTAATTAAAAGAACATAATCCTTAAAATTAGATTTTAATTATATAATTGTGATAAAAAATATAATTCTAAATTCAATCCAGCCAATTGATCCAACTCATTGGGATTTGGTGGATTGGCTTGCGTGCCAGTTTTCTTTTGATCGATTAATTTTAGAATCGCCTGGCAAATAGGAAAAAAACGGAGGTCGTCTACATGTCACTAAGGCCTTGGTAGAAAAAGGGAATTCATCTATATATCACCGAGGCCTTAGGGAAAAGTGCATTGGTTCACTACTTCGTCTGACTTCATTGCATAGATAGCCGCTCTCAAGTTGTATAGATGGCAGCCTCTGTACAGGATTCCACCTTTCGTGGTCCTGTTGATGCAGTTATCCGAAATTCATTCTAACAATTCAAATTGAATTCTTAATTGGACTAAAATATTTTAATTCTAATATGTCTTTTAATGTAATTTAATCAAACTAATATTATGATCATTTGGATTGACATTCTCTCGATCATATCAGTTTATAATTTCAGTCCAAAATCAATAATCGGAGAATGCAAATAATGAGGGACCATGGGGTTAAGTACAGAAATAAATACATAAACATGAATGCATAGAGACACATATTCCCCATATATATTCATGCGTATGGTTGGGTGGTCTAATCAAACTGGTTAAAAGTTTCTTTGCTTTCATGATAGGTTGTCGTGCGAGTACTTTTTTTTCGGTGGCCTCTTTCTCTCTCCTTTCGTGTTACAACTTTGATCTATATTTATATCTATATTTATAAATATACTAAATGAGAATAGTTCCACTTAATTACAATATTGCCACTTTCCCTCCAAAAAATTTCACATCAAACAACTTTATATTTTATTTTATTTTCATTTAGTTTTATTTACTATTTATTCAAATACAAAATGTATATACAATAAATGATGAAAATAATCATATTATATTTGTAACTTTTTATTTAAATATTAAATCTCTTTAATTTAATTTATTTAGTATTTTTAAGGATGTATAAATTTAAGGAGTATCTTTTATTTGATGATTTGTAAATGAAATTCTTATTTTTGTAGGCATTGCCTTTGATATATTTTTATTTATTTTTACTAAACATATATCAATATTTAGATGAAATACTAATATGTAATATTAATAAACAATTATGTTTGTTTTTAAAAAATATAAAAATATAATTTTATTAATTATATCATGATATTATAATGTGAGATATCATGCATTATATTCGCGCATCGCACGGGTGTAGATCTAGTATAATACTAAATGACAATAGTCAAGTACTGTAGCAAGAGCGGTAAAACTGCCGCCCAATTCTATAAAATCATGTACATGATGTGGTGTAAATGAGTCCACGTCATCAGCAAAATTTATGCTACATAATATATATTTTTCGCCATTTTTTTAAAATTTGAATACAACGGAAGTTTTTGCTTTCACATTCAACTAGAATTCTATAAATACCACCCGTCAGTTGCAAGATTTTTCAGTCCCTCGCCATTTTATGCGCTTATATCCGCGGCAAGATATTTCCTAATTTATTTCCATTTTCGTTTTATTCTTCAACCTCAACATGATAGTGTAGGGAATTATGTTGTAATTCTCCCTTTAGGATCAACGTGTAATAGGTTTTGTTGAATCAAAGCCCATTTGGTCGATCATTGCTGAACTCTAGCATAGTCTAGCAACTCTTGTAATGTCCTGTATAGGTTAAATATTGAGTTGTAATAGATTAGAGTACTAGAAGACTTCCTAGTAAATGGAAGAGACTGCTAAAGAAGCTAGCAAACAAGTGCGAAGAAGGAGATTGCTAAGGCATTAGCAATCGAGTGAAGAGACTGCTAAGGGTCTTTCTCAGCAGTCGAAGATAAGAAAATCAACAGAATGCTAGATGGTGCTAGCAGACTGCTAAGAAGATATAGCTTGCTAGAACATAGCAGATTGCTAAGGAACCGGAGATAACGTGAGTAATTGATGAGGAGTCAGCAATCCAATATTCAACTCGCAGATTGCTAAGTCTAAGGAAGGTTGCAGACCGATCGAAAGAATCCTAGCAAAAGCGAGACAACCAACAAGACCGTTATACTGCCGTTCTGACACAAGTACATACAAAGGACAAAAGCCTTCCCGAAGTAGTTCGGAAAGCACTGTACGATGCCAGAAAGAACAGAAAAAGTCAAACCACTCTTGGACAAAGGAACCGTTGTGTCTAACGGATATGGAGATTCAAAGTTTGAATCTCCAGGTATAAAAGCAAAGTCCACAAGTGAAAGACAACTACTGCTTCATTCACTCTCTACTCACGAACTCATACTCAAGAGATTCCTCAGACAAAAGAAGTGAAAAGTAGTCACGAGAGCATTAACAAGACAAGAAGAATCTTTAAAGCTCTCAACCACCGAGTGTCCCCCATATTCAAGATCTGACACTCAAGTGGTTCATTGAATCCTTTTTAAGGTTCAATCATTGGGATTCCTTCCGACCTTGGAAGGTCGTTTCTAACAAGATCTGACTTCGACGGGCATCTTGCCAAAAACAGATAAGTTCAGGAGAGAACTCTAAAATCTCCCATCACTATCAGCGAAAGTCAAGTTTTACGAAGGTGTCGCCCTTGACTTGAATGTAGCTGGGTCTGACTAAGGATTGTGAAGTAACGGAGGATAGTTGTGGAGTAGCCAGCTCGAAAGCTCACTGTCCTACTACACGGGAAAGATGATTCCTTGTACTTTGTATACTTTCTTAGTGAATTCTTAGCGTTTCGGCTAAGGAGTGGGCGTAGATCTTTTAATCGAACCACTATAAACTTGGTGTTGTTATCTTGTTTTACTATTTTATTGCTTAATGATTGAATTGTGTTTTTTGAACCTAGCAACAGAGTTGCTAGTGTATACCTACAAGAAAACCTAAGTCTAGTTGAGCTAAATACTCTTTGAAAATAAATTAAAAGTGCAAGTGAACGATTATATATTCCGCTGCATTTCGTGTGAGAGTTTTATCTTTATCACGACGACTCTGATCTCAGGGACCAACAAGTGGTATCAGAGCGGGAGGTTGAAAAACCGACTGCTTCTGAGTTGCTTAAGACCTAGATCTTAGCTTTCCTTGCGTTGTTACTCTATTTTCGGTGTTTTGTCTAGCTCAGGTGAGAGATAGCAAGATGACCAATTCACGATCTTCCCAAGTATAACAAGGAGAAGTTCGAGTCCTGGAAGACTTTGGCCATGATTCAACTCCAAAGTATCCATCCGGAGATGAGGGATGTGCTGGAGAAAGGGCCAATAGAAATTATGAAGATCAATAC
The DNA here is from genome assembly GCA_026898455.1 of Plectranthus barbatus. Classification (NCBI taxonomy): domain Eukaryota; kingdom Viridiplantae; phylum Streptophyta; class Magnoliopsida; order Lamiales; family Lamiaceae; genus Plectranthus; species Plectranthus barbatus. The sequence goes on along the minus strand of JAPKLW010000627.1, from coordinate 31,124 downwards.
CTCAGTAGTCCCACCCGCTGAAGGTCAACCACGTCCGGAGATGGTACCAAATCCGTATAGAGAATGGACACTGGAAGACAAGAAAAGAGGTCAGCTAGAGTATGTTGCCATGAAGCTAATCATTGATTGTCTACCCCCCTTGATGGCTGACAAAATTCTGGAAAAGAAGACAACCAAAGAGATGTGGGATTATGTGTGCAAATGCTCTGAGGAAACTGAGCAGATGAAACGAAATAAACTCCAAGTGGCTGTAAAAAAAGTATGAATCATTCTCAATGAATCCTCGAGAAACCATTCAATCCATGGAGGATAGATTCAATACGATTGTGGGCGAGCTCAAAAATGTGGGCAAAACCTATGATAATGGGGAGATGAACAATAAAATAATATCCAAACTCTTCCCAAGAAGTGATTGGTTTGTTAAGATGACAAGCCTAAGTGAGAAAGATCTCAGTCAAATGTCGACTGCCTAAGTGTTTTCACGAGTTCATAATCCAGCAATCTAATAAAAATGAGGCTGCTATGGCACAATCTACTGCATCAAATGCTGGAAACCATGAGGACTTGGCATACTTTGTCAAGAAGGATGGACACAAGTGGAAGTCACCCAGTGTTGGGAAATTTGGCTAAGTTTCCTCTCCCCAGTAGCTACTTGTTTAGATTCTAGTTTGGTGTTTTGGTGGATCAAATCCTAAGTCCTACCAGCGTCAGTTGTCTCTAGATAGCTCTAGATCTCAAATGTAAAGTCCTGTTTAGGTCTTTTGAGTTGTAAGTCGCAGCTGATCAAGACTCATGCTGGCTACTGTTCACCAGCATGAGATGTACTTACCAGTTGAGAAAAGTCTCACCAGCAAGCGACTGACAAGACTCGTGCTGACACTGTTCATCAGCATGAGAAGAGCTAATGACTGGCTACTGTTCACCAGTTGGGAAGGTTTTCATCAGCAGGGAGCTGACAAACCTTATCAGCAGAATAGGTGTTCTCACTGACACTGTTCACCAGCGGTGAAGCCACCAGTCATGGGAGATTCCAAGAGTTAACATCAGACATATTGGTAGACTTAGATTGTGCCAGCGCAAGTCACCAGCAGAGACTGCCAGCACAAGATCACCAGAATGTTCTACCAGTCGGATGTTACCAGCAGAATTTTAGATTCGCTCTCCCAGAGTCTTAGAGACAAAAAGAAGATTCGTCTGAGGAATAAACTGACAAAGCATGACTTTAAGGGAGGATACCTTAAAGTCTATCAGTTCAAGACACCAGTTCCGATTCCTCGTACTGACGAATAGTGCCGTTCTGACATAAAGAGATCAATGTCAGATAAAGTGGACAAAAGCATGGCGCTTTCCGGAAATTCCTACCTGCCGCCGTCAGAAGGACATGCGAGGACAGAGACCTTTTCTGGATGAGTCCAAACGGCTAGAAGTTTGAATGGGATCCCGCGTCTATAAATACCTGGGATCCATCAACATTCAATACTTCTTCTCTCGCTCAACTACCGAAAGTCAGAAACTTTATTGCAAACAAGCAACTCTTTCGAGGCCTTTCTAAAGGCTATCCATGTGTTGATTTATTCAAACACGAGACTTCAAGCTTCCAGCTTGTAAGTTATTGATCTCTTTGGTGTTCTTTCTCTTCCGAGGAAGTTCACAGCAGCTCTTGTGCCAGCCAGCACCTGAGTTATTACGGGCTTTTTGCCGTATTGAGAAGACACGTTCTTGGGAGAACTAAACACCCACGCAGTCAGCTAAGGAGGTTGAAGTGACGTGCTCGCACTCTAACAGCTGATCAGAGTTGAAGAAGGACAAGGCCGGGAGTGGTTGATCTAGTGAACTGGTGGACGAGGCATTCACCAGCTAGAGATAGATCGTAGGACGCTTGTACCCGATTACTCTTAGTGAAATTTCCAGTGCTACGACTGGAGAGTGGACGTAGATCAGTTGATCGAACCACTATAAATCCTTTGTCTTTTATCAGCTTTCTGCATTTCATACTGATTTAAAACCCAGCACCCAAGTGCTGGTGTATATCTGAAAACTGATATAACTGTGCAAACAAGACCTAAAAACATTCTAAGTCTTGAGCTACCAGCTGACGAGCCAGTTGCCAGTCAGCTGAGTACTCAGAGTGCCAGTTGACTTACCAGCTGACAAGGTCCCAGTCAGCTGAGTAACCAGCAGAGCGCAAGAAACGAATTAACACATTTTCCGCTGCCAAGTTATACCCTGATAATCCGGGACCAACACCCAGAAAGTCGTTCCATAATCAAGAGAGATTTACACCAGCATCACCAGCAAAAGAGACTTTTTCAACCTCAGGTTCCCAACCTGTTGACTTAAAGATCAGTGAGCTGGAAGAACAAATGAAGAAACTCCAGAAGTTGATGACGGAAGCCAAAGCCGAGAAGTAAGTTAAAGAAGCTAAGCAAACATCAACATCTTCTCGCTCAGCAGAGTGAAAGCCCAGGACTTGCTTCGAGTGTGGACCGCCAGATCACCTTAAACATGAGTGTCCAAGGGTCAGCAAAGAGAAAAGAGATCGCTTGAAGCAGTGCTTTGAGAAGCGTGCCATCAAAGTCGTAACCAGAGCATTGCTGACGAGGACAGAGGTACCTGACATTCTAGATGACGATGACGAGTACTACTATTCCTCGGAAGAAGAGAATGAGGAAGCTCTGCTCGTCCTGATGGCTAATGTTATCGAAGATCAATTTGCTGATGCTGATGTTGATGCTAATGCTGAGCAGAGTGGTGAATCAGCACTAGCCGCTGACGAAAATGAGGTACAAATTACCAACATGTCTAGCATCGTAGTCATGGATGAATCGGAGGAATCTTTTTCAGATTATGAGGAAAATTACTTGACGAAGCTTTCAATTGAATTTTCTAAGATGTACGAGATCAAAAATGCTATTGTTGGTGAAAATGCCTCACTAAAATTAAATGTTCAATCCTTGACCGAGGAAGTCGAAAGACTAAGGTCAGATAGTGAGGAACTTTAAAAACTAAAAGCAGATTTCTCTCAACTTTCAGAAAATTTTAAAAAATTAGAGAAAGAAAATCTTGCTTTGAAAAGTAAACCTAGAGAGGACTGCATTTGTACGTATACATCCAGCAAGGCAGTTCTCAATGCCATTGTAAGCCAGCAAAGACATCATAAAGATAAGTCTGGCCTTGGATGTGAATTTTCTAGAAAGATTCTGGATACTCATGCTAGTTCCTCTAAGCAGAAACCTATCCTATTTGTTTCTGCTGGAAATATTGTTGCTGACAAAGGAAAAGGGAAAGTTACTACTGAATCTTCAAATGCTAAGCAGGATGCTAAGCAGAAGAATGGATATAAGTAGAATGCATCTGTTAAGCCTCAGCAGAGGCTCCAGCCAGAGTATGCTAAGCATTCGTCTGCTAGATCTCAGCAGCGGTTCCAATCAGGATATGCTAAGCATACATCTGCCGGACCTTAGCAGAGAAACCAAAAGATGAATGCTAAGCACGTATCTACTGGATCTCAGCAGAGAAATCAGAGAGCTTATGCTAAACCATTTTCAGCTACATCAAGGAATGCTGAGCGTTATGTTTCTAACGCAAGGATAGCAAACCCTACCTTTCCCAAGGGCAAGCAAGTTCATTATACTGCTGTAAGACCTTCGTATCAGCAGAACACTCTACATAGGAGAAACACCTATGTAAGGCCTGAGCCTAACTCATTTTCATTTCAAAGGGCAAGGACGACTAAGCACACCACATCACCTAGGTCTAGAAATGTTAAGCATATTAAGCCCAAGGTCGAGAAGGTGGTGAAGGGTGAAATCAAGAAGAAAATCTTGAAGATCACCAAAATGTGGATTCCGAAAGGAATAATGATCCATGCTAATCCCGAAGGACCCGAAGCTATACGGGTACCTAAATCAACTTAATTGATTATTTTGCAGGGACAGGATCCAAGTACTAAAGCATCATACATAGAAAATGAATGGATTCTTGATAGCGGCTGCTCCGCTCATATGACTGGGAATGAGGGGTTATTTTTAGATATTCAAAGATTCCATTATGGCCCCAAAGTCAAGTTCGAAGACAACAACGAAGGCAAAGTTATTGGAAGAGGGTGCATTGAGCGTAATGGATTGAGAATCATCAACGTAGCACTTGTTTCCAACCTGAAGCACAATTTACTTAGCATAAGTCAACTATGCGAGAATGGGTACACTGTATTCTTTGTCAATACTAGTTGTTCTATTGCTGACAATGTTACAGGTGAAGTGAAGTTACAGGTGAAGTAAAGCTCAGAGGCATCCGCAAGGGTGGCCTATACATTGTTGATTGGCAGAGTGGTCAACAACATTCATGCTTCTTAGCCTTGAATAAGGAAGAGACAACATGGTTGTAGCACAAGAGGTTTAACCATTTGAATTTCAAAACTATTAACTACCTTGCCAAGAATATGCTTGTTGTAGGTCTGCCCGTTGAAACTCTTCCCAAAGAAGGGGTGTGCAAAGCATGTCAACAAGGAAAGCAGACCAGAGCATCGTTTAAGTCCAATCATGAGAAGGCCACTTCGCAAAGGATCCTAGAGCTACTACATATGGATCTTTTTGGCCCTGTCACTCCACCCATTGTAAGTAAAAGGATTTATACTCTTGTGGTGGTTGATGACTTTTCCAGGTATACGTGGGTTCGTTTATTGAAGACCAAAGATGAAGTAAAACTCATTCTACCGGAGTTAATCCTCAAGGAGCAAAACAGCAAAGAAGTCACAGTGAAGAGGATTCGCTCTGATAATGGAACAGAGTTCTGTAATGGAGTACTTATGGATTTATGTGTTGAAGCTGGTATTGCACATGAGAAGTCCACCGCTAGGACTCCTTAGTAGAATGGGCTAGCTGAAAGAAGGAACCGGACGTTGAAGGAGGCCGTTTGTTCAATGCTAGCAGACTCTGAGCTATCTGCTAAGTATTGGGGTGAAGCAGTTATGACGGCCTGCTATACACAGAATAGGAGTGCTATTACTAGCAGATTTAACAAGACTCCCTATGAAGTGTACAACGGTCGTAAGCCCTCTATAACTCATCTTCGTGCATTTGGTTCGACATGTTATATCCATAACAACAGGAAGTCGAAACTTAATACTTTTTCGCCTAAGTCAGATGAGGGTGTACTCCTTGGATATGGTCACCTTACTAACAAAGGCTATAGAGTATTAAATAAGACTACCGGAATTGTGGAAATAACATGCAATGTTATTTTTTATGAGTCTACTTTAGTGAGCAGAGCCATTAAAGAAAAAAATGATAGCAATCATGAGACTAATGATGTTAATGATAAATTGTTCTTAAATTCTTTTGAAAATATGCGTATTGATCCGACTAAGTCTATGAATGACTGCAATCCAAACCGGACGCACTCAGCAGGAGACCAGGCTGCTGACCAGGCCAGTGATGCTAATGATCATCCTGAGGCCACACCTATTCATTTCAATGATAATCCAGATATCTTGGAATTTTTCGATGACGAAGAGGAGGAGACATCAAGGTCATCTCCTAATGCTGAAGAAAGAATAGATGGTGTTGAAGGTCTTGGCAGAGGTGTTGCTGAGATTCCAGTTGCTGAGGTACTTGCTGAAGAAGTACATGTTCCTGAAGATCCTGTAGCAGAGGAGCCAGCTGCTGAGGCTCCAGTTGCTGAGATACCTGTTGCTAATGTCCCTGTTGCTGAAAACCATATTGCTAAAAATCAAGATGCTGAGCACCAGGTGGGTGCTGGAGAGAACGTTGTAGCAGACAACGATCTAGCAGGAGATGGAAATGCTGAAGCTCCAGTTCCCATAAGACCAGTATGGTTGCGCGCTCATTCTCTTGATAATGTTCTTGGAGATATTAATGATCCTATCCTAACAAGGCAAGGTAATGCGATGCTCGCTTGCTATATATCACATGAGGAGCCAACAAAGTTAGAGGATGCTTTACGATGTCCAGATTGGATGAATGCTATGCAAGAAGAGCTTGCTGAATTCACTCACAATCATGTGTGGGACTTGGTGGACAGGACAGAACATCAATGTGTTATTGGCACTAAGTGGGTGTTGAAAAACAAAAAGGATGAGGCCGGCATGGTTGTCAGAAATAAAGCGCGCCTCGTAGCCAAAGGATATAGACAATGCGAAGGCATTGACTATGATGAAACATTTGCTCCGGTGGCTCGTTTGGAAGCAATAAGGTTGTTCCTTGCTTACGAGGCACACCATGAATTCTCTGTTATGCAAATGGATGTAAAGAGTGTGTTTCTGAATGGTGAGCTCAAGGAGGAAGTCTATGTTGAGCAACCACCAGGCTTCGAACAAGGAAACCAAGTATACAGGCTAAGGAAAGCCTTATATGGTTAGAAGCAAGCGCCAAGAGCATGGTACAGAACTATATCCAAGTTCCTGCTCTCGAATGGTTTCAAGAAAGGGAGGATTGATCAAACTCTCTTTCAAATCGAAGATGAAGGAAGTATTCTACTGGTTCAAATATACGTAGATGATATCATATTTGGATCAAAGAATTAAAATCTATGTGATAAATTCTCAAAGCTCATGACGAGTAATTTTCAAATGAGCATGATGGGGAAGATGTCATACTTCCTTGGACTTCAAGTTCAACAGTCCAGGGAAGGGATTTTTATCCATCAAAGGAAATACACACGCGATTTAATTGCAAAATATTGTCTTGAGAAGATCAAGAGTCTGCGAATTCCGGTCAGCACTACGTGCATAGCAGCTCTTGAGAAGGAGGGAGATTATGTGAATCCCACTCTTTATCGCGGTATTATTGGTTCTCTGCTATATCTCACTGCCAGCAGACCGGATATGTCATATGTTGTGGGATTATGTGCGAGATATCAAGCCAATCTTAAGAAGACGTATCTGGACACTGCTAAGCACATTGTAAGATATCTCAAGTGCACAGAAGGCGTTGGGATTTGGTATCCAAGATCTGATAGCCTAAAGCTGAGTGGTTATTCGGATTCAGATTTTGGAGGGTGCAAGATTGATAGGAAAAGCACCAGTGGCACATGTCAATTTCTTGGATACAAGCTGATCAGTTGGTTCAGCAAAAAGCAACACTCTGAAGCTACGTCGACCACCGAAGCAGAGTACGTAGCAGCTGCTAGTTGTTGCTCGCAAATCTTATGGATTAGGCAGCAACTACAGGATTATTGCATCCTTCCTGAATGTGTGCCAATTTACTGCGACAACAATAGTGCTATGTGCATTACGAAGAATCCTGTGCATCATTCGAGAACAAAGCATATCGATATCCAACATCATTTTATTCGAGATCATCAGGAGAAGAAGGATATTGATATTCAATATATATGCACGAAGGATCAGATTGCTGATATCTTTACTAAACCTCTAGCAGAGACAAGATTCAAGGAGTTATGTATTAAGTTGGGTCTTATGGAGTTAGACGATACTATGGATGAATGAGATACCATTCTCATTCTTTCTGAGCTTCGTGGATTCCTGGAAGGAGTGTGGAAAACGAATCTAACCTTATGCTTACTCACTGCTGAGTATATTTGCTGAAGAGAAGTCTGCTAGGTTGACAGCAGAAATGGAGAATCTTTGTTAGATGATCAGCAGAGATGATGGATCTGCTCAGCAGATGGTCCAAGCCGAAGATTAGTGATTCTTGAGTCTTAAAATTTTAAGTTTTTCTTATTGCTTGGAGGAAAATATTGATCTGCTGAAGTTTATGAAGATTATGTGATTGCATGAGAGATGGAGAAGATAAGCACGCCACAGTTGAAGGAAATTTCATTCATTCATAAAAATACATATACATATAAAGAAGAAGAAATTCACAACGACTTCAATTAGTAGGGGGAGCGAGGCCTGAAGGGAAAGAAGTTAGTTTCCCTTAGGTTGGAGCGACCTGCAGCTATATCTAGAAACCTTTGTTCCAGTAGCCAGCTCAGCTGCATGCCGCATGGGAGGGGCACCGCTGGATAGAACGCGATGCTGTCCCGGACGCTTTTGAAGACGAAAGCAGCCCAGTCTACCTCCGCCCTATCGTCCAAGGCCATCATGGCCCTCCAAACCTCACTGGAGAAAAAATTCCAGTCATCCTCGTCGTAGCCAACGACCATATTGTGGATGATGCAGAACATCACCCAGTATGGAGTCCGGAGCCCGGACGCCGAGACCATTGGGTTGAACTCAAACAAGGGAGAGTGCCTCCACATCTCCCACGACGACCACTCGGGTGCCGTCTCTCCCCTGCGATAGTCCAAAACTGATAATGGACCCCAGCGAAGGCCGAAGTCCCGAGAAAAAGTAGCAGGTGTCCAGCGGACACGTTGACCTTTGAAGATGCCATAGATAGCGCCTTCCTCCTGCGCACAAGTGTGGAGGAACTCCTGGAGGTAAGTCTCCTAGAAATGGCGAGGAGTGGCCCAGACGAACTGTTCAAGTCCATTTTTCCTTACGGCGGCCATCACCTCCTCGGCCACTGTATAATTAGACTCATACTCTGTGTACAAGCCTGAATCATTGAGTATATGATTTCTTTGGATTTTTATTCCTTGTGGTGAAGACATGTTTACAGACGAAATTATTTTGGGATGGAAGATTGCAATGAAGAGAGAGAGTTAAAAGGCAGAAATGTGAAGATGAAGGTCATCACCAAGGGTGGTATTTATAAGGAGAATAATGATCATGTTCCCTCATAATGACTGGCCGTAAAATATTTCAGAAGATCACAACGATTCATTTCATCTCTCGGAATTCGAAGCATCGCGAGGAGAGGAATCGACAAGTGTGCATGGAAGGTCTAATCAAGTCAGCAATGACGGAAGGTGGTCAAGTCAGCGAAAGGCTCGAGACACTCATAAATATATATAGACTGCTGAGTCTCAGCAGATAGTCCGAGTATGGTGTTAAATAAAGAGGGAAAGATAGCATATCTTCTGCTAAGCCTTGGATGCTGAGCTACAGTTTTCATTGTGGTTCTCGATGGCACTCTGCTGAGTCTATGATCTCAGCAATTGCACAATTCGAGGCGGGAAATCTAAAATTCAAATTGATGGAACCCGACACATCGCATTTAATGCGCACAGACGGCTGCGCTGAATAGAGAAGCGCCACGCAAAATGTACTCGAGTTTTTCTCGGAGCATGGGAGGCCTTACGAAAAGACGTGGTGTATCTGAACTGTCGATTTAATTCGTTGTAGAAATTCCCTCAACCATTAGATCTTACATCAGAAGGTATAAATTTGAACCTTCATCCTCGTCTCATTTTTTTCCGGAATTCAAAACTCAAAACCCTAACCTCTCCAAACCCTCGAGCCCTCTTACTCAAACCCATTCCTCTCAAAATCCCTCTCTGAAATTCAAAGTCCATATTCATGGCTACCAACCCCGAATCTCCTTCTACCCAAAATCCTGAATCAAGTACTACTCCTACCTCCATATTTCAACCTCCTATCTTCATATTTCCACCGATTACGGGTTCACCGTTGCATGAGCGACATGCGCAGGGATTCACAGGAATTGTGAAGAAAGAAGACATCGACGACTCCATTCCTTACAGTCAACTAGTCGTTTTGGCTCGGAAGAATGAGCAAACCGGCAATACAAAGGAGCAGAGGCATCTAGCCCAAATCATGAAGGACATAATTCTTTACATGCCTCTTGCCTCTACTCACATCCCATAATGAATCATGCAGATTCTTGACAGCGAACTGTTGGTAAAATAACTTTCTGCTGAGCCTGAACATTTTCATCCACATATGGTGTCAGAATTCTATGCTAAGGCCGTTGTGGATGAATCTAAGAAATAATTTAAAACCTCTGTCTACGGCAACATCATTGATGTAAGTGCCGACATTCTTGCAAAGACATTTGTCCATCGAAATCATGGGGAGAGGATATCCCAATACAAGGTGAATGATATAGCGGAGATGGAGAGACGATGGAATCTGTGGAAAACGACAGGAGAGCTGAAGGATAGAAAAGGGCAGGTTATTTCATTCAGGGTAGCCACTCCAATCAACACTCTGAAGGAGGATTTCAAAATTCTTGCTGAGTTGGTGATTAAGATGTTCCAGTGTGATGCTGGTTCATACTCTGAGTTATCGGCGAAAAAGTACGCCGTTATGATGGTCCTGACAGACAACGTGAAGGGAAATTGGGCAGAATTCTTCTTCGAGCGATGGGCAGAGCATGCTCGCAAGAACGATCATATGTCAATAGATGGGACATTCTCCTCGAATGTCAATTTTGGTCTGAAGATCAACAAATATCTGGAGATGCTTTTCACCAACAAAAGGGTTGATCGGGGAGTGAAACTTCTTCCTACGGATTTCATTCCCGTAACAAAGAAGGAAGCCAAGTCGCTAGATTTCAAGCGACCTCGTCAATTGAAAGGGAAATCCAATGTGGATAAGGATAAACCCACGTCTGATGAGGAGATAGATGAAAGAAGTTTTGGATGCCAAGTGTTGGAGACAGCCATTCCTCTGTCTGCTGAAGAAATTACCACATTGACCAAGAATGCTGAAACAGAGGAATGTTTCCAGCAGCTCGATGAGATTGTGAAATTGGGCAATCTGCCAGAGGAGAAAATCAATGAGATAATGGTTATAAAGGAAGCAGAACATCCCTCACTTACTCTGGGAGAAATTGCAATCGAAATACCGAAGAGAAAAAGATCAGACATTAATTCTCCTGAGAAGAAAGCAAAGAGGACATGGAGGAAGCTTGTCATGGTCTCGGAGAAAAAAGAAGCAAAGAAAGCTGCAGCAGAGAATAAGGCTGCTGAAGAAAAGATGGACAATACACCTCTGTCTGCTAAATGTCTCGAGGAGCATCTATGAGGAATTCGAAAACAAAAAGGAAGAGAGCTGAGAAGCAAAAGGAAATCGAGAAGAAACAATTTCAGAAGACAATGGAGCAGATAAGATTTGACGCTAAAGACATAAATTTTGAACAGGTCAAATAGGCCGATCTTGAGAGAGAAGCCAAGAAAACTGCTGACCAGCCAGCATCAGAGGCACCGACACAGAAGTCAGCTGAGATAACACAGGAGGCCGCTGCTGTCTCTAAAGGGAAGGAGAAAGTAATTCTTGTTGAGATCACATCTCAACTAGATGCTACTGAGCAGATAGTGCCTGTAGAGGAAGCCCTATCTGATGAAACCTTCTCTCAAATGCTTCAAGATGGAGCCTTTGATGATCACTCTGCACCTAAAAGCAAAGGACACATTACTATCGGAGATCCTTCTGATGAGCCATGTTCCAACTCTGACACTGATACTGTGCCATGATGTCCTGAAGGTGTCGGCCCCTCCGGCTCTCAACATCATGCTGAGCAAGCTGCTGATGCTGAGATTAGCGCACCCCCTATCAACCTTAATGAAGAGATTCAGGATACAGCGGAGAATGCTGAGAATCCAATTGCTGAGTCAGCAAAGACTCAACCGGATCCAGGCTTCTTTGACACTTGCTTATCTGAATTTGATTCAGAAGGAGAGTCTACGGATATCTACGACGCCAAAACCTTAAGGAAGAAGACCACTGGATCAAATGAAGAATACCGAGTTCCATTCGTGGACTTCCTGGTACAAGATTCAAGTTACAGAAAGTGGCACAATGTGTGCAGCTACTGATCCGACGGATGAGGTAAATTCCAATCTCTTCCCAGTGGCTTTTGAAATCGAAGAATTTGTGATGCAAGTAGTTGAGAAAGACAATGTGAATGTCTATTACACTGAGATTGATGAGAGTACACCCGAAGAAAAGCAGTTAGCAGATGAATTCAAGCGATGGAGGAAATATGATTACATCATGTACCAGCTGTCCTTCGAGGAGAAGCTACTCATGTTTGCCAGCAAAGGAGCCAACTTCTGGAGAACAGAAGAATTCTGGGTGAACAATTGGATTGATCAGGTTGCTGGTGACAAGCAATTCACCGATAAACAAGTATTCCACCGACTCCGTGCTAGCAAGGCACACTAATTGGTTTCTCATTCATCTTTGCCTCCCTCCTCTTTTGGTCCTGATGGGATCTCAGATGCTAGAATTGAGCTTTTGAAGCGTCAAGCACGCGCCGCTGCTGAATATAAGCGATGCCAAGCTGAATATGAGAAGGTTAAGAGAGAAAGCCTGAAGTTAAGGTTGGAAGCTGAAAAGGAAGCTGAAGAAGAGGAAGAGCTTGAGGATGGCGATCGCTGGATTGTTCGATGGATAACAATTGATATTGATGTGTTAATTCAAGAAGAAATGGAGCGCGCTGCTGTGAATGCTCAAATCATGGTTGGAGCACAGCGAATAATGAACGAGGAAGTCATATACTCGGCTACACAACAGAAATTGGAAGAAGAATGATTAGCGGCAGAAACTGCTGAACGAATCCAAAGCATGGAATCTGACCAACGTTTAATTGTTGAAGCAGCAGTCTGTCAAGCAGCTCATGGGGAGTCAAGTGCTCAAGGACTTGAGGCGGTTGTCTCGGAGTTTGCTGTGATGACAATTGATGGTGGATTTGTCTCACATCCTGAGAATGTAGCAGGGCATGAACTTGCTATCCCTGATACCCCCATTTACGCTGAACCTGTGCAAGTAAACCTCCAATCCTATGTTGTGTCCTTGATCAACACAGCCCTGCACCAACGTGACATCCAGCAAGCCAAAGTGGTTGAAGAAGTCAGGAAGGAGATTGCTGAAGTTAGGGAAGTGGTTTCTGACGTTAAGTCCTCAATCACCGATGTTCAGCAAGAGGTTGTTCAGGTTAAGGAATCAATCACCCATGTGGAAGAAACCGTCTCTACGGTACAGACCGATGTGGTGACAATCAGAAGGGATGTTGATGAACACAAATCCTTCTCCGACTCTTACTTTGATGCGATCAAAGATGGGGAAGAACAAAGGATTGCTGAGCAGGCCAGGTTGAAAGAAGAAGAAGCAGAATTGGCAAGGAAGGAGTTGGAAATCCTACAGGCCAGGCTGGAGAAGAGGATGGAAAGAGAGGCAAGGGATAGAGCGGCCCATCAAGCACGTTTGGAGAAGTTCATAGCGCTGACTATGAAAAGATTGGACTCTATTGACATAACGAAGCCTCCACCCGGTGCATCGAAGCCCTCACCTGATGCATCGAAGCCTCCACCTGATGCATAGAGCTAAGGTTATGTCTTTCTAGCTCATTTTCTCTTTTGCTTCTGGTTGATTTCATTGTACTTGTATTTTTCAAAAATCATATATGAAATCATCAGATTCGTGACAAAAATCTTATTGTCCACTTCTGATTTTTGTGTGCATGCTCTAGTTGATATACACTTTTCGTGTATTCAAAAAATTTGAATGTGGATACTATGTTTTGCTTATTGATGATTAGTTGGTAAATGTCTGCTGTGCTTAAAAATGCTAGGCCTACTAGCATACTTTCTTTGCAGCATTTACTTATGTTATTGAACAAGAATATTTCCCAGCATATTTTGAGGGGGAATTTTATATAAAATCAATCATCTTGCTAGGGACTTAAAGTTAATAAGATTCTAAGATAGTTTATCTAGTATTCCTTGAAACTCAGAATTTTTCTGCTAAGTCTCAGCAATCGATAGTAGGCTTTGATCGCACCAAAAAGGGGGAAATTGTTGGGAATTATGTTGTAATTCTCCCTTTAGGATCAATGTGTAATAGGTTTTGTTGAACCAAAGCCTTAGCATTTGGTCGATCATTGCTGAACTCTAGCATAGCTAGCAACTGTTGTAATGTTCTGTATAGGTTAAATATTGAGTTGTAATAGATTAGAGTACTAGAAGACTTCCTAGTAAATGGAAGAGACTGCTAAAGAAGCTAGCAAACAAGTGCGAAGAAGGAGATTGCTAAGGCATTAGCAATCGAGTGAAGAGACTACTAAGGGTCTTTCTCAGCAGTCGAAGATAAGAAAATCAACAGAACGCTAGATGGTGCTAGAAGACTGCTAAGAAGATAGAGCTTACAAGAACATAGCAGATTGCTAAGGAATCGGAGATAACGTGAGTAATTCCTAAGGAGTCAGGAATCCAATATTCAACTCGCAGATTGCTAAGTCTAAAGAAGGTTGCAGACCGTTCGGAAGAAGCCTAGCAAAAGCGAGACAACCAACAAGACCGCTATACTGCCATTCTGACACAAGTACATACAAAGGACAAAAGCCTTCCCGAAGTAGTTCGGAAAGCACTGTACGATGCCAGAAAGAACAGAAAAAGTCGAACCACTCTTGGACAAAGGAACCGTTGTGTCTAACGGATATGGAGATTCGAAGTTTGAATCTCCATGTATAAAAGCTAAGTCCACAAGTGAGAGACAACTACTGCTTCATTCACTCTCTACTATTGAACTCATACTCAAGAGATTCCTCTGACAAACAAAGTGAAAAGTAATCACGAGAGCATTAACAAGACAAGAAGAATCTTTAAAGCTCTCAACCACCGAGTGTCCCCCACATTCAAGATCTGACACTCAAGTGGTTCATTGAATCCTTTTTAAGGTTCAATCATTGGGATTCCTTCCGACCTTGGAAGCATCTAACAGTCGTTTCTAACAAGATCTGACTCCGATAGGCATCTTGCCAAAAACAGATAAGTTCAGGAGAGAACTCTAAAATCTCCCATCACTATCAGTGAAAGTCAAGTTTTACGAAGGTGTCGCCCTTGACTTGACTGTAGCTGGGTCTGACTAAGGATTGTGAAGTAACGGAGGATAGTTGTGGAGTAGCCAGCTCGAAGGCTCACTGTCCTACTACACGGGAAAGACGATTCCTTTTACTTTGTATACTTTCTTAGTGAATTCTTAGCGTTTCGGCTAAGGAGTGGACATAGATCTTTTGATCGAACCACTATAAATTTGGTGTTGTTATCTAGTTTTACTATTTTATTGCTTAACAATTGGATTGTGTTTTTTGAACCTAGCAACAGAGTTGCTAGTGTATACCTACAAGAAAACCTAAGTCTAGTTGAGCTAAATACTCTTTGAAAATAACTTAAAAGTGCAAGTGAACGATTAAATATTCCGCTGCATTTCGTGTGAGAGTTTTATCTTTATCACGACGACTCTGATCTCAGGGACCAACAGATAGTTTGATTTTCAATTTCACGTATATTTATTTTAAAATTATACTAACATCAAGAGTTGTTTGTGCTTTCTTTCCCTGCAGAATCAGTTCTCCATTACCCTCCTTTCAGTTTTAGAACCTGAAATCCAAACACAATTCAATGGAATATATAAGGTAATTAAAAAATGCGTGTATACTTAAAACAAAATAAAAATATTATATCAAACAATAAATTGTATTTTTAATTATATAAACATTTTCTTGGCTTTTTTCACATTTGTTACCAATATGCATAATAGCAAAAATTGAGTCGTGATCCAAATGACTTAAGAAAGGACACCCAAGTAGCTTCTTACCAAATCTTCCAAAAAAGAGCTTAGTTAGTATGTAGAAAAGAAGAAAAAAAATTGAAGGGCAAGTCATTAAATAAGTTTATTAATTTTAAAAATGAAATAATTCTTTAGCTTAGGTGCTACCAGATAAATTGATAAGTTGACTTGAGTTGGGGAATCTATTAAAATTCTAAGGAATATCGAGAGATCATACGAATAATTAAAAAATAGAGAAGGCCTTATCTAAAATAATTTTCACATTTTTTAGTGTTCTATCACTATCTGATTATCTCCCAAAAAAAAATCTCCATATTAGAAAGAAAATAATGCCATTAAAAGTAAAAAAATAATACAAAAACCAAAATTATATGTAACATAATTCAAACAAATTTTTAAAGTTCAATAATATATAATATAAGAAGAAGTTCGAACAAGATGATCTACTAAAGGGAAGGTAATAAACACTAAAATTACCTCGAACACCCCTCTAAGCGATGAATATATAAATGGATAGTGACCAAGAAAAATACCCGATAAAAATGCATGAAATATAATGAATTTACCATATTTGGAAATTGTCACCTACTATGAACAATTTTAGGCCAAAAATCTAAATAAATGAAAAACGATTAGAATTGTCAGGGAGTGAAACTCCAACAAATAAAGGTAACAAGATTTCCAAAGTTGATCTATGGAATAACTTACTCTCGAGTCTGGACGGAAAAAATAAACTCGATCAGATTTGCTGTGAACCGATCCAATCTAGGGAAAGGAGGATGAACTCATGAATAAGAGAAGAGAAAGGGTTGTAGTGTGTATAATTAAATTAGTCAGATGCACTAAGAAAGAGAGCATTGGGTTGTGTGAGATGAGATGCATGTTAAACAAGACGGAAAAGAGGACAGAAGTGGCGTGTCGCTGCGTTGAGCAATAATATATTTGTTTATTAATAAGTAAGTTTGAGGATTCATACAGAAGCAATTGGTGGAACACTATTACTTAAATTTGGTCAAAAATTAATGAAACTATTTTTGTTTTTTTCATCCATCATACTTTTTTTTGTAGTTTTTTTTTTCTAATTTTTAGCATATTTTTTTAGTAGTTGAGTACTGCTTCAATATTATCGAGTAAAGCCACTTCAAATTTAATTAGTGATTCATTAATAATTATAAGCCTATTTGAAATATTTCCATCATCTCAAAGATTTTTCCGTGCAAAAGAAATTTATAAAAAACTGTTAGAAATGTGTTACAATCTGAGATACACGGAGCACACGGTGACAAGTACAAGTAAAGGAGATTTAAAAGGAGACAACAAGAAAAATCTGAAGCCGAGTCGAGCGAACTCTTCCTGCAAGACAGAATATACCTCCGTAGTGCTCGGAATATGGCAGTTTGTCCCCAAAGGTAAAATGGCTTTACATCTCAAACGAAGCAGCACCGCAATCGACGAGCTCCGGCGAACTGGAGGGGAGTAGGAGCAGAGTTGGCAGGTGAAAAGCAACAAAGGACTTCAGGTGAGATGCAACAAACTATTTTTGGAAGTGTACATGTATGCTCCTGGGGATGCCTATTTATAGGTAGTCCACACCCGAGGGAGAGTGTCAGGCAATCGAGGCAAGACAGCGGTTACGCCTGCGCAAACGATGGCGCTGGCGGTTACGGCGGGAGACACGGGCTCGAGCAGCCATTACGGGCGACAATCACAGAGCGTCGTTTGACACCTCAATACGCACGTGTGCTGACTCATCAACCATGTCGTAAACCACGTGTGCAACCGTGTTGACTGGACCTGACCCAGTCACCTGACCCACTCCGAAAAGCCCATCGGGCTCATTTCTATTGACCAAAAAGATAAGGTCGTAACGGGCCAAGGCCCAAGGCCCAAAGACCACCCAAAGACCAATTGCCAAGAACCAAGAACCAGGAATCAAGAACCCGGGTTCGGGGCTCGGGGCTCGGGGCACGGGTCACGGGCGCGGGCTCAAGTGGTGACATCTTCCCTTTGAGGATTGATGTTAAAGGTTAGGGGATGGGTTCGATCCCTCCTACCAACAACCTTCCAGGCTTGGTAGACGCCAGCTGGAGATGTGGTTGGGGTGCATCGGACTGCAGGCCCTGACATCGGTCCCTAGGGGGAGATGTTACAAAAAAGTGCACTTTTTTGTAACATATCCCCCCTCGGGACCAATATCAGGGCCTGCAATCCGATGCACTCCAACCCACACCTACCCCTCGGGGCTCGGGGCACGGGTCACAGGTGCGGGCTTGGGCTAGGCCTGCAGCCTCGCAGAGCCTGAAGGCCGAGGCGAGGCGAGGCGGGCGGCTGCGGCGCGCGTGGGCACACGGTGGGCATGTTATACAACGTCCCTAGCACACTCAGTCATTACACCATATCAGTGTAAGTGCATTTAAACCTGTTAAGACAAGGTTATATTCCCAATGTGGGATGTCTTAATTAGTACATTTCATTAATTAACACTTGTCTTAATTAATCATGTAATAATGACTCCACGTATCACCTTCGCAGATTAATTTCTCAGTCACCGGAATACGGATCTGAGAAAATAAATATACCACGATTATCTACTCGCAACGTAGATCGATCCTGTAATATTAAATTTTCACGAAATTAAATATTTTTGTCCGGAATATTTATTAAATATCTCTGTTTCCAACAATCCCCCAATGAGTGGAAATGCCCAATGCATGAAATGCAGAGCCAACTCCGTCCTCGCGAAACGTTAATGCACACGATGAGGTAGCTTGTGACTTTCAACCTTTCATCTTCAACATCGTCGGATACACTGGTGGCTTAGTGGTAAAACTCTTGAACTAACCCTCTGTCGTGTGTACCTAGACAACAACATTGAAACAGCAACGTTTCAAACTCCATCCATTGTCACGTTTGTTTCCATTACGGGCTGTGGAAAACCCCTTTGGATTCATAAGTATTCATTTGAAGCGGCCCTCACTTCCACTTATATAGGTGACTTCCTATTTAAGAGTATCCTGTCGTACCCAACCACTACGTGGTTTTCATGAGTCATTAAAAGTCGATTGACTTAACCTATACCACATGCAGGCTTGAAATCACCTAGGTTTGCTCACCTAGGGAAGGGAAGAATAGTTGTTAACACTCGAACTTATATAGCTTAGTTTTCCCATTGAACCTAGTTCTTGGGATCTCCAATCACCTAGGTTAGGTGTCCACTATACTCATCCTAAATTGTGGATTTTAGTCCCATTCCCTCGAGCAACTTGTACATTTGATCTCGGTTTAACCCTTTGGTTAGCGGATCCTCTAGGTTATCTATTGACTTCACATATTCAATAGAGATAACCCCATTTGAGATCAATTGCCTAACAGTATTATGTCGACGACGAATATGTCTCGACTTACCGTTATACATGTTGTTCACTGCCCGACCAATAGGTGCTTGGCTGTCGCAGTAAATCATCACCGAGGGCACTGGTTTGCTCCAACAAGGAATATCTTCAAGGAAGTGACGAAGCCATTCTGCTTCTTCACCAGCTTTATCTAAAGCAATAAACTCAGATTCCATTGTGGAGCGGGCTATACACGTTTGCTTTGTAGATTTCCACGAGACTGCCCCCCCACCGATCATAAACACAAATCCAATCGTGGAATGTGAATCAATGGTGTCGGAGATCCAATTGGCATCACAGTAGCCTTCAAGTACAGGTGGAAATCTAGTGTAGTGTAGCCCTAAGTTAAGAGTATACTTTAAGTATCTCAAAACTCTCACAAGAGCTTTCCAATGTTCTTTACTTGGATTGCTCGTGTATCTACTCAGTTTATTTACCGAGTAAGCAAGATCAGGTCGAGTACAGTTAGGCAGATACATCAGACTACCAATGACCCTTGCATACTACTCTTGAGCTACAGGGTCACCACGATTCTTGCTCAGATGAACATTGAGTTCCAGAGGTGTTTTTGCTGGTGAACTATCATAAGCATTGAACTTTCTAAGCACTTTCTCGACATAGTGAGATTGTGACAGAACTATTCCATCAGTCTTTCTTATGATTTTGATCCCGAGAATCACATCAGCTACACCCATGTCTTTCATGTCGAAGTTTCGCTTCAACATTCTTTTAGTATCAATGACTACTTGTTGATTGTTTCCCATAATCAACATGTCATCTACATAAAGACATACAATAACAAAAGAGTTAGAGGTACCTTTATAGTAGACACACTTGTCACACTCGTTATACTTAAACCCGTTTGCCAACATTCTGTTGTCAAACCTTATATGCCACTGCTTAGGCGCTTGTTTTAGACCGTACAAGGATCTTATCAATTTACAGACCTTCTTTTCTTGACCGGGTACTACGAACCCGTCAGGTTGATCCATGTAGATTTCTTCCTCTAATTCACCGTTTAAGAAAGCAGTTTTCACATCCATTTGGTGAATCTCTAGATTGTATAATGCAGCAATCGCGAGAAGCACTCTAATAGACGTGATTCGAGTTACAGGTGAATAGGTGTCAAATAAATCATCTCCCTCTTTTTGTCGAAAGCCCTTTGCCACAAGGCGGGCTTTATACTTGTCAACAGAGCCATCAGATTTGTACTTTCTTTTTAGGATCCACTTGCATCCTAAGGGCTTGCAACCTTTCGGGAGATCAGTCAGAATCCATGTATGATTATGCATTATGGATTCAATTTTACGGTTGTTCGCTTCTTGCCAAAGAGAAGCATTTGATCGAGCTAGAGCTTCCTTAATAGTTTTTGGTTCATCATCCAACATGTAGGTAATGAAGTCGAGACCAAAACTTTTAGCAGTCCTACCTCTTTGACTACGTCTCGGTTCTTCCTCAATAGGATCAGAACTAGTAGCCTCCTCATGTGTTCTCTTTCGAGAAACTTGAACCTCCTTTTTCTTATTTGGATAGGCATCTTGAAAGAATATTGCATTCCTTGATTCTATCGTCGTTCCTACAGTCACATTCGGGTTCTCCGACTTGTGCACTAGGAAACGATAGGTTGCGTTGTTAAGTGCATAGCCAATAAAGATGCAATCAATCATTTAGGACCGATTGCAACTTGTTTGGGCGGAGGCACTTCAACCTTTGCTAAACAGCCCCAGACTTTGAGATATTTGTAGGAGGGTTTCCTACCTTTCCGCATCTCATATGGGGTAACATCTTTTCCTTTGAGAGGAATTTTGTTCAAGATGTAGTTAGCTGTTAAGACAGCTTCCCCCCACATATTTTTGGGTAGTCCCGAACTGATCAATAGAGCATTCATCATCTCTTTTAATGTCCAATTTTTTCTTTCGGCAACACCATTTGATTGAGGTGAGTACGGAGCAATCGTTTGATGTATTATGCCTGAAGCAGCACAAAGTTCTTTAAACGGAGCGACATATTCTCCACCTCGATCACTTCGAATCATTTTGATTCGAGTGCTCAATTGATTCTCTGCTTCCATTTTGTAGTTTTTGAAAGCTTCTATTGCTTCATCTTTACTTCTAAGTAAATAAAGATAGCAATATCTTGTGCAATCATCAATGAAGTTATGAAAAACTTCTTTCCTCCTCTAGTTTGCACAAACTTTAGATCACACAAATCGGTGTGAACTAGTTCTAGAGGCTTAGTGCTCCTTTCGACTGATTGAAATTTTAACTTCGCCATTTTTGCTTCAACACAAACTTCACATTTTGTTTGTTTAAAATCAGTTACTTTCAACAAGTTTAGATTAGTTAATCTTTTTATAGCATTTAGATTTACATGTCCTAATCTAATATGCCATAAATCAGAGCACTCAATCAAGTAAGCAGAAGAAGATTCACCTTTATTCATAACTTTTTCGGCTTGGCGCTGTGCCATTACATTCATTTTGAAAAGTCCGTTGGCAAGGTAACCCCGACCAAGGAACTTTCCGAATTTGGACAAAAAAAACTTCTCACTCTCAAATACAAGTTTAAAGCCATGATTAACAAGAAGGGAGCCAGAGACCAAGTTCTTGCGGATGTCCGGGACATGCAGCACATCCTTCAAAGTGAGATCCTTCCTGCTTGTCAGCTTCAACATGTCGACACCAGCCACATCAGACGAGGCTTGGTTGCCCATGTGAAGCTTCCTTCCTTCAACAGCATTGTAGGAAGAGAAGACATTCCTCTCGGATGCTACGTGACAAGTTTCACCCGCATCAACGAACCACTCCCTCGGATTGTCCACATGATGGACTTCAGACACAACTGCACACAAATCATCTTCCCAATCATTATCGGGTTCGACATTGTAGTTGTACATTTTTTTCCTTGCCCTTGCCTTTAGCTTTGGGCTTCTTGCACTGGCTAGCCATGTGGCCGGACTTGCCACAGTTGTAGCAATCACCCTTGAACTTAGGCTCTTTTATCACAATGCCTTTGGTCGATTGGGTAGGCCTCTTACGCTTCTTTGATGGACCACCACGTTCCATCAAATTGGCTTTACCCTCCATATCCCTCGGTCTTGGATCGGGCCTTCGATTGTCTTCTTCAATCCGAAGTTTGACAATCAAATCTTCAAGAGTCATTGCCTTTTGCTTGTGCTTAAGGTAACTCTTGAAGTCCTTCCAAGAAGGGGGTAGCTTTTCTATGACCGCAGCCACGTTAAAAGCATCGAGAAGCATCATCCCTTCGGCTTGAACGTTGTGCAAGATCAATTGAAACTCTTGCACTTGTTCTACAACCGATCTATTGTCTACCATCTGGTACGACAAATACTTGGCCACGGCGTACTTTTTAGTACCCGCGTCCTCTGTTTGGTACTTCTTCTCTAGCATTTCAAATAGCTCTTTAGATGTTGTTACATTTGAGTACACAGCATACTAGGGATCTACTAAAGCATTAAGAATAAAATTCTGACAGAGGAAGTCTCCGTGGCACCAGTTGTCGAAGGCAACCCGCTTGTTACGATCCGGCTCATCATCAGCGCAGTCAGGCTTGTCCTCCCTCAAGTAGTTGGCAAGTCCCAATGTGGTGATGTAGAACAGCATCTTCTGCCTCCATGTCTTGAAGTCCACGCCAATGAACTTGGAGGGTTTCTCGGCTTGAGCATTAGGGGGAAGGCACGGAGCAGACGGATCATAGCCAGGCACACCGTTGTTGTTGTTACCACCATCATTCCCGGATGCAGACATCTCAGATAGCTATTCTGTCTTGCGATTTTTAGAAATGTGTTACAATCTGAGATACACGGAGCACACGGTAACAAGTACAAGTAAAGGAGATTTAAAAAGAGACAACAAAAGGCAGCAAGAAAAATCTGAAGCCGAGTCGAGTGAACTCTTCCCGCAAGACAGAATATGCCTCCGTAATGCTCGGAATATGGCAGTCTGTCCCCAAAGGTAAAATGGCTTTACGTCTCAAACAAAGTAGCACCGCAATCGAAGAGCTCCGGTGAACTGGAGTGGAGTAGGAGCAGAGTTGGCAGGTGAAAAGCAACAAAGGACTTCAAGTGAGATGCAACAAACTATTTTTGGAAGTGTACATGTATGCTCCTGGGGATGCCTATTTATAGGCAGTCCACACCTGAGGGAGCGTGTCGGGCAATCAAGGCACGACAGCGGTTACGCCTGCGCACATGATGGCACTGGCAGTTTCGGCGGGAGACACGGGCTCGAGCAGCCGTTACGAGCGACAATCACGGAGCCTCGTTTGAATTCAAACGAGCGTAACGGTCCGACACCTCAATGCGCACGTGTGCTGACTCATTAGCTACGTCGCAAGCCACGTGTGCATCCGTGTTGACTGGACCTGACCCAGTCACCTGACCCACTCCAAAAAGCCCATCGGGCTCATTTCTGTTGACCAAAAAGATAAGGTCGTAACGGGCCAAGGCCCAAGGCCCAAAGACCAATTGCCAAGAACCAAGAACCGGGAACCGGGAACCAAGGTTTGGGACCCGGGGCTCGGGGCTCGGATCACGGGCACGGGCTCAAGTGGTGACATCTTCCCTTTGAGGATTGATGTTAAAGGGTAGGGGATGGGTTCGATCCCTCCTACCAACAACCTTCCAGGCTTGGTAGACGCCAGCTGGAGATGTGGTTGGGGAGCATCGGACTGCAGGCCCTGACATTGGTCCCGAGGGGGGAGATGTTACAAAAAAGTTCTGTTGACCAAAAAGATAAGGTCGTAACGGGCCAAGGCCCAAGGCCCAAAGACCACCCAAAGACCAATTGCCAAGAACCAAGAACCAGGAACAGGGAATCGGGAACCGGGAATCGGGAACCGGGGTTTGGGACCCGGGGCTCGGGGCTCGGATCACGGGCACGGGCTCAAGTGGTGACATCTTCCCTTTGAGGATTGATGTTAAAGGGTAGGGGATGGGTTCGATCCCTCCTACCAACAACCTTCCAGGCTTGGTAGACGCCAGCTGGAGATGTGGTTGGAGTGCATCGGACTGCAGGCCCTGACATCGGTCCCTGGGGGGAGATGTTATAAAAAAGTTCACTTTTTTGTAACATATCCCCCCTCGGGACCAATGTCAGGGCCTGCAGTCCGATGCACTCCAACCCACACCTAGCCCTCGGGGCTCAGGGCATGGGTCACGGGCGCGGGATTGGGCTCGGCCTGCGGCCTCGCAGAGCCCGAAGGCCGATGTGAGGCAGGCGGCGGCGGCGGCGCGCGTGGGCACATGGTGGGCACGTTATACAACGTCCCTAGCACACTCAGTTATTAATTACACCATATCAGTGCGCACGTGTGCTGACTCATCAGCCACTTCGCAAGCCACGTGTGCATCCGTGTTGACTGGACCTAACCCAGTCACCTGACCCACTCCGAAAAGCCCATCGGGCTCATTTCTGTTGACCAAAAAGATAAGGTCGTAACGGGCCAAGGCCCAAGGCCCAAAGACCACCCAAAGACCAATTGCCAATTGCCAAGAACTGAGAATCGGGAACCAGGAACCGGGGCTCGGGTCACAGGCTCGGCCAGCGGCCTCGCGGAGGCAGAAGGCCGAGGCTAGGCGGGCGGCGGTGGCGGCGCGCGTGGGCACACGGTAGGCACGTTATACAACGTCCCTAGCACACTCAGTTATTACATCATATTAGTGTAAGTGTATTTAAACCTGTTAAGACAAGGTTATATTCCCAATGTGGGATGTCTTAATTAGTACATGTCATTAATTAACACTTGTCTTAATTAATCATGTAATAATGACGCCACGTGTCACATTCGCGGATTAATTTCTGACTCACCGGAATATGGATCTGAGAAAATAAATATACCACGATTATCTACTCGCAACGTAGATCGATCCTGTAATATTCAATTTTCACGAAATTAAATATTTTTGTCCGAAATATTTATTAAATATCTCCGTTTCCAACAAAAACTGATGCATAAGTATAAAATCTCATTGATCTCCTCCTCAAAATGATCCAAAAATCCAATCAAATTCCAAAGACAATACTATTTTACTAAAAAATGTACCAACGACTAAATAGTACTGAGTCAGTTTGTACAACAACTTGAACAAAGTTTAGAGTTTACATTAATAATACTATTATTGTTTAATATTTTAATTAAATAATTATCATTCATGCGTATATTGGTTATTAACTGTTAATTCTAAGTTTTTTATTTCAAATTTCTGTCGGATTCTTTCGTTTATCAAATATTTGTTTTTTTAATTATGAATATTATAATGAACAAAATTAAAAAATTAATAAACATCATTCAGGACGTAAGTTAATGTGTTTATTATTTAATAAAATTAGTAAATATTACACTGATATAAATAACCTCAATCGGAATTTAATAATCTTAATTATATATCGTCAATCAAATAAAACACGAAATATTTAACTTTAATCAATTTATAGTTTTTGAATTATTATTTATAATTACTGTCTTCTAATATTCAAATAAATTTATTGTTATTTCATTTTTACTTTTCTTTTGGCTTCCTTAATTGGGAAGGTCTCAGGTTAGGCATGCATAATTATTTAGGCGGGTTTTATCCATTAACCCAAACCTAAACCCATTTAATATACCCTAATTGGGGATTAATAAACCCTTTTTGGGTGGATAAACCTATTTGGGTATGAATAAAACCCGCCTAAACCATTTAGGCGTGCCTAACACAAGTTTTTGCCTGCTTAGTTTGATAAAAAGATGCTACAAGCCCTACTATAAATGAAATATATAAAGAAAAATTAATTAAAATATATGTAATAAAGAATTAGTCTACTATAACCTAAGAGACAATACACTGGATTCCGAAAAAAAATACACTTAAAGAATTTCTTTCGAAATTTATATTTGAATCGAAATGTATATTGTGTATATCATCACATTGGAATTTTAATTTCCTCTTTACAAATAATACTCCCTATGTTCCATGAAATTAGTCCTATTTTACATTTCTGTCTGTCCCATATAATAGTTCCATTACCAAAACTGGAAAAGTATTCCACTCAAACTAATAAATTATTAATTTTTCTTATCTCTATCTCATTGGTTATTGTGTCGAAACAAAACGTGACTAATTTCGTGGGACGGAGGGATTAATTACATACATAATTATTGATTTAAAAAATTTATAATATATAATTTAATTATTCCGTGCAACGTGTGCAACGCACGGGTGAAATTCTAGTATAATACTAAATGACAATAGTCAAGTACTGTAGCGAGAGCGGTAAAACTGCCGCCCAATTCTATAAAATCATGTACATGATGTGGTGTAAATGAGTCCACATCATCAGCAAAATTTATGCTACATAATATATATTTTTTGCCCTTTTTTTTGAAATTTGAATACAACGAAAGTTTTTGCTTTCACATTCAACTAGAATTCTATAAATACCATCCGTCAGTTGCAAGATTTTTCAGTCCCTCACCATTTTATGCAATTATATCCGCGGCAAGGTATTTCCTAATTTATTTCCATTTTCGTTTTATTCTTCAACTTCAACATGATAGTTTGGTTTTCTATTTCACGTATATTTATTTTAAAATTATACTAACATCAAGAGTTCTTTGTGATTTCTTTCCCTTGCAGAATCAGTTCTCCATTACCCTCCTTTCAGTTTTAGAATCTGAAATCCAAACACAATTCAATGGAATATATAAGGTAATGAAAAAATATGTGTATACTTAAAACAAAATAAAAATATTTTATCAAACAATAAATTGTATTTTTAATTATATAAACATTTTCTTTATTTTTTTCGCATTTGTTACCAATATGCATAATAGCAAAAATTGAGTCGTGATCCAAATGACTTAAGAAAGGATACCCAAGTAGCTTCTTACCAAATCTTCCAAAAAAGAGCTTAGATAGTATGTAGAAAAGAAAAAAAAATTGAAGGGCAAGACATTAAATAAGTTTAATAATTTTAAAAATGAAATAATTCTTTAGTTTAGGTGCTACTAGATAAATTGATAAGTTGACTTTAGTTGGGAATCTATTAAAATTCTAAGGAATATCGAGAGATCATATGAATAATTAAATAATAGAGAAGGCCTTATCTAAAATAATTTTCACATTTTTTAGTGTTCTATCACTATCTGATTATCTCCAAAAAAAAAAAATCTCCATATTAGAAAGAAAATAATGCCATTAAAAGTAAAAAAATAATACCGAAACCAAAATTATAAGTAACATAATTCAAACAAATTTTTAAAGTTCAATAATATATAATTTAAGAAGAATTTCCAACAAGATGATCTACTAAAGGGAAGGTAATAAACACTAAAATTACCTCGAACACCCCTCTAAACGATGAATATAAAAGTGGATAGTTACCAAGAAAAATACCCGATAAAAATGCATGAAATATAATGAATTTACCATATTTGGAAATTGTCACCTACTATGAACAATCTTAGACCAAAAATCTAAATAAATGAAAAACGATTAGAATTGTCAGGGAGTGAAACTCCAACAAAAAAAAGGTAACAAGATTTCCAAAGTTGATCTATGGAATAACTTACTCTGGAGTCTGGACGGAAAAAATAAACTCGATCAGATTTGCTGCCAACCGATCAAAGTGAGGGAAATGAGGATGAACTCATGAATAAGAGAAGAGAAAGGGCGGTAGTGTGAATAATTAAATTAGTCAGATGCACTAAGAAAGAGGGGTTGTGTGAGATGAGATGCAAGTTAATAAAAGTGGACAGAGGTGGCGTGTCGCTGCGTTGAGCAATAATATATTTATTTATTAATAAGTAAGTTTGAGGATTCATACAGAAGCAATTGGTGGAACAATATTACTTAAATTTGGTCAAAAATTAATGAAACTATTTTTTTTTCATTCATCATACTATTTTTTAGTAGTTTTTTTTCTTCTAATTTTTAGCATATTTTTTTAGTAGTTGAGTACTGCTTCAATATTATCGAGTAAAGCCACTTCAAATTTAATTAGTGATTCATTAATATTGATAAGCTTATTTGAAATATTTCCATCATCTCAAAGATTTTTGCGTGCAAAAGTAATTTATAAAAAAACTGATGCACAAGTATAAAATCTCATTGATCTATTCCTCAAAATGATCCAAAAATCCAATCAAATTCCAAAGACAATACTATTTTACTAAAAAAGTTACAAACGACTAAATAGTACTTAGTCAGTTTGTACAACTTGAACAAAGTTTAGAGTTTACATTAATAATACTATTATTGTTTAATATTTTAATTAAATAATTATCATTCATGCGTATATTGGTTATTAACTGTTAATTCTAAGTTTTTTATTTCAAATTTCTGTCGGATTCTTTCGTTTATCAAATATTTGTTTTTTTAATTATGAATATTATAATGAACAAAATTAAAAAATTAATAAACATCATTCAGGACGTAAGTTATTGTGTTTATTATTTAATAAAATTAATAAATATATACACAGATATAAATAACCTCAATCGGAATTTAATAATCTCAATTATTTCACGTCAATCACGAAAAAATACGAAATATTTAACTTCAATCAATTTATAGTTTTTGAATTATAATTTATAATTACTGTCTTCTAATATTCAAATAAATTTATTGTTATTTCATTTTTACTTTTCTTTTGTCTTCCTTAATTGGGAAGGTCTCAGGTTAGACAAGCCTAATCATTTAGGCGGGTTTTATCAATTAACCTAAACCTAAACCCATTTAATATACCCTATTTGAGTGGATGAACCTATTTGGGTATGAATAAAACCCGCCTAAACCATTTAGGCGTGCCTAACACAAGTTTTTGCCCGTTTAATTTGATAAAAAGATGCTACAAGCCCTACTATAAATGAAATATATAAAGAAAAATTAATTAAAATATATGTAATAAAGAATTAGTCTACTGTAACCTAAGAGACAATACACTGGATTCCCAAAAAAAATACACTTAAAGAATTTCTTTCGAAATTTATATTTTAATCGAAATGTATATTGTGTATATCACATTGGAATTTTAATTTCCTCTTTATAAATAATACTCCCTATGTTCCATGAAATTATTCCAATTTTACATTTCTGTCTGTCCCATATAATAGTTCCATTATCAAAAATGGAAAGGTATTCCACTCAAACTAATAAATTATTAATTTTTCTTATCTCTATTTCATTGGTTATTGTGTCGAAAGGAAATGTGACTAATTTCGTGGGACGGAGGGAGTAATTACATACATAATTATTGATTCAAAAAATTTATAATATATAATTTAATTATTCCGTGCAACGCACGGGTGAAATTCTAGTATAATACTAAATGACAATAGTCAAGTACTGTAGCAAGAGCGGTAAAACTACCACCCAATTCTATAAAATCATGTACATGATGTGGTGTAAATGAGTCCACGTCATCAGCAAAATTTATGCTACTTAATATATATTTTTCGCCTTTTTTTTAAATTTGAATACAACGATAGTTTTTGCTTTCACATTCAACTAGAATTCTATAAATATCATCCGTCAGTTGCAAGATTTTTCAGTCCCTCACCATTTTATGCGCTTATATCCACGGCAAGGTATTTCCTAATTTATTACCATTTTTGTTTTATTTGTCAAACTCAACATGATAGTTTGGTTTTCTATTTCACGTATATTTATTTTAAAATTATACTAACATCAAGAGTTGTTTGTGCTTTCTTTCCCTTGCAGAATCAGTTCTCCATTACCCTCTTTCAGTTTTAGAATCTGAAATTTAAACACAATTCAATGGAATATATAAGGTAATGAAAAAATGCGTGTATACTTAAGACAAAATAAAAAATATTATATCAAACAATAAATTGTATTTTTAATTATATAAACATTTTCTCTGTTTGTTTCACATTTGTTACCAATATGCATAATAGCAAAAATTGAGTCATGATCCAAATGACTTAAGAAAGGACACCCAAGTAGCTTTTTACCAAATCTTCCAAAAAAGAGCTTAGATAGTATGTAGAAAAGAAAAAAAAAATTGATGGGCAAGTCATTAAATAAGTTTAATAATTTTAAAAATGAAATAATTCTTTAGCTTAGGTGCTACTAGATAAATTGATAAGTTGACTTGAGTTGGGGAATCTATTAAAATTCTAATGAATTTCGAGAGATCATAGGAATAATTAAAAAATAGAGAAGGCCTTATCTAAAATAATTTTCACATTTTTTAGTGTTCTATCACTATCTGATTATCTCCAAAAAAAAAATCTCCATATTAGAAAGAAAATAATGCCATTAAAAGTAAAAAAATAATACCGAAACCAAAGTTATAAGTAACATAATTCAAACAAATTTTTAAAGTTCAATAATATATAATATAAGAAGAATTTCGAACAAGATGATCTACTAAAGGGAAGGTAATAAACACTAAAATTACCTCGAACACCCCTCTAAACGATGAATATAAAAGTGGATAGTTACCAAGAAAAATACCTGATAAAAATGCTTGAAATATAATGAATTTACCATATTTGGAAATTGTCACCTACTATGAACAATTTTAGACCAAAACTCTAAATAAATGAAAAGCGATTAGAATTGTCAGGGAGTGAAACTCCAACAAAAAAAGGTAACAAGATTTCCAAAGTTGATCTATGGAATAACGTACGCAGAAGGAAGAGAAAGAGAGATCGCAGGCTATTACTTTTGATTCGAGTTGTAGCTATCTGCTACGCGCTACGTGCACACGGCCGCTGCTCGCTTGGAACCGTCGTGCATCTCCTGTGTGCAGCCACTGTGTCGGCGGTCGACGGTCGCCACCACCAGACAACGTCGCGTGCCGCTTGCGTGCGGCTTCTTGCACCGGAACACCGCTTTACCGCTTTTTCTGTCGCTATTTCGTTCTCTCTTTTTCTCAGTTTTCATATTGAAGAAAAAATACAACCTAATAGATCTAAACTATTACATGATTTTTCGTATCAATCTAATCGCACATTTTCCCACGATAAAAATAAATCCTAAACTGAATTAAAACTAGAGAGTCTCAACGAGAACAAAAGAAGACATCCACAACAGAAAAATCCATCCACAATAAATTCAATAACATGCATAATTTGAATGTCAAAATTATTTTCTGACAGAGCCATAAAATACGAAATCTAGCTCTGATACCAATTTGCGGAACTCAGTCTACAATGGGTGATGTGAATCACCATTTATTTCTTAAACCTCAGGTTCGTTTTATGGAATATCACAATAAATATCATGACAATTAGTATATGTCGTTGAAGGGATTCATGAACTGAATCACGAAGTCCGTTTGCCAAGGATCGTTAATTGGAATA